>JAOQMP010000005.1:17692474-17704756 GCA_027563575.1 Erythroxylum pedicellare
TAACATCATTAGATTAATCAATGCCCAAACATGTTCGTCTCTTTTGATATCCCTTTTAAAATGGAAATATGAAGTTTAGCTCCTTATAGCTCTCCAAAGGGAAAGAAATCTACCTCCTTTTATGTCTTTAATATCTTTATGCCCGTTTTGCTCTCATAATGCCCTTTTATACTTAAAATTAGGGTTACATCACAATACACAGTTAGTATATGGATGGATAAGTTACCGTGTATGTCAAGTTTTCTAGAAATCATAAATTTATAAATTTATAATAAGCTATATTGTAAGGCTACTTAAAACTTCTTCTTCACTCCTACATACTTTCAATGACTGACATAGACCCATACACGACCGTGTGTGTCATATACACGGCCGTGTGCATCTCTATACAGATATAAGTTACATTGAATCTATTTCTTACATTCCTTATCCCGTTTTCACCTTAACTCGTCTCTTTTTGCTTCCACTGAGGCAAATAAGATCGAACATCAATAGAAAAACACCAAGGATATGTTATACCTAAAACCATGGCTCATTTTGGTTCTTTTTCCTTTAACTTATACCTAAAAGAAAATATGATCTGAAATAAATATCTTAAACATAACATATCACTAATCACTAAGCATTAGGAAGTAAATTTATAGTCAATCAAGCACTTATCATATAACACTAGTAGTCACAAGGTATTTATTAAGACTAGGACAATAATAGTGCTACTTATTTTAAAGATGACAATATCCCAGAAAGAAGGATTTCACAAATTTGGGATCTATTTTAATGACTTGAGGATGAACATTACGAACAAAACACATACTCCTAAATATATGGGGCTTAATAGGAAAAAAAGTTTGGTAGGAAAGAGGATCTGATAAGGAATCTTAATTTGAAGGACGAATGATGGCATACAGTTTAATAAAAAATAAGATGTTGAAACTACATTGACCCAAAAACATTTAGGAACACATGTTTGGAACAAAAGTGCTCTACTTGTTTCAAAGAGATGCCTATTTTTTTTCTTTTAGCAATACCATTTTGAGATGATATGTCAATATAAGAAGTCTAGTAAAGAATGCTATTCTTAAGCATGTATGTTTAAAAGAAATCAAAAAGATATTATTTGGCATTATCACTTTGTAAAGTATATAAAGAAAAAATAAATTGTGTTTTGGTTCCAGCACATAGAGCAATGAAATGGGAAAATAACTCAAAATGATTCTTCATTAAACAAAACCAAGTTATCTAAGAAAAGTCATCGATAAAGGTAATAAAGTATCAAAATCTAGCTTTAGAAACAATAAGATACAAACCCCAAACATTATAATAAAATAACTCGAATGGAAAACAAGCTCTGCTATTGAATTAAGAAACATAATGTAAACGATGATGTTTTGCAAACTGACATTGACTCAGAATCTAAATACGACACACTTTGAAATTTTGGACACATTTTCTTTTTCAAAAATGCAAAAAGATGACCTAACCAATAGTGGGCTTCAAAATGGGTTAAGATTACAAAGCAAGTAATTGATCTGGGCAAATACTCAAGAATATCTAAGACATAGGGACCTTCCGATAGATGTCCATAACCAATAATCTTCTTCTTCATAGGATCCTGAAATAGATAATAATCCATAAACAATAAGACACAATAATTTAAGACTCGAGTAATTTTGCTAATACATATTAAATTAAAAAAATACCTTAGTAGGCTTAAAACATATGACAGTGAAAGATAAGGAGTAAGATTAGTAACTCCAAAACCTAGAGCAGATGAGGTAGAACCATTCGCTAAGATGACTTTAAAAGACGAGTTGTGGAGTTTAAAGTGGAAAGAAGATTAGGATTGCTCGTCATATAATTATTAGGACCAAAATCAATGACCTACTGAATGTTGGAGGAGGAAAGGAGGTAGTTATTGGGATTACCAGGCTCTTTGTTCAGAGGATGTGTTGGGGCATAGTAGAAACAGTCACAATGCAAGTTGAGCGAGATTTTTTAGACTTATTTTATAACTTTGGATATGTGCACTTGATATGCCTCATCTTATGTCACTCGACTCCTCTTTTACCTTGATTTGATTTTTCCTAACCCATTGTATTACCTCTTTTATTATAATTCTAGTTAGAATAATTCTAGTTAGAAGATCTTCCACTGCTGTAACTAATAAGGGCACTAGAAGCTTAAGCAGATGGGGGAATAATAGCACTATTCTCTGTGTGAAGAACTTTGGTGAATATTTCATTTAGAAAGGAAAGTTCCGCATTGAAGAGGATATAGGACTTTGCTGTGTCATATTGAGAATTAGAGTTAACCAAAAAAACTCGTTATTGTCATTTCTCGTATTGAGTTTGTTATAATTTGATGTCAGGACTAAAAGGTAATAGGACATTCAATTCATCATAAAATCTTTTGAAATTAATAAAATAGGTTTAAAGAGATTGATCATATTGCTCAATAAAAGTCCATATGAACCTCATAAATATGAGAAGTATTCTCTTTTCCTAAATAAAAAAATCCACATAAACCAATAATTCTTTAACATACTCGTAATGATTAATCATACTAACTACTTCATTGTCTGTCGAGTTTCAAATCTGCATGAATAATCTAGTATTATCTTTTAACCATTCCTTTCTTATATCATCCATTGGTGGATCATTTGTAAGGTGGTCATCTTTGGAAATAATGCGAAAATAGATCCTAATTGTCTTGCTCCAATCCTGATAATTAGGACTTGTCAACTTATATTAAGTAATCTTAGACATTACCAGAATAACATCAGTTTCTGCTCATTAACCATATTTACATATGTCCACAGAAATAGGTCAAAAATGGCCCGATAGGTAAACCTGTAACGGTGTAGAGGACCAAACCATACAATTTAACAGTTTTACGTCACCAAATGAGAAGCCCAAGTAAAACAAAGCCATCCGATAAACCAAGAGACTTGTGGCAATCCCGAATGAACAGTCTAGTGCCATGAAAAGTGTAAGGTATAAAACAAATAGTGGCAGAGGGTACCAAATCAGGCTAGACAAAAGCAATGGCGGCATAGCACCTGTGATACAGTCACACAAACCAAAACCTAATAGGTATACACAAGGCAAATTAATATCTTACGAAAAACCCATATGTTAAACCCGAAATACCAGAGAACGGGATGGGTAGTGGTAAGAAGAGGACAAATTTGGCTAAACACATCAGCAGTACAAGGAACCAGACCTTCAGTAGTGCTGGAAGGAAGAATGCAACGCCTGAGAACTTAGTCAAAGGTGAGGAGGAAAGTCGAAAGCTCTGGACAGTGCATGTGACTCACATGCAAGGCTTTTCACAGCCAGATTGCAGTTGGTGGCTTGTTAAGTGACCCTCCAACTAGTGTCGGTGGCGAGATTATGATGACCCTAAAAGAGGCGTAAGGTTCTGCTATTCTAGCTAGAGCTTCAAACAAAAACTGACAAACAATCAAGTCAAAAGAACAATTTAAACTTTAATGTTTGAACACCAAAATCTAATTTAAGCTTCCTCGTTTCGGAACATTTAAGTTGCACCTTAATATTTACGTAAGGTTCAAATCAAACTCTACTTAAACGAAAAATCTGTCAGAGTTTGGCTTCCATAAGTTAAATGCCACATGACATTTTTTTTGATGTGAGAATTATTTTCTTAATTGCATAAAAGTGGGACCTATTATGGCTAATATGGCTTTTTGTATTTAAAATAAAAATAGGTCCCACCTTATCTCTGTAAAAAAAGAGGCATTTAGAGACAGAAAATTTTTGTTGCTAAAAGTCCTTTATAATTTTAGGCAATGTTTTTAACAAATTGTCGCTAATTACTTTTTTCCTACGGTCTACATGCTTAGCAAAAAGAGAGCAGTAATGATGCAAAAAATTGTAACAAATGATATTTTGATGCGCTTAATTTTCAGAGCTAAATTTATTAGTTACATTACTTTTAACATAACTAATAATATTTAACGACAAATTGTTAATCATCGCCCAAAATAATTGGCGACAATATAGTAGATGTAGAAAATTTTTTTTTGCTGCATTTCTAAAAGTTATTGGGACCGTTTTTCAAAATGTAACTAAAAAGTTTTAGAGGTGGAGTAGTCGGATGCTTCTAATTAAACTAGATAGGAAAACAACAATCCTTTTCTTAACATTTCAACATTTGGCAGACGCTTTTGAAAAAAGTTGCCAAATGCATGAACACAACCACCCATCTTAAAAAGGAAGGAAAAGATGTTTTCTTTTATATTTTGAAACGTTTCAACAATTTTCGACAATTTTTAAAATACGTCGTCAAATGTTTATATACCATCAACCTTTTAGCGACGCTATTCATAATTCGTGGCTAGTTGTCATATTTGTTGACAAATTTCTAAAATAATCGTCAAATGTTTATACATCGTCAACCTTTTACCGAAGCTATGCATAATTTGTCGCTAAATATCATATTTGGCAATGAATTTCTAAAATTGTCCGCCAAATGATTATACACCATCAACCTTTTAGCGATGTTATGCAGAATTCATCACTAAATATCATGTCTAGCGATGAATTTCTAAATGATTTTTATATTTTCAAAATTTTTTGGTAATATATAAATTATATAAAATAGTATGGAATTTATAAATAGTAAATAGATTTTTGTAACAACATTTATATATTTTCAAATCATATATTCTAAAAGACATTAATAAGGATAATTAATTTTATATTTATATAATTTTCCTTTATTAATTAAAATTTTCTAGAAAATGTAAACCAATTTATATATAGTAATTAGAGTTTTGTCACAGCATATAAAATTGTCAAATCATATATTTTAAAATAAATTAATAAAAAGAATTAATTTATGTAATAAAAATTAATTTTGTGTTGTTTGTTTTATAAATTTTTAAAATAACATTGTTAGTAACTACATTTATTTTTACACTTACAATCATTGTCAATAATATTTAATTTGATTATTGAGAATATCATATTAATATTTAATATTGATTTCCATTGTTTACTATATTGTAATTATTTTTTAATTACATCGTAATAGATATAATTATATATGGTAATTGATATAACATTATATTAATGTCATTACCAAAGGTCAAGCCAAATGGTAACATCCCACCATTTTGCGATGGTTTTTTAAATTGACGCCAAATGGTATATTTATTCCAAATTAATCTAATATGACGTTGTTTCGGTTAACTACAAACGACGTCATTTTTAACTAGGTTATTAACACGAAAACGAAACTCTCTTCGTTTTTGTGTTAACTGTCATATTTCCTCTTTGTTCACCATCTAATAAGTGTAGTCTCCTCTGTTGTGGTCGTGTCATATGTTGTGGTTGTCATCGTCGAAGCAGCATCATTACTTGTGGTGATATTGTTCTTCTTTTCTATTTTTAAACCCTCCTTCTTGTGCTCTGTTTTATTGCTATGTTTAGGAGTTTATCTAAGTTTTGTGTTTTGCTTATGGTGTATGGGTATTTGTTTGTGCTTATGTTTGAAAGATGGTGAATTGTGTTTCTAAGTTAGATGTGTATGGGGTCGACATTTTCTTTCCACCTTCCATGCTTGTTTGAGAAAATCCTCCTAACTATTTAATGAAATGCTTCAACGAAGGCTATTTCTGCAACAGATGTTTATATACATATTTACATTTGATTATATCACTTATAGTATACAGATGTATCCATCAAAATGACTTTATTTCAATGTGTAATGAGGTTGTGATTACACATAACAATTAAAAGTCAAATGGTCAAAACCAGAAATATGGTGAATTGTATTTTTAAGTTAGATGTGTATTGGTCGACTTTTTTTTCAACCTTCCATGCTTATTTGAAAAAAGCATGCTAACTATTTAATGAAACGTCTATTAGAGAATGAAGGTTACTTCTATAACGGATATTTATGTACATATTTACCATATGATTGCTTTTATACCAAATCTCTACTACTTATAGTATACAAATGTGTCCGTCAAAATGACTTTATTTCAACGTGTTATGAGGTTGTGATTAGACATAATAATTAAAAGTTAAATGGAGTATATATTAGACATAACAATTAAAACTCAAAACTAACAACCTATCACTCTTATTCTTAAAAGACCAAATTTTAGCATACACACATTTGAATTTATTTAATATATATTTTATGAAAACATCTATATAATAATGGAGTAACTCAAAACTGACAAACTAATTATTAATATAATTTAAAGTTAAATCAGAATTGCATAACTATTTTCATTAGAGGATTCTACAAAGGATGTTTATGTAAATAGAAGCAATCATATTTTGGAGGTGTAAGGAAAGTTTATGCATCCCTTAAGCATAGCACATACACACGTAACATTCATATGAAGTAGTCTCACTTGATAGATAACAAAATTAACATTGCTAGAATGTTGGAACATTCAAATAATAATTCTTCTATTGACTTTTCATAATAAAACTGTTAATATTAATTCATTGCGGAATGTTGACGTGACGACTAGCTTTCGATAGTAGAAATAAGCTCTGCTAGATATGGGAATATCGTAATGACGAATAGTTTTCGATGGTGGAAATGTCTCGGAATGTTGACATGGCGACTAGTTTTCGATGATGGGAGGAATGTGGAAAAATTATCCCTAATGAAGAACAAATCAATGTAAAACAAATCCCCTCATCAAACATTAATCGTCGTTTGCTTTCCATGACCGATATTTTTCTTCAGGTTCTTAGTATCATCTAAACTACCTCTCTTTATTATCAGTATCTCATTTTATGTTATAAAGCTATTATATGAACTTCTAATTGTATATACTATATATTATGTTATATTAAGCTTCCTCGAATCTTCAAGAGAACATAGATGGGAATGGAGGTGATGGTGATGTCCCGATAGTTCGTACAGGATAAGAAAAATTGGTTGTTTCGAAATAGTGCTTGATTGTAAAAAATGTCTGTTTATTGTGATGATTATGGAGTTTATCAGTCAGGTATGCATGTGTTCCAATTTAACTTCCTGATACCGTTTAATTTGATTGTTCTATTATGTTTGCTCATTAGTTGAAATGCTTAGTACTTATAGTTCATCTAATACTGTCATGCATACTGCATCTGGGAAATCGTTCACTGTATCTTCTGTAAATTTAGTTAAAGTAAAGAAGTTGTTAGACGAGGGTGTCAATTCACCAAACCCTAAGACACGATTTTTTACTGTTTCAATTGATGACTTAGAGCATATAAGGAGGCTTCTTGGGAATCCATATATTGGAAATCCCTTTACTTTTTATGCCAACTCTAATGTCACTTGGAATTCAAAAAATAATAATTATTTCTTTTCCTTTTCAACAAAATATTAGGCATATAACTTTATTTATTATTTTATCCGTAAGAATTGTTAAATTTTTAATTAACATCTAGTAGTACTTACCATATATCATTATATTATATTGCTTACCATATTCCAACATTTGTATGTATTATTATTTTATTGTTCATAAATATTAATGATTAAGAATAGTAGTCAACTTAAATTTATTATATTTTTATCTTACTAATATTAAAATTTTAGGCATGTTTATCTTTTTATATCCAAAAGGATAATTTATATATTTTTAATGCATCAACTATATACTTAAAGAAATTTATAATGAAAGGAAATGAAAAAATATGAAAATTCATATATAAATGTCAATTATAATTAACCTTAGGATTATTAAGCACACTTAACATTAAAAAATTATCAATTTAACATTATTAATTATAAATTCTTTAATATTCACTTGATTTTAAGGTTTCGTCGCAAAAACTCCATATTTGGTGACAAATTACTAATTTTGTCGCAAACATCCACTTTTTTTGGAATGTTTGAAACTATCATTGCCAAAAGCTTGACCTTTGGCGACGAAATACTAAAACCGTCCCAAAAATAGGGACTTTTTTATGACAAATCAAGAAAATCATCGCTAAAGACATTGCTTTAGCAATGATACATTATAACATCACCAAAATTATAACTTTTGGCAACAAATTAGGAAATCATTGCCAAATGTGGACATTTACCGACAATTTGCATATTATCGCAAAAAAAACGTAGCTAATAGTTTGTTTTGTTGTATTCTTTAATTGTATGAAGACAAAAAAAAAGGAAAGTTTTGAGCCATATTTGATGATTAGGTTGGCCTTTAGTAGTTATGTTGTGTGTTAGATGATTAAAAGTAGTTGAGAGTGATCAGGGGTTTACAACTAAAGAAACAATAGAGGATAGTCAAATATAGAAGGTTTATATTGGTCTTGGAAATGATTTAAAAGAAGGGTACAAGACTTTGGATTGAATACTCAAGAAATGGAAATCCAATTCTATCACCATTATCATTGTTCATCTGACTTACAGTCTTTCTCAAGATTTTGTTTACAACCCATATAAACCTAAAGATGATCCCAGTTTTTTTTTATAACTCAATTAGGTTTAGGTTCTGTTAATTTATTTTTCTATTTTCATTTGGGAAGCTCCTTGCAAGCTCTATAAGTGTAGAAATTGGATATTCTTAGAAAGTATGAGCAGGAAAAGATGGAGAAGTTACTGAGCGAGTACATAGCTTTTTGTATATAGGTTTAGGTTTTTTTCTTCTCTGATGATTCACCTTGAAATCAACTATTTCTGATATTTTCTAAGGATCTCCATTTTCCTCAAAATTTTTACAGGTAAAGGTTGAAACTAGGAAAGTTGAGAAATCTTATGGGCCTATTCATAAGGTCATAATATATTTGATCTCCCGACACAAGATAAAGAAATTGGTGATGGAAGTTGCATTCATGAACTCTTCTTCATGGTGAGATCAAGTTTTCCTATCTTCTTCACTTTGTGATCAACTCATTATTTTTCTCACAAAGGAGCATTAAAAAGGTAAATTGATCCCTCGTACGACATGCTCGGTTACATATATCCCACATAGTAGCCTCCAACCTCGCATGCCTCCACTCAACTTAGTCAAAACCTCTAATTCATGGCCACTTGGCTGCAAACAATGTCCTTTTGGACCAAAACTTAGTCTCTAAGATAGGTGCGACCCACTTCGATTTTAAACATTGACTTTTATACGGTGTGTTTAAATGCAACCCACTTTCATTTTAAATAGAAAAATCAATTCAACCCCACTTTTAGGCAATTTTTTTAGAAAATAATTCCATGTTAGAAAAAAAATCAGGTGGCATTTAACTGACGGAGGCCAAACTCTGTCAGATTTTTCATCCAGGTAGGATCTGATTTGAACGTTTTGTAATCATTAGGGTTCAACTTGAACGCTTCGAAATGTTAAGGTTGAACTTGGATTTTGGTATAAACGTTAGGGTTTAAATTGCTCTTTTCACCAAGAAACAAAAGCTAACTACCCATGTTATGATACCATGTAACTTTAGAGAGAGTATATCCACTTTCTCAATTTATTATGTAAAAATATTATACTCCTTATAATCACGAAATCTTAATCCCTATAAAAGGGGTTTGATTTCTTTTACCAAACTTATAGTTCTCAATATTTGTATTTATTTTGTTCATTGTATCATAATTGTTTTGTGAGTACCAGCCAAATGATTGTGGATCAAATCTAATGTTTGGAGAAGTGTTTTTTTATACCTACTTTTGCTGTTTGATTAAATTTGTTAATTGTTATACCCATGTTATGAATTTTAAAATAATAGAAGGTAAGAGAAGTGTCAACTTTTGAATTCTTTTTAATACATTTCTCTTTGAATGGATCATACTAAGGGGATTTAATTGAAAAGGTTGACTTC
The DNA here is from genome assembly GCA_027563575.1 of Erythroxylum pedicellare. Lineage (NCBI taxonomy): Eukaryota > Viridiplantae > Streptophyta > Magnoliopsida > Malpighiales > Erythroxylaceae > Erythroxylum > Erythroxylum pedicellare. The sequence continues at coordinate 17,702,272 of JAOQMP010000005.1, forward strand.
AGGAGAGGATTGTACGGTTCTTACAATATGAGATACGGTTCGTAGGATTTTGGAGGCTTAAGCTCCGGTGGGACAAGAAATAAGTTTTTTGGGCACCAAGTGCACCCTTTATAAGAGTAGGGGGCTAGCAACTTTATGTACAAATAGTTTTATGAACTACCAGATGACGATTTGTCCCTCACAGTTGATAATTCCAGGTGAATACTAACAATAAACAACTAATTGAATTTGATGCAAGCTATCAAGCAGAAGATTCATATGAACTGGGTTCCCCCCCGCCCTCCCCCCCCAAGAGCTCATTTAGTAGCTATAGGACTAACTAGTGTAGTTTTTATAGGAAATAATGACAGGTTAGGATTTATTTATGTTATTTGGCAAGCAATTAGAGTAATCTTAAATTTTACAACCTTGCTTACTTGTACAATTTTGACATTTGAATTTGTTTATGAAAAAATAAAAGAAAATAAATCGCTTAGTGACTGGTCTCACTGATAAATATTCTTGACTCCTGAAATTGCCATCCTAAAAGGTCCTCTTACTAGTCGATTTGATTCCTGTGGCTGGTAGAGCATAGTAATTTTGGTTGTTTATCATCTTAAAATGATGAACCATGGACATTGAGCCACCTTTTTTTCGAAAGGGAACAAGCTACAAAGATGTTAGGTTTTAAAACCATAAATTAACCAAAAAAATATAGTACAAAATAGGTAATACAAGAAGCAATTTATTGATAGGCGCAATTTATGTTGACATTGAAGGCCTAAATATATAGGCAATGAAAAACAAACTTAGCTAATATCTCGGTAAAAACTAACCAAACAAATCAAAAATTTAAAAGTTTAAATACCTAAGATAAAGAAAACAATCTAAACATACTTGGTACTAAAAAAAATAGGACTATATTTTTATCAGCTTTGAATCATTCTCCAACATTCCCTCTTTATTCAAAGTTGTAAGACTTCTTGAACCTGATAATGTAGTTCCCATCACCCTTCAATAGTTGGAGCACTTATATCAAAAAGTTGCTTCTTGATGCACTTCTCACGAATATTAAAACAAATTTTCTTCTTCTTCAATAACATGTGCGAAATTGACACTATCTTCAGTCTTATTTTTGCAGTTCCCTTGTACATGCTCGAACTTCTTGTACTTGAAACACTAAGGCTTTCCCTTATGCCAGTAATTATCTTCATCGTGATCGGGCTTCTTGTAAATACCACACTGAGATTGAGTTTTTCCTTTTGAAGATGAGGCTTTTGCTAGATATGCCTCCTCAATTACTTGTTAAGTTGCTTCTTTTCTCAACATATTTCTTTAGTCCTGAGCATGCAGGGCATTCATCAATTCAGACAAGTAATTTGATTGATATCTCTTGAATCCTATAGGGATGAAATTTTTTATTAAAATCTTTCGGGCAAGCTTACAAGCACTTTGTCTACGATCCTGCTATCAAGTAGCTCTTCTCCCATCAATCTAATTTTACTTACAACCATCGTTAGCCTATCAAAAAGAGATTCCTTTTCTTCGATCCTTAGAATTTCAAAATCTCTTTTGACATTTAGCACTTGCATCCGCCTTGTTCTATCATTACCATGATATAGTTCTTTTAGTGTGTCCCAAGCTTCCTTGGCTATTTCACAACCCATAATTCTTGGAAAAATTGATTCAGAGACAGCATCATGAATTTGAGATAAGGCTCTCAGAGCTTTGGCTTCTTCATCTTCATGACCTCAAATTTGATGGAGTTTTTTGTTATTTCCTAGAAGTAACATTTGCCTTTCACCTTCAACCATTGCCACAAGCCAATACCTCTCAAGTGAGCTTTTATTTTGATTGCCCAAATTTGATAATTCTCATCATTAAAAATTGGAGGTGAAAGAGCTGATGTGTTGTTGGACGTTATACCGCTACTGTCTCTTAAACACTTACAAGTCCCTTAAGATCGTAAAGAGCTCTGATATTATGTTAAGTTTTAGAACTATAAATTCACCCAAAAAAATAGAGTAGAAAAAAGGTAATACAATTGGCAATTTATTGGTGGGTGAGATTTATATTTTGGTAAAGATTAACCAAACAAATCAAAAGTTTAAAAGTTTACATATCTAAAAAAACTTGGATAACTCAAAAAAAATAGGACCACATTTTTAACAACTTTAAATCATTCTCCAACAAAGGGTTTTGCACATAGATATAAATTTCGTACCGTACTGGCCTAAAATCAGTACAGTATTTTAAAATTAGGTACCGGATTTGAATACCGGTTGGTACCAGTCGGTTTCGGCTGTACTGGTCGGCATGCAAAATACAGGCTAAATATCGGTTGGTACCAAAAATTTTAAAATTTTGGGGGACTTTTTTGCAAAATTTTCAAAAATTTTGCAAATTTTCCTCCCTCCCACCTCTTCTTCCCCCTTTTTTTTCAAAGTTTTTAAAATAATAATAAATATTTTATTACTAATAATAATTATAAATTAAATGAAACTTA
>JAOQMP010000005.1:17715614-17731142 GCA_027563575.1 Erythroxylum pedicellare
TATGCATTTAAAACCAAAAGACAAAACGTTATGAAAAAGGTGGGAGTTTTTCAAGTTTTAAAAAGAAACATTATATGACTTGAAAAAATAGGAGACAGTTTCAATATAACCTTGTTTTTCGGTATACATAATAAAAGTGCAGTGAAGTGTAAAAGTAACACTTATGAAGAGAAGAAAGTATTGTTCGTTCGTTTTCGTACGGTGATATACAAAACAAAAGTCCTTGTTTTGTTTGGTTTTCGAGAGAAAAACTTTCGCAGAGAAGAGTAACTTTTATATATGCTTTCAGTTTCTGTTTTGTAAAGTGGAAGAGGATAAGAAAACAACGCTGAGAAGTGTGTTGTTTTTAGAAACAGTGAAGAGAAAACACTAATTTTGTTTTCGTTATTGTTTACGTTAAAAACATCAAAGACAAGAGAAAATACATATTTGAAGAAAGGTTCTTCAAATTAACTAAAGCCATATCAAGTGTTGAAAGTGGGACATATTTTTCGGTGTGGAGTACATAGAAACTTCGTATTTTCGAAGTTCCGTATCAATTAATCGTCACTTTTCAGGTATTTATTTTGCCTGTTTTAATTATCAGTATGATTATTCAACGCAATAGATAAATATGTGATTGCAATTTGTTTGTTTCCGCTGCGTATTGCAATCCTTTAGATAGTGTAATGGAACTCTAGTTTGGCTTATTTAATTAAGAATGATCACTTAATCTTTAATGTTGCTTTTGGCTGCACGGTGTACTGGGTTTGGATTGAGAGGACCCATCGACTCTTTAAGGAAAAGTATTGCTCTCTTAAAGTTCTAAGTCAAAGGAATATTGTTTGGATAAGGCAGCTAATTTGAGCAAATAGAACATCCTTAAGATTTTCTTAGGGTATTAAAGAAGGATGGAATATTTGACTAATTACTTGAGTATCTTAATGGATTTAGTATAAATATGTACGCTCTAAATTCAACTTAATAAGTTAGTTTCTCCTTATAGCCTTTAGGCTTATACAATAGCCACTTATATGGCTTATGCTTATATACGCCATATATTATTTTTGACTTGACCTGATAATGAAATTCTTTATTTTATAAAAAAAATTGGTACCACCTCCATTGATATCAAATGAGAAACAATAATGGTATCTTTAACTATTGACCTAAAAAAATTACTAAAAGACCTTAGATGATCCACGTAAGAAAATTAGTATTAAAGACCAATTATTGAAGCGAGGAAGAGAAGTACATAGCCATTAGTGTTATATAAAAGATGGTAACACATTTTATATTAATTATATTTAGGATATTGAATTGGCATATATATATATTTAAAAGGAGAAAATATTATTGTATGTACCTACGAGGATAAAGATAGATTGATATTTAAATTGGTATATAAGCTTTCTAAAAAGTGTTCATTCTCTTGAAAAATATTTAAAATATACACTTCATCCATATGATAGAAATTTTAAAAAGGAACTTACTTTTTTTCTTCTTTTGATGCTCATAACTTCATATATCATAAAGCAATAAATGAAGAGAGAGAACCTCTCACTTGTCTCTACATCATTTCAGATCTACATAGCCCACACCTCATTCTCCCCGTAACATCTTTCTTCAATATTTGCTCCTACAGGTGCTTGCCTTCCTCATCTTCTCTAACAGATTGCATTGTTGTTTGTGGTTCCTTATTCAACTCCCTTTTAGTCTGCTTCCCACTGCCCCTCCACTACCCTTTTTCACCCCTTACCAGAGAACCTACCATTTTCCATAAACCTCTACTCCTTGCTCTTTTCCACCCCCACTTCTCCATCTCCTTCTATACTTCTCCTATAGAGCCTACAACGTCCGTTTTGGAGCTATAACCCTCCCCTAGGTAGATTGGGTATAACTGTCCTTTCCTATCTTCATGTGTTTGTATTTTTATTTTTGCTGACTATCTTTTAAATTTTTTAAGTATGCTCTATCAACTTTTTCCTCTTACTTCTTAACTTTGACCAATGACTACTGTACCAGCGTCCTAATGTCCTTCATTTGATGCTCATGTCCCTCCTTTACCCCTAAAAAGGTAAGGAAAGTATGGAATCATCTTCCCATCATTCCATATCTCCTTCCACCCCTCTTATCCCTAATTCAAAACCCTCAAATCTTATACAATAGCTACCTACTAACTTAAAGCTAAATTGGAAGCAAGTTGTAAGGGAGTCGACTGAGACAAAACTTTATTATTGCCCTCTAAGCTGTCTAAATCCCTAATGGTTTCCCTCCAATGGAAATCTTAAAGGAAGGAGCTAAATACTAGTCCTCCTTGCTTATGGGTTTTTTCCTCTCTAGGAGACCTGCATTCCCTGTAATTAAATCTTGGGCTTTAAGAAATAGAAAGCTAAGGCTTGTCAAAAAAAAATTTTGAGCGGGGAAGACTTAATCTTGTTCAAATTCATTAGCAATGTTGCTTCCTAGGAGGTTTTACAAGATGAACCCTGGTAATTAAATGCACTTAGCTACTTAAGGAAGTCACTATGTACGAATGATGTTATAGATACAAGATCTAGAATTAGATATACAAGGATTTTTATTCTCATAGAACCAAAGAATGGAATTTTTGAATCTATTCCCCTATTAAAGCTTGGGGAAAATGATTAGATGATTGAAGACTTTATAAGGGTTTAGTATTAAAGGAGGCCTCAATCAAAGCTCTAGAGGAAAGTATGGAAGGAAATTTAATAGAGGATATTATACTAAACTTATGGAATTGGATGACTCTACTATCATTTCCCCTCCTTTCCCCCCTTAGCTAAGCCTCACTCCTCTAACTAAGACCCAAGAGATTTAGACTTATGCCCTACCTCTCGTAATCCAAGGTAATAACTCTATAAAGGACTAAGCTAGTTATAAAACAAATGAATTTTTAAACGTTATACAAGCTCCAAGCTCTCAAATATCCCACCAATGTACATGAGGCTACAGTTATTTCTCTAACCTAGTAGAAAGAGGAATTTAAGACCATAGGTAGAAGAAAGTGTAATAAGAAGGCTATGATAAAGGGATCAATTTCTAGCTCACCCTTTTCCAAATAATGATTATTACATGGAACATTAGAGGCCTTAATAGCCTTATTAAGCAACAAGCTATTTTTCACTACATCAAAACAATAAAGCCTTGTATCATTGTCCTTTTAAAGAGTAAACTAAAAGCAGAGAAATGTAAAAGCCTTTGGTTCCTTAGAAAAGCTGGAATATCATTTCTAACCATAGTGAGCACTATAATGAAAAAATTGTCATAGGTTATGACTCTAGGAAAATTAATATTATGAACCATTCGATCACTAATCAATGTATATATCTTAATGTCATAATGTATGGATTTGCTCATTTAATGATCTCTTATATGTATGCATCCAATTATGTTTTCTAAAGAGCTTCACTGTGGAACTCACTAAGGGATTTTTATAATTATGTTAATCCCCCTTAGTTGATTCTTGGGGCTTTAATGCTACCTTATTTACATGTAAGGTTAAAGGACAAAGGCGCAATAATTCTACTTGCATTGACTTCAAGTCATGCACTACTAATATTGAAGTCACTAATCTAAAAGGTAAAGGAAATTACTTTATAAGGTCCAACAAATAAGAAGGGTATGGATTATGAGTAAGAAGTCAAATAGGGTCCTATTAAACTAGCTTTATTTTGTGTCTAGTTTCTATTGCTTTTAATTGCTTTCATATCTTGATTTGAGTTACAAATTCTTGCATTTTGATCCAACAGTGAGATGAATTGAATGGAAATGGTGTGAATGTTGTATGAATATTAAATGGAGAATTTTGGGATTGTGGCATGAAAAACAAAAACAATTTTGTACGAAAATTGGTATTACACGTTAATTGCATGGTCAGACACTTAATTACAAGGTCACACATATTAATTACATGTCACATTCACTTTAGCTCATGCCTTCTCACATTGATCTTCTCATCCAAACAGCTCCCACCATGTTTTTTAACAGCCACGGTGACCTTTTCACCTAGCTCCCATCCATGATTCTCACGTTGACAACACCATGCATGTTTCCAACTGCCTTCTCACAGTCTGCACTAGCTTCCATGATCTCATCTCGCCAACTGCCATGCTTTATGGTGATGTCAACACCGTGCAACTCCTACGCATGCACACAGTGTTAGTTGCATGCTTCTTCATCTCACCAGCTATTGTGCTTTATGGTGTCAAATGTCATGCCTCACGTTCTCACCGGTAGCCTTGCTTCTCACAGGTGTGACATGTTAAGTCACATCCGTGAGGCCTTCTTACACTTATAAGAGGCCACTCACGGGGTAAGAAGGCCAGGTGACACTCCTCATACACATCGGACAACATTTTCCTTTAAATCATCATTATTATGTGGCATTTGCAGGTTGAAAGAATGAAAACCTAAACCTGACATGATACTACAAATAAAAAGAATAGAGGCTGGCGGTGGGACACACTTTTTACATTTTATTCTCACACATCAAGAGATTGAGAGATAGAGAATAGATAGAGAAAAAGGGGAGAAGAGGTGTAAAAACAGAGAGAGTTAGGTGAGCAGAGAGAAACCCAAAAACAAGGTTAAAATAGTATTAGCTTTTGACCATTTCGGTGAGGACTAAGTAGAAGCAGAAAGCAAAAACAAATGCAGGAAACTTGAGAGGAGCAGGAGATCACTGCAACTTCCTCATCTTATCTTTGTTTGCTTATTATGTTCCTTATATATCTATTGCATTGTTTCTTTTTTATTTTATTGGATTCATTATTTTGTAGCTTAACCGAACCATACTCTTTGAAATTTTGATAGTTTATTTTGATTATTTACTTAGTTTGTTGCTTTAATACTTATCTTAAACTGATCAAGATAGGATTAAAGTATCTGAAGATGATGAATCTTGTTATTTCCGTGATGGGCTGATCTCTTTTTCTTGAGGTTTAATGTAGCTATTTTAGCCAAATATACATGATTAAGGGAATAGGTTGTTGTCCTATATTGCTATAATTTCAAAATTAAATGGATGTAATAGCATGATCAAACTTTACATCATTTTAGTATTAAACGAAGGATTCGGAGGAGAAATTTAATATTGAACAAGAAGCTATAAACACTTAGGTTAAGAATTAGAAATATATTAACTTAAGCGGTAATTATTAGTTTGGTTTAATAATTAATTTGGATGATAAACTTATCGAATATGAAAGTTAAATTAGTTTGTTATTTGAATTGATTTTAGAACCCAATTAGCAATTTTAGTAAGACAACTATCTAATCATTTCTCCTTAATCATGTATAGGAGATAAAATTAGTGAAATTAATTCTCAAGAGTTTTCATTTCAATTAATCTATTTATTTTTGCTCCCAATTAATTTTGTTTACTTTTCAGTTTACTTTTGTGATTTCCTTTAAAGCCTTTACTCAACAAATCAAGATAAAGTGTTTAGGATTGCATCTACTTTTATTTTTGTTCAAGGTTAATTTAAGTAAACCAATATCACCTCCGTGGGAGACGACTCTAGATAATCAACTATAACTACGTCGTATACTTGTGAGTAAGATAACCTAGGTATTTTAGAACTTATTTTAGGCACAACAAATATTTGGCACTGTTGCTGAGGAGGTGTTTAGTGTTTTAAACTTGAATTAATTTTGATTTTTTTTGTTTATTAAAGTGATTTTGATAGTTTATGTTTTTTGTGCGTACATGTTTTATTATGTTATTTTATTAACGTGGATTGTTAATTTTCATTATTAATTTAGTACTTTATTATTTTATTAACATGATTTATTACGTGTTTTGTTATTAATTTAGCATTGCCTTTGTTAGCTTAAGTTAAGTAGGAGGACTCTAGGAAGTGCACTCAATTAGTTTATCCTAGGAAGGAGATTTGTAGATAAAGAACTCATCCCTTTTATTGATAACGTACATCGAATACGAAGACCTCAAAGGGGTGTTGAAGACGATCGCAAGGAACCTAAGTATGAAGATCAAGTTGATAACCAAAAGATGGGTGAAAGGTAGTTAGTGATGAAGGAGTATGCTAGACCTGTAATTGACACTGCCACTTTATGTATACGTTTGGGAGAGGCAGCTAGAAATTATGAATTAAAGAGCATCCACTATAACATGCTGTCATCTTTTTATGGGATTCCCAACGAAGACCCTTTGAACTACATTCGAGAATTTTATACCACTCTCCAAACCTTTCCATTGGATGGCTTAAACAAAGATCAACTCATAATGAGATTCTTCGTATATATATTGAAGGATCGTGCCCCTTCCACCTGGTTCATTGACTATATGGAAGGAGGTATACAACAAATTCATGGGAAATTTTTATTCCCATCAATAGACTTCTGAGTTACAGATGAAGATAGCTACTTTCACTCAAATAGAGGGAGAGTCATTCTATGAGGTGTGGGAACACTTTAAACTCTTGGTAATCTAATGCCCACACCATCATTTTCTACTTCATATGGAAAATCAATTCTTTTATGATGGATTGACGCAGTAGTGTCAGTACCTTGTGGATAATGCAGGAGGAGGAGTTGGAGACAAAACGGTCAAAGAAATATACAAAATCTTCAAAATATTGGGGGCCAATTCTAAACAAAAGAGCATGAGGGGAAGAAGAGCTTAAGTTTATGGAGTGAGCTTGAATCAAGAATTAGCTAAGTAGTTAGCTAAGTTAACAAGGCATGTAAAGATGTTAACTACAAGACTACCCCAAAACATTCCAAATCAAGGGGTATATGGTATATGTGGGACTTTTGGTTATAGAGCGAATATTTGTTCGTATTCTTGCAAACCTTTTATAGATGGAGAAGAACAAGTGAACTCACTTAACGATTTTCAATAAAGAGTGAGAAGTGATCCGTATTCAAACATCTATAATAACGGTTAGAGAAATTGCCCCAATTTTTTTTGGAAGACCAACAACCCACTATTGCAACCCTAACTATAGTACCAAAATTTTGAGAGGTCAAACTATTTTCAAGGGCAATCCTTAACTAAAAACATACCGAAAAAGCCTTCATTGTAGAAAAGCCCAAATGCGTTCATTCAGGTAATAACTCAAAATCAAGAAACGAACAATAAGAGATTCAAATCCTTGGAAGCGTTTGTCAAAAGGATTGAGATTTAAACTTATAAAAATCAAAAGGAAAATTTTCCTAGTCAACCTTAACAAGCCTAAGCAATTACTATTATAAGAAGTGGTAAATTGATTGATAATCAAGTTGAGGTTCCTTCTAAGCTATCTGATGCTGATAATTGAGAGAAGGAGAGCCTCATCAAAGAAGAAGATGAGCAGAATGAGAAAAAAAATATAAGAAACTCTTCAAGTTACATTCAAAAGGGTAAATAACTTAAGTATGACACCAAGTATGCAGAAGGAGACAAATCCTTATCGACCACCAATTCCATGTCCAAGCTGCCTTAAAGAATTAAAACACGATGAGCAATTTTTTTTTATCTATATGGCATGCTTTCTAAGGTCAATGTTAATCTGCCCTTGTTAGATGTGATTAGGAACATTTTGACTTATGTCAAGTTTTTCAAGGAACTAAGCACCAAGAAATGAAAGTTTGAGCCTAAAAACAAGGTGCTGGTTTCAGAAGTAACAAGTGCAATTCTGCAGTAGCATTTATCCCCCAAATTGAAAGACCCATGACATTTTATCATAAAAGTATCGATGGGTAATGGTAATGAGATTAAGGTATGCATAATCTTGGAGCAAGCATAAATATTATGCCTCACTCTATTTATAAGAAATTGGATCTAGGACTCTTAAGACCTACGAACATGTTTTTGCAATTAGCTTATTGGTCAATAAATTATCCGAAAGAAATAATGGAAGACATGTTAGTGACAGCTAGAGGATAGATTGTTCCCGTAGACTTTGTTGTCCTAGACATGAGAGAAGTGAGAAGAAAGAAAATGAGTACTTCACACTCTTAGGGAGGCCTTTTATGGCCACCACTAGCACTTTGATTATGGTGAAGAATAGGAAATTGACCATAACCATCTTGGAAGAAATAGTAGAAATTTCAATCTTTAATGTTGAACTTATTCTTACTTTTACTATTCCTAAAGACTGTTCTTTTGTTAATCAAGTTAATGTTGTCGATTTTGATTTTGCCTTGTAGGAAGAAGAAGAAAAGAAGTTGGACTTGGTTTAAGAGAGTGATGAATGTTGCGAATTGTTAGTGGATGCAACTGATGAAGTGTTTGAAAATTTTATGGTGACAGAGTCGAATGGAAAGGAGAAAATGGTGGAATCAATCACTTTGAGCTACCTACCTTGAGCATGACCATTAAGGTGTCCAGTTACTAGACATTAAGGAAGCAACCCATTTAATTTTTGTTTGTTTTTCAATAATCTATTTGTTATTATTTTTCTTAGTGAACCTTAACTTAGTTTGTTTTCTTTGTGTGAATAGGCCTACTCTTCCATCTCTTCTATCTATTTTCCTTGCAGTTTTTCTTTATTCCTGGAAGTAGTACACTATGTTCCATACCAAATCAATGCATTGATCACCCCCATATTCGTATTGTATTTCTATCCTTTTCTTTGTTGTTTTTTAGATTAATGTCTTTTAGTTTTTAATATTTGTCCTTGCTTGTGTTAATTTTTGTCTTTTTTCTTATACTCATCTTTTACATTTTTGTATCACATCAAGAATAGTGTGAAATTTAACTGTTGGGGATTATTATTTTAAAAATATTTTTGTTATCGTGTTTATTATATTTAATAGTTAGAGATGCATAGTTACTTAATGAACTCGATCGAGATTAGAAATGCATAATATGAGTGAATGAGTTTACCTACATGCTTAGACTGATTAACCTGGATTTCGATTAAAATGACTTTAGTTTGTTGTGATAAATTAATGCCATCTTTATTTGGTAAGAATTTGAGTCTTTTTAAATATTCAACACCAAATTCAAGTATTCTTTGCTAAGAGTGTTCTTTCATGATTAGGGAACTCTAGAACTTACTTATAAATACTAGTTAAGGCCACATTATCTTATGCAAATATTGAAATGATGAAATCAATTAGGATTTATCCCGTTAGCTTAAAAAGCTACCGTAATGTCACCCCTTAGTAAGCCCTATTGAGCTTAAATGAAACATTTTCTTTCTTTAATCCCAAAATATGAGCCTTGACTTTGATTGTTTATCCTCTTTATTACACCTACCATAAGGGCAAGTTGAGCATTTAAAAGGGTGTAATCGGGTTTACAGAATAAGTGTGGGGGAACCATAGCATATAGTTGGCATTTGAGTTAGGGATGGGTAGGGTTGTAATAATTTGTATCTTTCTTCTACATTTTTCCTCTTCTAAACTTATCTTGTTCTAAATTTAAAAAAAATCAATCAAAAATCAAAAAGAAGGAAAGAAAGAAAGAAAAAATAAATTAAATAGTAAGAAAAAGAGAAATAGAAAAGAAAAGGAAGGAAGAGAAGATAAACTGACAATGACAAGAAAAGGGAGAGGTAAAAAGAGACGGGGATTAGGAGTGCTAATCTTGTTAAATTAATAGGAAAGAATTAAGTGTTCTATGGTTCATTTTTCTATATTACTTTAAATTCTCAATTAATTCTTTGGTTTTAAACTGTAATTTTCCTTTTTCCTACCCTTAGCCTAACCCTATTATAACCAAAATAAAGATCTTCGGATTGATGTTTGGGATTGATATGAGTGGTGGAGATTAGATTAGTAAGCAAGCGTATGGTAGATGCTTTACATGAAATGAATAATGAGTGAATATATCCTATCCTTGAATGATTGAGAGGATGGAAAGTGAATTGAGTGTCTATCATACTTGTTAATAGTCTTTTAGTTGAATACTTGTTAATTTTGGCTAAGTATGCAGAGAATAGCTTGTTCATGGAATACTATGAGTTTTAAGTTCTTAGGTTATGTTTGTTAAATTAACTGTTAATATCTTTGATTATTAATTGAGAAAATCATTATTTTCATTGTTTGTGCTTTTATAGTCTATTGTTTTTATTTTGCTTAGGGAAAAGCATTGTTTAAGTATAGGGGAATTTGTTGTGTCTATACTTTTAATCGCTTTCATATCTTGATTTGGGTTACAAATTCTTGTGTTTTGATCCAAATGTGAGATGAATTGGATGGAAATAGTGTGAATGTTGCATGAACGTTAAATGGAGAATTTTGTGAATATGGCATGAAAAACAAGAAGAATTTTACATAAAAATGGTTTTGACACGTTAAGTTAATTGCATGTCACACTCACTTTAGCTTATGCCTTCTCATGGTGATCTTCTCATCCAGTAAGTTCCCATCATGCTTCTTGACAACCACGATGACCCTCTCACCTAGCTTCCGTCTATGATCCTCATATTGATAACACCATGCATGTTTCCAGCTACCTTCTCACGGCTTGCACCAGCAGCCATGCTCTTACCTCAACAGTTGCCATGCTTTACGGTGATGCCAACACCATCTAACTCCCATACATGCTCATAATGCCAGCTACATCTTTCTTCATCTCACCAACTGCCACGCTTCATAGTACCAACTGCCATGCCTCACATTCTCACCATATTGCCTTATGTTCTCACTAGCAACCTTGCAAACATGTCACACCCATGAGAGGCCACTCAAGGGGGAGAGAAGGCCAGGTGATACTCCTCTTGCACATTGGACAACATTTTCATTTAAATCATCATTTTATTACATGAAATATGCAGGTTGAAAGCATGAAAACCTAAACTTAACATGACACTACAAATAGAAAGAATATAGGTTGGCGACAGGACACACTTTCTACATTTTATTATCACACACTGAGATATTGAGAGATAGAGAATAGATAGAGAAAGAGGGGAGAAGAGACATAAAAATAGAGAGAGTCGGGTGAGTAGAGAGAAACCCAACAACAAGGTGAAAATAGTGTGAGCCTTTGATCATTTCTGTAAGGACCAAGCAAAAGCAGAAAGTGAGAGCTAATGCAGGAAGCTTGAGAGGAGCAAGAGATCACCGCAACTCCCTCATCTAATATTTGTTTGCTTATTATGTTCCTTATCTATTGCATTGTTTCTTTGTTATTTTACTGGATTTATTATTTTGTAGCTTAACAGGCCCATACTCTGTTAACTTTTGATGGTTTATTTTGGTTATTTACTTGGTTTGTTGCTTTAATACTTCTCTTATACTGATTAAGATAGGATTGAAGTATATGAAGATGATGAATCTTGTTATTTTTATGATGGGATGATCTCTTTTTCTTGAGGATTAATGTAGCTATTTTAGTCAAATATACATGATTGAGGGATTAGGTTGTTGTCTTATGTTGTTATAGTTTCTGAATTAAATGAATGTAATAGCATGATCAAAATTTACATCATTTTAGTGTTAAATGAAAGATTGAGAGGAGAAATTTATTATAGAATGAGAAATTATAGACGCTTAAGTTAAGAATTAGAGATATATTAACTTAAGTGGTAATTATTGGTTGGGTTTAATAATTAATTTGGATGATAAACTTGTTGAATACAAAATTAGATTAGTTTGTTATTTGAATTGATTTTAGAACCCAATTGGTAATTTTAGTAAGACAACTATCCAATAATTTCCTTTTAATCACACATTGGACGTCAAATTAGTGAAATTAATTCTTAAGAGTTTTTCACTTTGATTAATCTATTTGTTTTTGCTCCCAATTAATTCCATTTACTTTTCATGTTAATTTTGTGATTTCCTTTAAAGCTTTTACTCAGCAAATCGGGATAAAGTGTTTAGGATTGTGTTTATTTTTATTTTTGTTTAAAGTCAATTTAAGTGAACCAATTTCACCTCCGTGAGAGAGAACCCTTAGTAATTAGCTATTACTACCTCATATACTTACAAGTAGAATAACCTAGATAATTTAAAACTTATTTTGGGCACAACACTTTGGTTAGAGAAGTTTCCCAATAGCAAGGCCATATTTAGTCGCTATAGGGTGTCTAGCCACTCACCTATCCCATTCATACTAAAAGATGCTCTCCATTCAAATTTTTTTATTTCCTTACCTACGTTGATGATTTCCATGAAGTTGTCAAGAAGGGAATAAGCCTGGAATTTTCTAGTTTTGAGACATATAAATGTTACAAGAAACTAATGGAATTAAAAGCTGAACTTAAAAAGCTCCTTAACTCTATGGGATATTACACTAAGAAGGGCCTTAACCTAGCAAGGAAAACCTAAACATATGTCAGCAAAGCCTCTCTAATTTCCCCGATAATCTTGTGTTCATTACTAATGAAAAATAGCCCTTGGAGCTTACAATGCTTCTCTGGAAATTCATTGTTCCCTTCCTAAGTAAAAAGCAAAGGTAAAGAACATGACACCAATTCTAAATTTTTATATAGAGTCCTCTTATCCAAAAGGAACCATAATATTATCTCTTCTATCACCCTTCCAAATGGGAATAAACTTGAAGAACAACCTCATCTGTCACAAAGTGTTTTTGAGATTTTCAGTTGCTTCCAGAAGACTTCCTCTAGTAACTCCTCCTTAATTTCAGAAATTAGAAAGATTGTTCCTCGAATCATCAATAAGGCTCAATTCTTCCTCTTAGATTCTCAACTCCCTACTAATGAAATATAAGAAATAGTTTTTAGCCTTAATGCAAATTAAAGCCCTAGGTCCTAATGGGCAAAATGCTCTATTCTTCCAAAAGACTTAGAATACCATAAAACCTTAAGTTTGTAAAGTTATCATAGGATTCTTCTAAAATGGGAAGCTCCTCATATTTTGGAGTAAAACTAATATTTTTCTAGTCCTTAAAATTAGCAACTCAACTTCTTAGAAGGATTACAGACTAATAGCATGTTGTAATACACTATAGAAGATAACTACCAAACTCCTAGCCAATAGGCTAAAGGTTATGTTATTACATTTTGTCATCTATATCATTTTGAAATATCTCTAAAACTTTAATCATCAAATCCTCAACAGTTATTAATAGAAAATTGTATAATGAAAATACAACTTTTTTAATCTAAATTTAAGAACTCTCTCAAACCTAAGTTATGTCCAATAAACTCGATTCACTAAAACTTAGTATCATCTATACTAAATAAAGGTAATTAATCAAAACAAAATATAAATGTAAGAAAAGAAAATACTTAGTTATCTAACATGATAACTAAATAAGATTAGGACTTCAGTCATTTATTTGGTTACTCCTACTATTTGATTATAAAGAATAACCTTCACAACTATTTGAAAAACTACTCTAATCTCTCTAATGGATTAGGATCCCATTTAAATTTAATTGATCTTAAGTCATTCATGTTGGATCCCATTTTTTGAACCTAAACATTCAGAGACATTTGACAAAAAACAGTACTTGTCCTCAACTATACTAAACCTGTTTTGGGGACACTTGAATAACCCTCATTATGGTTATCGGATTTAGGTGTTCTTTTGGGTAACTTAAAAGAGTGCTTCAAGATCTACCACTTTCATGAAGACCTTGAAGACAAAATCTATCGTCTAAAGAGTAAAAAAAAAGGACCAGACGATGGTATTAGATGAATAGTAAACAGAGGAAGAAGTCTCAGTCATAAAAGCAGAAAGCAGACAAAACAAAAGACAGACGAAACGAAGAGGGCAAATGAAATAAAAGAACAGACGAAACGAAAGATAGACGAACCAAAAGTCTTAAAATGAAGCAGAGTCAACTTAAGACGAAGCAAAGTCTTAAGACGATGCAGGGTTAACTTAAGACGAAGTAAAGTCTTAAGACGATGCGGGGTCAACTCAAGACGAAGCAAAGTCTTAAGACGAAGTGGGGTCAACTTAAGACGAAGCAAAGTCTTAAGACGATGTGTCTTTACAGACGATACAACTCTATAGACAATATGAAGTCATCATAGACGAGACATCTTTACAGACGATGCATTTCTTAAGAAAAATGATGCCATCATAAACGATATGACGTCATCACAGACGATACGTCTTTACAAACGATACATCTTTACAGATGATGCATCTCTTAAGACAAATGACATCATCACAGATGATATGAGGTCATCACAGACGATACGTCTTTATAGACGATGCATCTCTTAAGACGAATGACATCATCGCAAACAATACGTCTTTACAAACGATATATCTTTACAAACGATGCATCTTTACAGACAATGCACCCTTATAGACGAAATGATGTCATTACAGACGATATGACGTCATTACAGACGATACATATTTACGAGCGATACATCTTCCCCTTTATAAAGACCATAACTTTCGACTCCGAAGTCCAAAGTTTCTATACTATATGATGATGGAAAGCTGGACAATTAAACTACAACTTTTCAGAGGACAACTTTAACTAATTTAGCCTCAATTAGTCTAATTTTTCCTGAAAGTCAGCACATAACTTCTACACTTATGAAAGGCTTAGATTAAGAACTGCACATATACCAAAGAAATGCACATACGCATGGCGACTTTTCAGTTTTTGTTTAACTCGTTTGCCCAACCAACAGAAACTCATACATCACTTAATTACATCAATATACTTTGAACAAGAGCTTAACCCCAAAATACAACATATACAGGATGTTCGATGTTTACATGCTTAAGAAGCTATCCCAAAAGTGAACAAACTAACTTAGTGACAAAAACTACTATCCTGGAATTTGCCCAAATGCCTTGCAAGGATCACTTATCTTCTCGATCTGCACCTGAGGAGGGAATAATGAGGTGAGCTACACGACTTAGTGGCTAATATATATATATATACCCATTGACAATTGGTCAGATATTCAAGCATATGTATATGTATGTTTAGCAATACTAGCATTCGTACTTTATTCAAGCAATTTAATCATTGATCAATATAACTCAAACTTAATACACAACATAACCTTCAGCCATTAAACATAACACTTTATTATGCACTATACTTGAACATCTCAAGATGCAATGCACAACATAAGGGTCGAGGGTTCCGTGAGCAAAACAGAGAATCCGAAGTTTACTCCGTGAACAAACGAATCTACTTTTTGAATTTCGTGTGCCACAAGCGGGCAGTCGGGAGAAGGCTTTATGTCGACATGCATGTGACTACAAAACGGTTCTTCTTTTGCCCAAACACAATCAAATTTTTGCTCAATTTAGTCAATCACAATTTGCACTCTCATGCTTCTTTCATTTTACCATATTCTTATATTTTTATGCCTTTTCTTCTTTTCATTCAATTTCAAATGTTATAACCTTTTTTAAGGTATAACATAACCACAACACATCATGCATTTCAAGTATTCACAATTATTTCAATTTCATGCATATAAATTTTAAGCAAAACCATATACACACACATAGGCAAGAATTTGCCCAATTACACAATAATTATAAATACATTACCCACCTAATAGGCTTGCGGCAATCCAAGTCCAGCTTGCCTTTCCCCCTACTCTTGGGTAGGATTCCCTTGGTTTCCTAACACAACCAAGGTTCCATTCAAAACCAACATTCCAATAAAATTTATAA
>JAOQMP010000005.1:17732641-17745951 GCA_027563575.1 Erythroxylum pedicellare
TTTAAAATTAATTTTGAATTTAAAGTATTTTTAATTCTATTTAGAATAAAGTTATTCCAATTCAGAAATATATTGACATTTTTACTTGTTTTAAATTAGATTAAACATAAACCAATTTCCAAACAAGTTAAAACCCAATACTAGAATATTCCTATCCTATACATAAAATATTATATTATCCTACTTCCTAAAACATCCTCCTTCGTCTAAAAAGAAAACCCTAAATCCAAAATTCAAAGTTACCGTCTCCAATAAGTCGTTGACGTCTTCTTTAAGGTAACAACTAACACCGCCTACAGCTGAGTCACCAGCGTCACCATGTTCCAGTTTACAGCCTCGGCAACTACTTTTTCTTGCCACTACCAACTGTGAGATAAGCTGCCTCCTCTGTTGACTAATGTTAGTTTTATCCTACCACCATTCTTAACGGGCTTCCTTACCCTTGAAATAGACGCCTCTCAAAAACTACCATAAGTGCTCTTCACTACCAACAACTACTCCATCTTCGTCGGTGACCATCTCAGACTGCAACAATTACTACTAATATCACCTTTTCTTTCCACCAACCACTAAAATCTACATCTCGCCTCAACAATGCCAGCCTCAATCGTTGGCATCATTCTCTCAAGTAACCAACATTTTCAGTAATTTCGACCACCAGTTCAAGACCAGCCTTCACCAATTCCCTCATCTAGAACAAAAGACAAACTCATCATCTGTGATACAACCTTAAATTGCCAACCACTAACAACAAAACTCAAGCAATTGTAACCTTGTTGTGGTAACCTAAGGTTATGGTACCGTGAGTTAGGTTTCAAAAACCCAAAACGAATAAATAAAGGTTGTGGTCTATTCTTTTGGTGCAAGTAGGTTTTTCATCTTATTATTTTTTAGAACTTAATCAAAAATTAATATGATTTGAATATTGTGGTTGAGACATATAGTTTCTAAAATTATTTTAGTAGTGTATAAAAACATTAAATCATATCCAAATCTAATTTTAGTATTAGGATTATGCAACAATTTTAATTCCAAAATTAGTATCAATAACAATCAAGCATGGAATGAAGTTACATAATTTGTTTAATTTTTCAAAAACCATGATCACTTAAATTCTATAATATGATTAATGTACAAAATATAATAAAACAAAAATCGTAATCTATACCTTATTGTAAAGTTTGATCATTTTCTTGTCTTTTCCCTCAAACTATTTTTAAAATTGACTGATCTCAACCATCTGGTCATGCACGTTTCTGGCCTCTAGAGTATCCCCATAACGTATTAAGATAACTTTACAATTAGTGTAGAGAAGGTTAAATAAACAGTGCTAGCTCCTTTATAACCAAAGTATATTTATAATAGGGATTGGACTTTTAGTAATTTAATTGAAATAAAAATTTATTTTCAAATAAAAATTAATTAGAATTACAATTAATTTCAATTAAATGCCAATTAGGCCCAAAATAAGATTTAATATCTTTATTTATTAAATATCTCATATTTAATCATAAAGATTCTCAAATTTTACAATCAAGTCGAATTTGGTTAAAACATCTTTTCTCTCTTTAACCTAATCTGTATATGTGACATATTAGGTTCCTAAATATGTCTAAAAATATATAAATTATAACTCTATATTATGTTTGGAATTAGATAAATTAAACTTATTTTATTCATCTTTTTTCTGTAATTAAACAATTTATATCAATAGATCAAGATTAACATCTAGCTACATATCATGACCACCTAAATATTTAGGAATGTGAAATTGGTTTTGACAAATATTTTCATGCATAATTTTTTTTATAATTTAATCATTTCATCATACATTATTAAGTTAAGACATAAAATATGGAATTAATGTTTATTCTATTTGAGTTCAATCATATTAGTTTTCCATTATTAGCAATTGATTTATTAATAACAATTGTAAACTATTTTTTATAGAGTCATTCCACCTTTTCCAAAAACTTTCTAAATCAATATTAATCAAGAATAATAAAGCATTTTCCTTAATTACTTTAGAGTAATAAATCCTACAATGATTACTTAACTACCTGATTTATATATTTCATGCTTCATTCAATGACTACCAACTGAGTTATTTTTGAGTACAATAAGTCATAACTTGTATCAAATATAACAATCTCTGTATGATTGTACAATCACTTATACAATCATAATAAAGAGAAATTCTATAAATGCACAAGTAATGTACCAAATGGAATTCTCATATAGGATCATTTCAGGTAACTTCTTTTCTAACAAACATATATATATTTGTTTAAATTTCTATGTATTTTAATTTATAAGATTGATTACTTCTTCTATAAGAAAGAAAAAATAATATGTTCTAGTCTTTTTACACTTAATTAATGTCCAATCTCAATAAAAGAATAATTGAAAACAAATTAGGGATAATACATTAGTATCATATGAATCACAAAACTATGATTTCATAATAATTTTAATTACAATATATATTTAATTTATCTCATAGATTTTACCACATACATCTAAATATCTATAAGATAAATATTATCTTTAAATTATTAGGTTACTAAAGTACAATCATTTGATTAATTATAACGCATAAACGAACAATATTTCAAACCTATGCGATTTATCATATCTTCTTATACCTTCACGTAACGTTAGAAATTGTACGTTCTTTTCTCATATTGATCTCTAATTAAATATGATAGTAACGGTAATCATTTCCTAAAATCACACAATTACAGTGCGCTTAGATTGGGTCATTAATCTTACCAAATACCTCAAGTTTGTGCATGTGATGGAAGCTCATTGGTCTGACGGCGAGAGAAGTCAATGCTACATAGTGCATGCCAACCCTAAGCACAAACACCACATTTCATGTCTGTTGTTTCTATGTTTGTGCTTACAAATTGAAAGGGCTTCTCAGGACAAAGAGGGAGACAAGATGGAGACAAAAAATATTAATGGTCCCAGGCGGACCTCTTTTGCCACCTAAATTCATTTACTTGTTGTATTTTAACCTTTTGTAACATCAAAAATATCCAATTAAAGATTGCCACGTAAATCCATTGTCGTTTTTGTTTTCGGTAAGAAAGCATCATGTTTCCCGTTGGACAGCGTAAGCAATTAGGATTGGACTATTCATATAGTCATTCTTTTGATAATTGCAGAGATACACACTTCATCATTCGTTCTATGATAGTTAGACAAGTGTAATTCTTATATCAAGGGACCCCAACCTTTTTGAATCACAAAATGAGGCTTTAGAATGAAATTGGAAGGTGACACATCCACTATGAGTTTCTCATCAAATTGCTGTAGACATATGTACATCTCTCCCTATATTTTAGGATCAAGTTGCCAATGAAAGTTTGTTTTTCTTTTTCTTTATCTGGTGAATAAATGCAAATTCTTCGATAAAAAATAAGTTGTGGAAGTAGCATTTAATTTGGGATACTTTGTGTCAATTCTAATAACTATAAATGATTTTAGAACACTTTATTTTGCTATGATTTATGATACGCTCACTTTGTTGTTACTTCCATTGAATATATCAATAGAAAATTTTAAAAAAGGGTTTTATATGTAGTTACTTTTGACTTCAATCAAATTTCCCTGAAAAAAAAAAAAAAACTCAGTGGTAAAGATACCCAAATCTGTTCTGGAAAACTTCTGCAATGGATAAGTATGTTATAAGCTCCATTTGTGAAGGCTTCGAGATGGGTCATTTGCTTAATGAAAAGAGGACTTTTAAAATTCTTCATATGCATGGTTTTGACTTTAATTAGAAGGGGTTGAGGGGCCTGCTGTGCTTCGTGCTTAGAGTACGTAGTGTATTGTTTGTTACGTTGATCGTGGAAAAATAACAAACGCACAATATTTGCTTTTCACATTCAAAGTAAGCACGAAATGAGTCCAGAATCGGAAAGCTAATTGAATGTAGTGGGTGGGGGGAAAAGTCATACGTATCTAGATGCTAATTTGTACCATTTTCAATCCATAAAGAGATATCCTTATTTGCAGGAGAATTGACTTGATACCGGTGAGCCCTAGATTTTCTACATGTGTGATGCTTGAGTCCTTGGTGGATAATCCCCAAGTCAAAAAGTAGCACTGAAAAGCAAGATTTGGACCATATGGCTCTGGTGCAAAGTACTAAGACTGGGATACTGTTTTTGGTGCATGGAGATGGTCAAAAAGGTCTGACATAACTTGGTGGTTGGGTAGTGGGCAATCCTTACATATGTATGTAATAGCCACTCACTTTCCCCATCCTTTTTCTCTAGCTTAAGAAAAGAAGTAAAAGATACAGAACATGTTTGTAGGTACGTGTTGGATCGTTGATACTTTAGTAATGGAATCCACGAGGGTATTTCTATCTCATGGTTTTGGCTTTTGAATTCGTCTTCATGTATTCATAATGTCTGCATCTTTATTGGCTTGCCGACTTTTGAGGAATGCCATGCTCCGTTTAACTTTTCTTTTTCTTTGGACAAGTAGGTCAAATGCCATTCCCATTCTTCAAAGGATTTGTACATGCTTCACGTGAAAGCTATACTTGATTCGTCCTTACATGAGACCAAGTCACATAACATCAAATAATAACAATATTTTTTTTCAGTTTATGATATTCATTCACAATTAAAACTCATTCTAATCACCTAATATTGCGCAATAACTTGTTTTACAAGTTATTTACATAAATATACCCACAGCATGAACAAAATTAAGATGAGCACCGCCCCCTGGGCAATTCTAACAGGAAAGTTACGTACTATGTTAAATGTTTCTTCCAAATATGAAAGAAACTTTTTCTTGTGTACGTCTCTTGAGTTGGGAGACGTGAAAGTAGAGTCTATCGAAATGCATACACCAATGACTACATCATAACCTTCCGAAGAACGAAAAATTGTAAATATTATATGTAATATGTAACGGTACCTTAATTACGTATCTCGAATTGAACGTAAAAGGACAAGAAATGAAGAAATGTGAAAAATACATGATTTTGGTCTCCATAACTTCAAACAAGCTTTTTGAAGGTTAAATAAACGCGAATCTACCGCCGTCTTCGCGGGAACTAGTCACCGATATACAAGTAAGGTCTTTCTACAGTTTTCTCAAAACGTAAGCTTTCTTAACGGGTCATAGAATCCTTATGCTTACGATTAATATATAAGCAACTGCAGGAGATTTTAACCTTTATATATAACATCTATATTGGGCTTTCCCATGCCAAGACTAATATGAGTTTGGTCTACACTGATTGATATCCATTTTTCACACAGATTTCGACCCATTGATTTAGATCATTTATTGAACCACTTTATTATCTTTATCAGAATCAAATTACGTAACTTAACTGATAAGTGATTGAAAAATCAAAAAATGCAATTAATAGTTGTCCAACTTTTTTGAGAAATTCTAAAATTGTCCAACATTCTCTCTCTTGGACAGGCAATAATTGCAGTTTTGACTCAAGTTTAAAAACTCGGTTAAGTCATGTTACTGAATTAATCGACTAGGTTTAAAAACAAAACATTTGATTCACAGATAATGAAAGCCCATCATCCTGTCCTACAAGACTTTCGATATTGAAAAGCATCAAATGCATGTGTCATGTACGACACAGATCCAATACATTCACGTATACCTAATACCTCACTAACATGAAAGAAAAAATGGACTGTGGCAAACTAGGATAATACCTTTATAATCTAAATTATATCATCTTTGTTTGTAGGTCTTGATTTTTCCAACTTTATGCTAAACCGCATATGCTAAGTTACATTAGAGAAATCTTGTTTCTCTCTCTGAATGCTAAACAACATTAGAAAAAACTTGTTTCCTCTCACCAAATGTTAAACTACATTAGAGAAATCATTTATGTTCTTTAACTGAATGCTAAAATGTATTAGAGAATCTTTATGGGATTAAAAACTTATATCCCTCTATGTCATGTCAAACTTCATGGATATCTGTATAAAACTGTATGCGTCTAAATGACATAGGCTTAACGTCAATCTGTATATATGCCCAATGACCTTTAAATGCTTAAGATCGACACAAATCTTAAGAACTTTATATGTATTATGACAATATATGATAACATGCACTACAAGACAAGCAAGAATTAGCGACAAAAAATAATGTTGCAAATTGCCGACGAAAAATCCATTTCCGTAGGTAAAATTGAAGGAAAAATTTTCACTTAGTGACGGTACTAATATCCATCGCTAAATATGGAGGGACATCATCCCGGTAAATTTTGTGATGGACTTTAGCGATGGTACAAGATTTCCGTCAGTAAAGAATTTAGCAACGATATAAGATATCCGTCAGTAAAAAGGTGGGAATTATTGGCGGAATAAAATTTTTTTGAGTTTACCTACGGAAATGTCTGTCGATAAAATCTTTTAAATTTAAACTCACCCAACATCTCCCCCTACCTGTGCCTTCTTCTTCCTTCTTCCTTCGTCTCCTCTTCGGCTTTCTTCTCTATAGTTTCTCTATTGTGGACTCCTTTTCTGCTCGTCGATGTTGTCTTCTCTGGCCATTGTCATCGTGTCCTTCGGTGAAGACATTTTTGCAACTACTGTCATGTATTTTTTCGTATATTGGATGAAAGTTAATTTGGGTATTTGTTTACTTTCATTTATTTGTATATTTGGTGATTGAAAAACAAATTTAAGGTATAAATGTTAGTGATAGAAGGGAAAAGACGTGATTTTAGTTGTGATGTTGGGATAAATTTCTGATGCATATAAGATGTTTGATAAAATGTCTGTTCTTTAAAAAAATGGTTTCAGTTATTTTTTAGTATGAATTTCATTATTTCAATTCTTTTACTTGAAATATGATATAACTTACATTGATATTTTTGTAATGCATTATGATTAGATTATAGTATAATATGATATGCTTAGATTATATTATAATATGATTATAGTATAAAATGGATAATTTTTTATGAGACATCTACTGTAGTTTAGTATGAAAGTCTGCTTAGAGATAAAAAACAGCTTGACTATAAGGCCAAAAAGCTTCAAAGTTGTGCAAGAAGTCCTTCGGCTAGCCCCAGGAATGAAGCCGTAGGACAAGAGAAGAGGAAGTGGGTTAACGCTAAAAGCAAAGTACAAGGCGTGCATATTATAGAATTAAGGAAATTTTCAACTCCAACAGAGATTTTCTTTGCCTTCCTCTCCAAGCCTTGTAAGTCTAACCTTGCAAGCATAGGAGTATATCTGTAGGCTGTCCAATCTTACCATACACATGCTTTATAGTCTTCTTAATCTCTTGTTTTCTTAGACCATAACAATAATGTTTTTGTTACTTAAAATGTCACAAAAAAGACCATGCGCATCTTTCTCCATTTAGAACCATAGGGGCTCTAAGCTATGTCATTTGCACCCAAAGAGCTGATTCTAGAAGTGAGAGGTGGGTTGCGGTTCGCAAAGATTTTGTCTTGATCTCAAATAACTTCTCTGACCAAGTTCAGAGAGCTAACCACGAGACATAGTTTATTACTGAGGAAAAGCTTGTAGATGGGTCCATAGACACTAGTCAATTCTGTGAAATTTCGATGAATATCTTAGCCAAGAAATAGAAGGTATCCAACTGTTGGCAATCCCTGAGGACCTGGTGGCAATGGAGTCACATCCTTCTTTATTTTCTTAACTTTCCACAAGAACCAGAATATAATAAGTGTTACAATTGTTACGAAGAGATTTACCAAAGTTCTCTCCATGGTAGCTTCTAAAGAAACTAAATACTTTGCAAGTAAAATTTAAAAAAACAGTTTTAGCAAATTTACCGACAGAAAAAAAAGTTTATTGGTAAAATATATTAGATTTACTGACGGAAATTCTTTTCCCATAGGTAATTACCAACGGAATAACCAAATCCGTTAGTAATTTTCTTCTTTGGTAAATTTACCGACCGAACAAAATTACCGTCAGTAAATTTACCAATGGTATACGAAATTTTAATTGGTAAATTTATCGACAATATAAAGAATTTCCGTCGGTAAATTTACCTATGATAGTATTTATGACGCCTTTTTTTATTAGTAAATTCCATCGCTAAATAAGCTTATCGATGGAATGTGTACGAATTCTGTCAGTAATTTTCGTCGCTAAACTCTATTTTTCTTGTAGTGATGTATTATCGAGGATAAATGATGATCATCATTATTGATGAACCATCATACCGTCATATACATCAAAATGTACAAATGTACATGGATCAAACATAACGATCCCCTAACTAACAGTGTCTAAGGACTTCAAAACACCCATATTATATACTTGTATTTCAAACACATGTGGGTGAAGTCCTTTAGTTAAAGGACCGACTAATTTTTCTTCAGTCTTTAAATGCTCCAAAGCTTAATGTCACCTTTTTTTTATCAACACCTTTATGGCCAAATAATTGACCTTTAAATGCTAAGACTCTATGATATTCTTTGTTGTTATTAAACAACACAGCAAGAAGATTACCACAGTACAACCAAATGAGTCTAGCCACTAAATTAACTATAGACAACTCAGAAATTTAGTTTTGAGCTAAATCGTTTGTGAAGCAGCTCTATAGCATGCACTCTACATGCATGATCGAGGAAGTCTCTTATGTCTACTTGACACTCTTCCACGATATTGTACCATCTGCAAACTTAAAACTGTAATCTTAAGTGGACTTTCGATCATCCAAACACATGGTTAAAATCTGACTATGAATTCTCTATCAGGTTTAGTCTGTTGAATGTGTTATATGTCAACATATAATCCTTCGTTCCCTTTAGTATCTCAACACTCACTTAACTACATTCCAATGGTCTACACTTAGGTTAACCAGATATTGACCAAATAGTCAAATGGTGAATGCAATGTCTTGCCTAGTATATAGCTAAGCATTAATCAGGCTATCAACCATACTAGTATACGAATCATTACCTATAAGCTCTCTCTTTACTTTATTTTTTGGATACTATGCCAAAGATTGTCTCTCACTATGAGAGATAGGTGTTATTACAAGTTTACTGTTAACTGTATTAAACCTTTGTAACACATACTCAATGTATGCATTCTATGAGAGGCCTGATGAGTGTTAAGATCTGTCCCCACGAATCTGAATACCTAGGACAAAAGATGCTACACCAAGGTCCTTCAAGTCAAGGTTCTTAACCAAAAGTTGCTTAACCTTATATAACATGGTCAAGTAATTTGACGTGAGTTATATATCAACCACATATAGTAATACGAAGATAATTTTGCTCCCCCTGACCTCATAGTACAAGCATCTTTTTAACTTTATTTTTCGTGAAGTCAAAAGAGGCCAAACCTTATCAAATGTAAAATATCACTTTTAGGAGGTTTGATATAAACTATATATTGATCTGCTTAATGTGTAATCCATGTCGGTTCTATCTGGATCTTGAAATCTTTCAGGTTGTACCATATAGACCACTTCATAAAGGTCTTTATTCAGGAAAGCAGTTTTGACAGCCATCTGATGTAACTCTATATCATCATGAGCTGTAATTGTCATAATTACTCAAAATGTATCCTACGAGGATACAAGAAAAAGGTAAAATAAAGTCAACGTTTCTCCCTAAGTGAACTTTTAGGTAAACTAAGTAAGCCTATAAACCACTGAGCTCTATCCTGAAATCTTTTAGGTCTAAAACTTCATTTAAACTGACGAGTTTGTAGTTCCGTTGCAAATCAACTAGCTCCCAGACCTTACTATGCTTTATGGGTTATATCTCGTCATTCATTGCATCCCACCACACATCTGCATTGGGTCCAAAAATAACTTATGTAAAACTAACTATATTCAAAACATGCCTAATATACTTACCAAAAAAATTGTCTAATATCATAGTCCTATACACTTGATAGACTATGTAATCAAATGGGATAGCAGGTCGTCTCACTCTGGTGGATTTACCTAACTACATTAGATCTTGTACCCCTACGAGCCACTTTGTGTACAGGTATGGATTCTTGTTCCTATATAGGCATGGTACAGAGACCTAGATCTATCGGATCTAATTGTCTGAGTGGCGGATACATGATAACTATAGTATCCGCTCTACTATCATCCAAAAGGTCAACAGGCCCACCATCATCATAGACATCATATTCTAGAAACTTAGTTGCTTGTGATTTCACTATTCTGGTCCCTCCTTCTATATAATAAAAGTTGTAGCCTTAAAATGGTCGAGATATCTTACTAAATAGAAATGAGGAGAATTAGCACGCAATTTTTCTTTATAAGGATTTATTACCTCAGTAGGTCCGTCCCATATATAAATATGTGCAAGGCTGAGTTTTCAAACTTTTAGAAAATCAATCAGAATAGTCCTATTCTGCATTAACTTCTACAAGTCCTTTAGGGTGCAATTATGTCTTTCGGCAATACATCATTTTGCTCAAAACTACTAGGCATAGTGAATTAAGTCACTATTCTAACTAATTCCATATATCTGACAAAACGGACATTTTCAAGTCCTAAAACACAATGTTTGCCATGATATTCTCTTTTATAGTCAAATTTAACTATCTTGGTGAATTTTCCCAATTGGTTCTCAACTTTCAGAATACATTTGGAATTGCATAATGCAACTGTATAAGGTCTTCCGATATCCGTATGTATTAGACTCAATAAGTTAGAAGCAGAAGTTAACCCTTTTTCCTTATAAGTCAACTTACCCCTACAATAATTAACACATGTTTCTACATCATCATAATCTAGAATTAAGAGAATGCTTTCCTTAATCAATCTCTCAACCCCAATTTTGGAAATGTGGTTTAAACTTTTACGCCACACCATGTATGACTTTTCATTCATCAGGGTTCTTCTTTTCATGACTTGCTCAACAAGATGTGAAGAAGCATATATCTAGTTCGAGGTAAGACACATTCTATACAAACCATATGACAAGAAAGTTGTATCATTTTGTTTTGCATTAAACAACAACTGTTTAATAGAAGCATTAAATACTTCAACCTTCTTTGTTCCAAATTGATACAAAGATCACATGTAAAGTGTGTCGTGTAAAAATCAAAATGAACCTTTCAACCTTCTTTGTTCCAAATTGATACAAAGATCACATGTAAAGTGTGTCATGTAAAAATCAAAATGAACCTTTCAACCTCCTTTGTTCCAAATTGATACAAAGATCACATGTAAAGTGTGTCGTGTAAAAATCAAAATGAACCTTGCAGCAAGGTTCAGTACATACATTCCCTATAGATATTACTTCTGCCTCTTCATTGCCATCAACGATCAGTTACTCCTTCCTTTATTTGGCTTTATCTTGGATATGAACTATTGTATTGTGGAAGAACCTTAATCAGATACTCCATTAGCTAGTCAGCAAGTGCTTAATGCGACTATCGAAAATTATATTCGTAAATTGATAAGCCAAGGGGTTACTAAGCATAAAACCCAAGACATAAAAACTTGAAGTATCTCCCTCAGGTGGTATCCGAAGCATGAAAATTCACTCAAAATCAAATTCAAAAAGCGTTAATTCCTTTTATAGAGTTAAGCTTTAATTTATTAATAATGTAATAAATACAAAAAGTGGAAATAACTCACTTTATGAATTTTCAAGACTCAAAAACTGAGGCAATATATCACGAGGCAACCTTACGAGAAATCTGAAATTTTTGTGTGGTTTTTAAATACTGTAGAAATTTTATACTGCTAACGTCAGCCGCGTGTGTAATGGAAGGTACGTGATGAGCATGTGTCGCTTCAGACGAGCGAAGTACAAGTCTGGCGCATGCGATGCATACGTGGCAATGTGCAAACGGGCCTATCAAAGGATGCACGCGCCAGACCATGCGCACTATTCACTGATAAACTTGCCTGATGATGAGGTGCACCCTCACCAAAAAAGGGCAATTTCTAGAAAGTTTCAGGTCAGTTTTTGTGCTTCCGGGCTCTTTTTACCCCATTTCTCAAAGTTAAACACATTTATACCACTTTAATGCAATAAAAAGCAAGAAAATTTTGAGAAACTGAAGTTAG
Organism: Erythroxylum pedicellare; assembly: GCA_027563575.1. Taxonomy (NCBI): domain Eukaryota; kingdom Viridiplantae; phylum Streptophyta; class Magnoliopsida; order Malpighiales; family Erythroxylaceae; genus Erythroxylum; species Erythroxylum pedicellare. Next base: position 17,744,681 of record JAOQMP010000005.1, read on the forward strand.
TTCTCCGAAAACCTTATGGAGAAAAACAAAAAAATCTTCGTTTTTAACCACCCAATCATGTCACCGCTTTAATACCACGTGTAATACGTAACGGTACCTTAGTTAGATATCCCAAATCAAACATGAAAGGGCAAGAAACAAAGAAATTTGGAAAATACCTAATTTTGGTTTCTGTAACTTCAAACGAGCTTTTTGAAGCTGAAACGAGTATCAATCCACCGTCGTCTTCACGGGTACTACTCACTGGGATTCAGGTAAGGTCTTTATACAGTTTTCTTAAAATGTAAGCTCTCTTAACGGATCAAAAAATCCTTGTACTTACGATTGATATATGAGCAACTGCGGGAGATCTTAACCTTTATATATAGCATCTATATCAGGCTTCCTATCACAAGACCAATATGGGTCCTGTCTACACTGATTAAGATCCATTTCACACGAATTTCAAACCATTGATTTAAATCATTTATTGAGTCACTTTATTATCTTTATCCGGATTAAATTACGTAACTTAACTGATAAGTTATTGAAAAAATATAATTAATAATTATGCAACTTCATGAGAAATGACAAAATTGTTTAACATTATATTGTCCATATGAAACTAAGACAAATCTAATAGCATTCCAATTTGTGACCACCTCCTACAATGATTTTAAGAGGTGGCACAATGTTCACTTCGCACTTTCCTCTCTTAATCAATAAAATTGCAATACTGTTTTATTGTCAATCAACATGTGTAAGATTTTCTTTTCGTGATACCTATCACCATCCCATCTATTTTCCTTCATCTACTGCTCTTTCTATAACACATTAGGGATTGCTTGATCACCACTATTTCTAAAAGTTATATCTTCCTATTTTGTTCTCACTGCCTCTTCCTTTTTCATAACGAAGAGATAAAGTTATTCTCTTATATCTCTTCCTAGGTGAATATCTTTTGCTACATTAAAAACAGGACTCTTACGTAACGTTTGGTTGATGTCTCCGTTAGTAGAGACAAATAACAGGGACACAAAAATTTTGTGCTTGGCAGTATTTGCTTGCTGTCCTTATCTATTTTTGTTCCGACTTCAGAGCACAGAGCAAGAAGTTTTATGTTCCTTCCAAGACTGTGGTACAAGATTTCTTGTCCCCGTCTTCGAAACAAAACACATAAACAACTTCCAGAAATACTCCTCCCTCCATATAAGCAATTTTTTATTCTTAATTATATTATTAAACTCATCATCATCATCATCATCATCATCATCATCATCATCATCATCATC
>JAOQMP010000005.1:17755244-17768005 GCA_027563575.1 Erythroxylum pedicellare
TCCTACTTGTAATGTCCTATATATGGCTGTATACTTCCTATTCAATATATGAGAATATATGAAAATTCTTTCCCACAACAGGAACTAACACATACACAGGCTAGAATACAACTTTGCAGGGTGCTCCCTGTTGCACAATCATAACAGATGATCTACCATGAAAGTAAATACTCCTAGGACTTCATGCAGCATGAAAGATTTTATTCCACAAGCTATGCACATAGTTGGAACATGACAAGTTCCACGAGGTAATAATCATTTTTGAGCGTATTAGACACCATTGCAGAAGCATAATCTAGTGTCTTACCAAAATGTTGGTATTCCCTGACTCATAGTCAAATTCAAGCTTTTCATCCTCACTTTGAGCATAAACAGATTGAAGGGTAAAATGAGTAACTGGGATTCCATTAGATCGCTGGTGTTCATCCATTACAATCTGCAAAGAATGTGATACAAGCATCAGCTAAAGTTTTGCCTACAGTATTTTAAAATGAAAAAGAGTTGGAAACAAGATCAAGGATATGCAAGCCCAGATTTTAAGAAAAGTGATCTAAGGTCTAAATTGCTATCATTCAAGAGAAAAATAGAAAATAGAATAACATGTTCTTAACTAGATTTTCCCCATCTGCCTAGAATAGAAGGAAAATACAGGCTACTAGTCATATTCAAAAATAGGAAACCTAAATATTCAAACATAAAATACCAAAGTAATAGTCCTATACGGGATACATAATATAATAACACTAATTAATACTAAATCTCTTTAACACTTCCCCTGAATTAGGAGCACCCATATAAAGACATTCATAAGTTCATCTTCAAAATTCTTCCAAGTTCCTTTCCAATTAGGTTTTCCTACAAACTGTATATGCCCAATCAACATAAAAAAACTGAAATTCCCCAAAAAATTAAAAGCAGCTTTTCCTGCTCAGCAGCGAAATTTATCCAACAAACTAATAAGAATTTTCTTAGTATCAAAATCCTAAAGAAACAATACAACAAGGGTTGCAAACTTCATATTCGTATCACTTGAGAGGAGTTTTGACATGACAAACTAGTCCTTGAAGTCTATCATGAAATCAATTTACGAGTCGACACCTCCCCTCCATAAAGTTATAAAAAAGAAAATGCTCAACGGCAAATCTGAGCAAAATCTTCAAGATTAAATGAAACAAAAAAACTGAAGGGAATAACACCAAACATTCAAGTTGAAATGAAACAAAAATCTTCAACGCAAAATAAAACAAGAACTTCAAAATAAAGAAAACATGTCAATAAAATGATGATACGGTTCATCATGGTATAATTCATTAATGACCATCTAAGATACTGTTCATTCATGTAAAATAGAAACTATACAATTAAATAATATGTTATTAATTTTTGAACATCTGTTAATAACAATAGGCAATACAAGCAAATAGTAGTACTCCAAAATAGGAACTTAAACTGGTCAAATATAGGATATCTACAAAGTATTACTATACAGGATATATAACGTAATAGTACTAACTCATTTTTAGATATCTGTAACAGCGATCAACCCATTAAATTCTGAAGAAATTTCACCAGTTGAGGGGCATTTTTTCACCTTTTATTCTCAAGTTCTAAAGTCTTTTAAGTCATGCTCCATGGTATCAGATCAAATCTCCAAGTTTTCTTGCCTTCCTGTTCAGGATTCTGACTCTAAATAGATAAGAGTTTACGATCCTGTTCACAATTTCTGACTCTAAATAGATAAGAGTTTTAGTGCTCCTAAATGTGCACTAACATATCAATTTTCATGGAGTGAATTATAATAAGAACCTATAGGTATTGAACACTAGAAACATTAAAAATGTGATGCTTTAGCATCATCAGATTTTAAACTATAGATGTAATGCTACTAGTTTACATGAGTTCTTTATGTACTTCAGTATCTTAAAGTCTAAAATTCAAACCATAATCATGATCATCATAAGCATTCTCATTTGCTAAATAGTGAACCAATTCCCTTCATCCACATCAATATCCAAGCCACTTCCCTCCAGTTAAAAATCGGAAATGATGTTTTGAGGCCAAAACGACACTTGCAACAGCACAATTACATATTGAAGTCCAGGTAGAAAAAGAATATATATACCTTGTAACCAAAAAGTTCACAACAGGCCCTCCTAAAAACTGAAATCCTATCAGCAAAAACAGTCTTGTACCTGATTCAGCATGACATTTTAGAAGTTCAATCTCAACAGAATTCAATCAAAGTTGACAAGGCAAAATTAGTGACAATTTACATACGATACATACCTCTCTTCACGTTTTTCAAGGGTTGCAATCTGTTCCTTTAACTGCAATATTTTCCCAGATATATAGGAATCTACCAACTTCCCAGCATCACCTAGTCCACCAACTGAACCAGAAAACATATTGAGGTCTCCATGAGACTACAAGCACAATTAAGAAGAAAAACAATCACAATTTTATGTTTTGATCTCTTCAAAGTATGAATATCTCTTCCTTTCTGGCCAGGACAATCAAGTTAGCCTTCTCAATTACAGTTTAAACTGAGAAGAGAGTATTGCTTAAGAAACTGTTGCAGAACACCAATGAATACTTGGTGAAGTTCAGATAGCCAATCTGTAGCTAAACGTACTCATGATTATCATCCTTACTTAAGAATCAGAGGGGAAAAGGATATGATCTTCTCATCCACAATCATTGATTTGTTTTTCCACATCCTTGATGTTCTACATCCCTTCCGCAAAATGGTATTTTAATATGAATTAAATATCAGTAAAGGGTCAACAAATGCTCATAGCACAATCTTTATCATTCAACTAGAACACTAATTTGAATTTTACAACAAAAAAAGACAGAAATAGGTTTGGAGCCTGAAAAGCACACAATAGTTATTCAAATTGAACTGCTTCACACCTGACTGACTCTTGAGTTCTTCAACAGCTTGTAATTTATCTTTTGTCTTCTGCAACTCATGTTGTAACGCCTCTATAGTCTGTTTGGCCTCACCATCAACTAATAGGGTGTTAACCATTCTCAACACCTTTGTATTTGCAGCAGAGTAGTCGCCATGACCAAGCTGGGAAGAATAATGATTGTATTGGCATAGTCTATGAAAAAGGGTATAAAACAGAGTGTACTAATCGTAAAAAAACTAACAATTACCACTGAAATTTTACTCATAAATTCAGGCGGACTTTAAAAAATGAAACGCAGATGAAAGCCTTTCTAGATTCACGAAGAAGACACATTTGGATGAGTCACAAGCATGATTCCGACTAACTTCAGTATATAATGAACTCTTACAAAAAAAGAATAGCTTTGATTTATTACTAATTCTATTATTGTCAATATCAATAAAAAAATATAGAGTTAATCACAACCCTGAGGACCATAAATCTGCATATATAGATAAAATTATTGGCACGAAAGCTGAATGCAGGGTAAGTTCCTAACTGGAAGTATTAGCATCTACATCTACTGTATAAAACATGGAAGGTAATCTATACAATAGATAGATGAACTGTTTTGATATGTATGTCTCATGGTGTCAAAAGCTATTATTCTCTAGGCTATGTAGAAAGATCTTCACTAGCATGTATAACCTTTTCTTCCCAATTATATTCTTTGAAGAGGAAGTCATTTTGCTGAGTTATATGTCACTTTAGGTAAGTCAATTTCTTGATATTCCGAAGAATGTGGGATCCTAAGATATTATTCTCCTTTAATAGGAGACTATGAAATTCTACAATTCTGTCTTCTTCTCATAGGAGAGTGGAATCCTAGGAGACTTTTTCTTTCCTAGAAAGTGTGAAATCCTAGAATATTGATTTCTATTCTTAGAGATTGTTTCTTTTTCTTTTTTCCCTACTCTAAAGTGTGTATAAATGTGTAATCCTAAACCATTTGGTAAGAAGACAATTCATTCTCCCTTCTATTTTCTATCATGGTATCAGAGTCCTACGGTTTTTTGTTGGGAGTTATTCAAGTAGCCTTCTTGTGGCATTTTTCTTGGGATATTAGTCTTCTGTTTTTTTCTTGTACCTAATATGTGTGCATCTGAGATCATTCAAGATTCAAATAAAAGGGCTTTTAGTAGTTACGAAATTAAGAAACTGAGGCATTTATTCAGATTTCTTGAGAAGTCCTCTAAAGCTGGTTCTTTGGCAATCTCAGGTAAGCCCTTATTTTTCGATACCTCAGACAAATATTATGCCGATACTTGGATAACTAATTCTGGTGCTGCAGACCATATGACTCACTCCACACATTTATCTCATATGTGCATATCATGCCCTAGTAATAGGAAGATTCTAGGTTTGTTAGCTACTATTGTAGGAATATGCGTATATATTCCATCTTCTCTTTGTATAAAATATGCTCTTCATGTGCCAAAACTATCAAGCAACCTTGTGTTTATTCAAAAACTTAAAAAAATTTCTCCTCTTGTTATTGTGTTCTTTAGAAACAATATTCGATGAGGAGGACCAGACTTGCTAAGGAAAGGAACAGTCTCCGTCATCTTGAATCTTATAAAAAGTCATGAATAATTTGTCCATATCATTCTTGATACTTCAAATAAAGATGTCATTTGACTCCATTAACACCTTGGTCATCCATCTTTTATAATTTTAAATTCATTTTTCACATTTGTTCAAAAGATTAGACATCTCAATTTTTATTGTGAAATTTCTGAATTGGTAAACATACTCGTATACCATTTCCTATTACTACTAAACGAAGTCCTCATCCTTTTCATTTCATTCATGGTGATATTTGGGTCCTCTATTGTTCCTAATATTCCTGGGGCTCGTTGGTTTGTCTCCTTGATTGATGATTGTGCTCAAATTACATGGCTTTTCTTACTCAAACAATGGTTTCCTAATTTTCATTACAAGATTCAAAATCAATTTGGAGTTGAGATTAAAAGTTTAAGATGGACAATGTTAGGGATTGCTTTAATAAGATTTTGTCACCCTACTTAAAACAAAAAAGGAATTATTGATGACTCATCTTGTGTTGACATCTCAACAAAATGGGGAAGCTGGGAGGAAAAATAGGTATTTACTAATGTAACTCAAGCTCTATTCTTTGAAGGGAATGTTCCTAAATTTTATTGGGGAGAGGCAGTTCTAATTGCTACACGTATGGTAAATAGACTTCTCTCACATGTGTTAGACAATAAAAGTCACATGGAAACCCTTAATATCTATTATCCCAGCTTTAGGACCTCAAATGGGCTTACTCCAAGAGTATTTGGTTGCACTGCCTTTGTGTATATTCACAATCAACACACAGAAAAGTTAGATCCCCATACCATCAAATGTGTCTCTCTAGGTTACATACACAAAAAGGGTACAAGTGTTATAACCCTTCATCATGAAAGTTATATATCACATCTAATGTCACTTTCATTGAAGAAAAACCATATTTTGTCAAGTCCTATCTTCAAGAAGACATCAATGATGGAAGATGGTATCTTTTAGTGTTTTGGGGCCACTTGACATTCTTGCATCTGTCGCAAACTCGTCTTTAGCTTCAAGTCATGTGTGCATCCCAGAAAATACAAAAATCCCCCTCCTGTCATCTAATCTAGTTTGTCCCAAAAACACAAAAATCTCGTGTCCATCCATGTTACTCAAGATTTTCCAAAATATTCAGAAGTGCATTTAAGAAGAGCAATTGTTCCAAACCTGAAACAAGTCCAGGAATCCAATGCAAACTCTTGAAATGAGCCCATGTTAAGATTTGATCCTCCTTTACATACACAGTCAGTTGAAACAAATGAATCCCATTTCCTATACAACACTTAAACACTTGTCTCCACCCAACAAAAAATTCATCGCAAGTCTAAATACCATTTCTAATCCTAATACTGTTTCTGAGGCATTGTCAAAAAGGAAATGGAGAAATGTTATGATAAAGGACAAGGATGCATTAGCGAAGCATAGGATATGGGAGATTGTTGATAAACCAAAAGGGAGGAACATAGTGGACTAACTGAAATATAAATTCAACAAATCACTAGAGAGATATAAAGCATGGTTAGTAGCTCAAGGGTACACTCAAAACATATGGAATTGAATAGAAAGTGACATTTGCCCTAATGTCAAAAGTCAATACTATGAGGATTTTGTTATCTTTGGCAAGTCACTTTGACTAGCAACCTTTGCAGTATGATGTGAAGAATTTCTTCTTTATGGAGATCTAGATGAACAATTGACATGAAAATTCAACTAGGCTTTGAAGAAAACATGACTCAAAAAATTTGTTGGTTGAAAAAGGCCTATATGGATTGAAACAATGTTCTAGAACATGGTTTACTAGATTTGCTAAAGTTATGAAATGGCCAAGATCTAAACAAAGTCAAGTTGATCACTCTCTTCATCAAGCACGCAGTCGTATGGGCAATAACTGTACTTCTAGTATATGTTGATGATATTATTATAAACGGAAATGATGAAAAAGAAAAAGGTTAAATGAAGTAACAATTGGTCAATAAATTCAAGATAAAGGAGCTTTAGAAATTGAAGTCCATATTTGGTATTGAGGTGGCATATTTTATGCAATGAATTTTCATGTCTGAACAAAAGTATGTGATTTATCTTTTGAAGGAGATAGAAAGATTTGAAGCAAGTGGTCTCTACCCAAATCATAGACTTGGAGAAGCAAAAGAAGAATGAGTTGATGATAGAAAGATGCACCAAAGACTAGTAGGCAAGCTCATATAGCTTGCTCATACTTGACCCAATATAGCATACTCAATAAGTATAATTAATCAATTCATGCATGATCCATGAGAGTTCCATTTAAAAGCTACATAGAGAGAGCTTCATTACTTAAAAGGAAATCCAAGGAAAAGAACTTTGTTTAAAAGGAATAATCATCTCACCTTATAAGCCCATACTGATGTGTACTATGTAGGATCTATAGTGGACTGAAGATCAACCACAATTTATTGTACTTTCTTTGGAGGCAATTTGGTGACTTGGAGGAGCAAGAAACAAAATGTTATGGCTAAATTATCCTCATAATCAAAGTTTTAAGTACTTACTCAAAACTTTTGTGAGTTGTTACAGTTGAAGATTATTCTACAAGACTTGAAAGTTATCTGGAAAGGTCCAATGCAACTCTAAACCTATTGCTTATAACCCTATTCAACATGATAAGACAAAGCACATTGAGATTGATAGATATTTCATCAAGGATAAACTGGAGAAAGAACCTGTATGCATATCACATGCTCCATTACAAAGCCAACTAGCTATTGTTCTAACAATGGGGGTGAACAGTTCAAGATTTATGATATTATTTCCAGGCTGGAAATGGAAGACATTGTGGGAAAGAATTTTCCTATATTCTCATAAACTGATAGGAGTATACAGCCATATATAGGCCATTACAAGTGGGAATTTAAATCTAAAAAGCTATCTAAAGCTATCTAATGTAATCCCTTAATTAAAGGGATTTCAAACTTATCTTATCTATTTACAGCCTACCTAAGTATAATCTATTTACAGCTTTTAGTATCTCAACACTCCCCCTCAATCCGAGGAATAGATGTCTTCCATTCCCAGCTTGTATACAAGATCATGAAAACTTGAACTGTTCAGCCTCTTTGTTAAAACATCAGCTAATTGACGTTCTGATGGAACATAGGACATACACACTAACCCTTCTTCCAATTTTTCTTTAATAAAATGTCTATCAATCTCAATATACTTTGTCTTATTGTGTTGTATAGGATTATGAGCAATATTGATGGTTGACTTATTGTCACAATAGAGTTTCATAGGGCCGTCCCATTTGACTCTCAAATCATCTAGAATAATCTTCAGCTGTAGTAGTTCACACAATCCGTCAGCAATAGTCCTAAATTATGATTCTGCGGATGACCTTGCCACCACATTTTGCTTCTTGCTCCTCCACGTTACCAAATTTTCTACAAGAAACGTACAGTTGCTGTAGTTGATTTTCTATCCATTATGGAACCTACATAGTCAGCATCGGTGTAAACTTCTAGCGCAAGAGTATTGTTTTTCTTGAACAAAATTCCCTTTCCTAGACTACCTTTCAAGTAATGTGGCACCCTATAAGCAGCTTGAAGATGAGACTCTCTTGGATCATGCATGAATTGACTGATCATGCTTACCGAGTATGCTATGTCTGGCCGAATATGAGCAAGATATATGTACATCCTTTACAGATTTTAGTATCTCAACAGACATCTATTCCTTAGTTTGAGGGAAAGTATCATATGATATTTTAAGAAAGTAAATTTCTTGATATTCCAAAGAATATGGGATCCTAAGAGATTGTTCTAATAGGGTGGCATCCTAGGAGATTGTCTTCTCCTAGTACAGTGGAATCTGGGGAGATTGTTTTCCTTTCCTATGTAAGTGTAGAATTCTTGGAGACTAATTTCTATTCTTAGAAATTGTTTCTTTTTTTTTGTTTTTGTCTCTCCTCTAAGGTGTATATGTGAATTAGAGCTTATTTGCTCTATATATCTTTTATTAGAGACTGCAGTATATATATATACATGAATAGGTTTACATAATAGGATAGAAATCTGTACAGATATGGAAATATAATCCTAAGATACTATATATCTACAAGATACTGCTATCTAATCTAAATGATCTGATTATGATAAGATCATAATGTTATGAGATATGCATATCTTTGACCACAGTTTTCTTTTATCTTTTCTTGACAAGTGACTTCAGTGTGATGCCATGCTTGCAAGTATGTCAAATTAAATCTTCACTTGTAATTAATGAAGTTTATTCTTTTCCTTTCTCTATTTCTATTTCACATCTAAAATAATTTGCAAAGCCATTGCAGCAGCCAAAATTGACAGAATGTTTACCGGATTGGAATCTAGAGTCTAGGGAAGAAGAGATGTAAAAATGAATCCTATATATGAGAATAAAGCAAATCAAATTTCCTTGTAAAGCTCTTTTATTCCAGTCAATTCAGACTGATGTAGAAACAGTATGGGATACTACTAAGCCAAGGCTGTTATAGATTATAGCTCTGACATTCTATGTTAATGTTAGGGCTCTTTGTCTTCCACAAATTTGTTAAAGATTCCTGAAAGCTCTTTTAAATATCACTCTCTCTTGTAAATATAGTGCACATTGCGCTATACCTTTTTGATATGTCTGAATCATTATCTAGGAATTCACTCCACTGTAATTACGTTGGGGTTCTAGAGGAACTCGGAATACAATTTTAGAATCTCACATCCAAGGATTCATTAGCTCTCTCTTTATCTTTTCCAAATTCAGTCACCAAAATGCAATCATGAAACATCTTAATCACTCATAGCCTAGAAGCATTGTCACATAATGTGTGTATCACATCATATTTTATTCAACATAATTGCCTTATGTGAATTTAGACTTGTTTAAATTTTTGTTCTTAGTAGTATGCAATGGTGGGGTGATTATCATCTTTTGCTTGATTTTCTTCTGTAGTGTCATCAGATGGTAGTGTCCTTGCAACTGGGAGTTTTGACACCACTGTCATGGTGTGGGAAGTTCGTGCCAGAACTCTTGAAAAGCGGGTTAGAAATGTGCAGGCAGAACAATCCCGTAAAGATTGTGTCATTGCTGAAACTCCCTTCCATATTCTATGCGGGCATGATGATATAATAACATGCTTATTTGTCAGCGTGGAGATTGATTTAGTCATCAGTGGTTCAAAGGATGGAACTTGTGTTTTTCATACCTTGAGGGAGGGAAGATATGTAAGATCCTTGTGCCATCCATCGAGCAGTGCCTTGTCAAAGCTAGTCGCCTCTCGACACGGACGATTGGTATTTTATGCTGATGATGATTTGAGTCTGAATTTGTATTCTATCAACGGAAAGCATCTTGCCACTTGTGAATCTAATGGACGCCTTAATGGCGTTGAACTCAGTGCATGTGGTGATTTCTTAGTCTGTGCAGGTGACCAAGGACAGATAGTTGTCCGCTCTATGAACACACTTGATGTTGTGAAAAGATATAGTGGTGTTGGAAAGATCATTACATGCCTTACTGTTACCCCAGAAGAATGCTTCTTAGCTGGGACCAAAGATGGAAGCATTCTTGTCTACTCTATAGAGAATCCTCAACTTCGCAGGGCAACTGCCACTCGAAGCATGAAATTGAGAACTTCTGTAGGGGGACAAATGTACTATTAAAGATCAGAACTGTCGATTTATCAGCTTCTGTTGGTCATGTATGTTTATCTCAGGTATAGTGCTGCTTTTGTTGTTATGTTTATATGATGTTCAAGCCCAATTAAATCTTAAATTAGGTCAGTTTTGATTGGGAAAAGGTTTTGGCATTTCCTGTAAAAAGCCTACCCTATTTCCTGAGAGAAAATCCACAAATAGGTATTCTTTAAGGTTTTGCGTATTTTGTATGAGCATTTGGATGAGGAATCTTATTAGAACGAGAATCGAGTCATCTTTCATTTGAGACTTCAATTCTGAGCTTTGTTCAAGATGGTCTAAGATAATTTGGGTCATCTCTTTACAGGAGCATATACAAAAGATGCAGAGTGCATGGGTATCTGCTACACAAGCTAGATATCCAGAACATCTGAACAGATTTTCTTAGGTTTGTGAAGACAGCGATGGGTCCTGCGGGTATAAGCATTAAAAACATCAAAGCTTCAAGTTCACAGTATTCACGGTATTCTTCATGCGACACTTCAGAGGCAAGCAATTCTATCTTTTACAGATTTTGTTGGCCCGTCGGTGAATTAGGAATAACCATAATTTTTGCACATAGTTATATGATTTCATTGTAGGGCCAGAGCATAAAAGTTGTGTATTAACAATAGCATGTATCTTTCTTTTTTTCTTTTTTCCCCCCTTCTTATAGTTGGTGTTACTTGCTCAAAAACTCTGTACAGATGGGCCTTTAATGCCCGTTGTAAGTGAATGGCAACCACTTTGCCATGGTTGAGTACATTCGATTAGAGGTCTGTATTATGGCTAAATGTCTTAACTGTCTCATCTTATCCACGGACTGAGATGGATTTATGTTGATGAGTTGACTCATTTTTCTTGGCGTCGAAAATATATTTCTATGTATTGATTCACTATGGTCTGGTCATGATATTGAGTCGTGACAATACCTTCTATGTTTTGTTCAATAAAACAGTAGCCTCTCTTTATAGCATCACTTTTGGTACGATTACTCCTTTTCTAGAAAGTGGAGGAAAATGAGCTTGTCCATTCCTTGGAAGCGTTTTTTTTTAGGTCCCTCATCAATCTTGCATTTAGATCATTCATAAATGGAAATATCCATCCCCTGCACCCAAACCCACGACCCTTCACCCTTCCTACAAAACCGTTTGGTAGCACCTCCAATACGTTTGAATTTACCTTAAAGATCTCCTGAAAGAAAAATAAGCAATAAGCTTATGTTTGTTTAATTGCATTTCAAATTGAGCTGTTGACAATTTTATAATTAAAAATAACAAATAATCTGAAGAGCTAAAAAGAATAACAATGGTATAACTTACCGCATAATGTTCGTCCAACTGTAAATGGTCATGCTAATTATTTACATATACCAAAACAAAGGGAGGAAAAAAAAAAAACAAAGAACTTCAGAAACCATATATGTCTTATGGATTCATACTTAATTAAAATATATCATATGATTATGTATAGAATGTAAGAATCTTTGCTGACTCTTAGATATAAAAGATTGTTCGTTTATTTATAATTTTGATCTTTTAATAATATACATGCGAATCACACTATGATTTTCTTGCAATATCATATTTACCATTTCTTTGCATTACTTATGGGTACTCAAATCATTTTTTCCTATTAACTTTATTTTGTAGAGACCAGAGCTTATAATCCAAAAGTGTGAAATTCATGGACTAATTTATTATACGTCAAAGGGGAAGTATGTGTATCACACGTTTGTTCCAGCGTACAAGCAAATGCTTTACGTGCAACGATCAGAAAATTTCTCAAATCCCAAGACCAAGAGTTGTATACATATGGGATTATATGGATCCCGCGTTTGTAGGAGCGTATAAACGTGCAAGGATTAAAAAAATTGTAAAAGTTTAAAAGCCATATAAATACAGGGGACATGATATAAATACCTTTTGGTCATTTACTTACTTTTTAAATTTTTATTATTTAATTTTTTAAAAATTTACAGTATTAAAATTTCTTAATATGGAAAATTTTAAAAATTAATACCTCAAACTCTTTTTTTTTCCAGAAAATTATGTTTTTTTAACCCATATATTTCTCCAGTATATTTCTATTTAGAAGTTTTATAATTTTTTACTTTTTTAAAAGTTAATTACATCAACTTTGAATTTTTTTCATTATTTTCATATATAATAGTTCTTAAAAATTAAAAATCATCGATATCAAAAGATCAACTAATGCATTATTATAATCAACCAAGAATCATAATTGATTTTGCCATATAGATGCAATGTGATACAATCCATGCTCCAAAGGGTGACTATATATACATAGGTCTACCTGCAAAAATGAAACACAACTACCTTAAACTGAGAGACAATTTCCTGGTCTAATTAACACGACATGGTTAAGGTTCTGGAGCATTGCCGAGTATATCCAGCGCCTGGTGGTGTTGATGAAATGTTAATTCCTCTCACCTTTCTTGACCTTATACGTCTCACTGTAGGATCAACCAAACTACTACTATTCTTCGAACTTCCCATTTCTACGGACCTATTCACCAAATATGCCGTTCCAAGCATCA
>JAOQMP010000005.1:17768105-17781918 GCA_027563575.1 Erythroxylum pedicellare
TGTTGGCAGAAACATAAAGGTCCTTTTGATAGGTGGTATCATGGCATTAATAAGCCATGATGAAACCATGGAATTATCTACCTCCCATTGTCGTATAGCTTGTATATTTGTTGAGTCTGGAATATTCCCATTTCCGATGATGAAGCTCAGTTTACCTCTTCCTCCAATGGCGAGTTTCATAGCTTGAGCCCACTCTCGGTAGTTTGTTCCATTGAGTTTATCGGACACAATGTTAACTGAAACTCCCTCACCAGTGACCATTGTTGACTGACCTCCAGTCAGGATTGTCGTGGAGGATCCCTCAATATTGGAAGTCATTTCTTGACTTTCTAGGGTTGTCTCCTCGGTTTCACTATCACGTGGCTCTGATACCATGTGAATTAGAGCTTATTTGCTCTAATATCTTTTATTAGAGACTGCAGTATATATATATACATGAATAGGTTTACATAATAGGATAGAAATCTGTACAAATATGGAAATATAATCCTAAGATACTATATATCTACAAGATATTGCTATCTAATCTAAATGATCTGATTATGATAAGATCATAATATTATGAGATATGCATATCTTTGACCACAGTATATAAACGTATAATCCTAAATTATTTATTATGAAAACAAGTCATTATTTTGTCTCACATTTCAATATAGCATCAATTTATAGCCTCTGAGAAAAGAAGGAATGAGGCATTATGCCCTTTAGTTAATAGCCATAGAAGAACTTCCCAACCTTTAACCAAAAAGGCATAGATAAGCTTCAACCATTCAATTGTAAAGCATTTTTTATCCAAGGAGCCATTAGCATTCAAACTAAAACATTCAATTGTAAAGCATTTTTTATCCAACAAGCCATTAGAATTCAAACTGAAGTCCTTATGGCTCTTGAGAACAGAACATACCTCTAAGGACCACACAAATTCCTTAGGACGTGAACGTTACAAGTAATAAACTACATCAATGACTTGAGATAATAAAAAATACTAGCAAATAGTCAAGTAGTTAAGTTAAAATATTGATAAAACTCGTTCTTGCTATGAATAAGTAATCAAATTAATGACCTCAAACTTATTTATAATTTTTTTTTCAAGTATCAAATTATGCCCTTAATAGATAAAACAACAAAAAGAAGGGAGAGATTCCAATGTCTAGAGAGGTATACCATAGAACTAAACTATATCTATATAGGAACACGGAAGTATTGTGACGTGATTACATCAACATGAACATCATACAAGATGCGATAAATACAAGAATTTTGATACCAACCTCATTATGCAATTAACACTAGAAAGTCAATTTATAATTAAGTTCAAATTATAAGATGAAAAATCTCACCAATTATCACAATACTTTTGAGCCTACCTTGGACTCCAATAAGGATATCTCTGAACGAAGTCTATCACCCTCCCTCTCCAATGATTTCATTCTCTTGGCTTCATTATTTAGTCTCTCATTGAGCAATTTTATTTCATCAAGTTGACGGTTATTCACTTCCTTTTGTTCACGTAAGCTACTCTCAAATTCTTTAAGACAATGCTCCTTCTTTGTAAGGGTTGATTCCCAATCCTGCACATAATTGAGAAAGATAATGAGAAAAAAATCATTAGAACTGAGGAGAGAAGTGAAGGGGGAAATGGAAAAAAGAAGTGTCCCAATTCCAAGACCTGAAGAAGAGCAACATTGGATGCTTGATCCCCTGTTTGCTCACTATTGGACCTCTTTAATTCACTAACAACATACTTCAATCTATCTCTCTCTTGAGTAACTGTTGAAATCTGCAAGTATCAAGCTATACCTTTATAAACCTAGCAACAGAAACACAATGGAACACACACACCCACACAAACAAATATACACAAAAAGAAATGAAAGTAAAGATGGTACCAAACATTTAATATGGATCATGGTAGTTAGGCAAGAGATATGTTCTACACATGCATATGTCATTATAGATTAGTTTTCCAAGCAAAAAATAATAATAATAATCTTCTATTTACAAATGGCATGAAGAAACATTCAAACATCAGAAGCACTTAGCCAAGAGTGATATTGGCTCAAGATGCAACAAAACCTAAAAGTTATTGAACCAAGTAGTTGATGATGATTGCTATTGTAAAGAAAAAGATCCTTGAATACAAATGATGAGAACAAGACATCCATAAAATGCACCAAAAGCAATTAATAAATAGTAGAAGGGAGATGTCACTAAGACAAGTAATGTGTTTTCAGCAAGCCGAAGGGGGTGTGAAGGAAGTAAAAGCTAAGTGATTGGAAGAGGTCTTAGGGAAAAAAGGAAAGGCAATTAAAAGATATTCTTGGAGTAAAGAAAACAGATGAGCAAAGTGATTGCAGATTCTACCCCATAAAAAGGAAACTTGATTTTGATCTGTAATTGCAACATTAACTCTTGGAATCATAAAATTTATTAATGCTTGCATATGTTCAATGTACTATAGCTCTAAACCCGAGTCAAACTGGGAACATAAACAACAGGACAAAGGAGAAAAAATTATTCAAAAGAAAATTTTGAACACTCCATTTACACATAATTACTAGTCTTCTCTCCCTAGTCAAACTATCACCCTTTTGGACTTTCATGTAGCTACTAGCTATAAGAAGAATGCAAATTTAGCATAAGTGTCTTCCTTACACGCACTCCTACATATGGATTACTCTATTCCTCTAAACGACATCAATAATTTATTTTACTTCAAAGTTCTTTTTTATGTAAAAGTGGACCATTTTCAACTCCACAAAGCACTTGTGAGGAAGGGGTCAATCCAAACAATCTAAGAATAGAAAAAGGAGAGGAAGATGAAATACAAAACTATATATATCGCACTTTCTATTTCAATTAAAGTTTACCAACAATTCCATCTGCTTTATCTCTGACACCAAAGCTTCTGCCTTCTCTTTACTTAAAGCAGCCTCAATTTCAGCATTTTGCTTTGCAATTTGAGTTGTTTCCAAAGCCACCTCCATTTGCTTCAAGCGTGCATTTGCCTCGCCCATCTTCATCATGTAATCAATTACCTCTCTGCATTCCATAGAAAATCCGATCAAGAGAAAAATAAATACAAAGTTATATGTATCTTCTATGTTCTAATACTACAATTAACTTTAAGTAATAGCATAATGGAGTTGTAGCATCAAAGCAATAACTATTTGCTTGTTATACAAAAATTTTATCAATTATTAGGATATTCATAACCTTTTCCATCTTTCAACTCAAACAACAAGTTTAGAAAAACATTAAAAGGATAATAAAGGATTCTGGACATTATAAGTCAAAATATAAATTATACTTTTGTAAAGTTGCAATCTTAAAAGGTATTTCATCAAAACTTGACACATCTGGGATGTCTTTAATCATTGACTTCCAAGAAAACAACTCATCCTCCAACTTCCTCATATTCAGCTCAAGTTCTTGGAACTTAGATAACTCTGACTCTGCTCTTTCACTACGGCTCTTCTCTTCCAACAATTTCTCCTTTAAAAGATGAATGTCTTCATATGAAGATTTCAACTTTCTTGCTTCTCTCACTTCAAACTCCTGGTAAAACGTTATAATACATAAATTACATGACTAGCTAGAAAGCAACTCACATTACAAAATAATACTTTGCAGCAAACATTAAGGCTGTATTATAAAATCTTCCAAAAAAAATCCCTAACAATTAAGTATCCTTTTCTTAATGGGATGAGAGAACAATTTTGATGAATTACTTTGATTGTTGGCTTGTCAATTTCCTCATTTGCGCTAAATTGTTAGGAACTCATCATATTTCATTGGGTGTTATTATTTTCCTTAAAAAGACGAGAATGAGTAAGATTTTGCATGCCTCTATTTTGAATAGAACCCTCCAACTGTTCAATGTATTTGCACATGTTGCTTGAAGGACAATAGTGCAATGTCCTCAGAAATTCAACAGCAATCCAAAAAGTACAACATCATATATTTCCATGCAATGTTGTACTTACACGAAATGCATTACATTCCAAGAATGGATTAACAACAATAAACAAAGAATATGATGCATAAGAAAACAAAATCAAGAACAAAAAACTTGAAACCCAGGTCACTCTACAATCCTTGGCACATCTTATTAACAATTTTTGTCCAAATTTAAATCAACTTCGCATTATTAACTACAGCGAGTGGATATCTAGTTGTATATAACAAATGAATACCAAGAATAAAAGCCTCACATCGTCGACAATCTACAAGCCTCAAAACCAAACAACTTTGAAAAATACATTAGTTTTATTTATGTTCAATCCCCTCTATACTTGTAGAGTTGGATTTTATCAACTTTGAGCAAAGAAATCAAGCAAAAAGAAATTCAACAAAATTACTAGAACTCCTTAGCCAACATTCATAAGATAAAATTTACATAATTTGCTCAAAGAATTTAAAGGAGAATGGTTTTTTTAATGATATTAATCATTTCAATAAATGAATGTTGCAAGTCCCTTCTTCAAAACCGAAGACATTCTAGATAATTGCAACAAAAATTTTCAACTACATCAAAAGAAACCTGAAGTAAAAACATAAGAGTAATAAGGAGAGACCAACTTACAAAATTCCTAAGCTCTTCTTGCAGATGTTTAACCAAATTATTGCTCTTAGCAAAAGAACATTCTTGGTTTGCAGAACTTGATAATTTCTTTTCCAATTCAATTTTTTGGATCAAACACTGAAGAGAAGGATGGAAAAATTATCAATTATATAACCATTGCCAATGAGATTTTGAAGGAGCATCCCCTTGAAACCAAACTAAAGTAGCTTGCTAGTAGATATATACAAGTCATCAAAGCAGGAAAAAATAAAAGATTAATGCACCTCATCAAGTTGCATTTTCAGATCTCCCAACTGCTCCTTCATAAGTTCTGATTCTTTCTCAGCATTTATAGCTCTCAATTCCATTTTCTCAAGCTACCAAAAATAGAAGTGTCAGTCTTATCAATACTGGTGCTTAGTAATAATATAAACAAAATTCATGAACTACTAACATCTGCCCTCATTTTTGAAACAGAAAATTTTGATTCTGCTTTTAGCTGCGCAAGCTCATTATTTAGACGTTTTTTCTCCCTTTCTGTGCTTTCAGAAAGATGGCTAAGCTTTCTCTCTAAACCTTTTTCTTTTTCTTCTGCAAAAGCTGCGATGGACTCAGCATTCTTGCGAAGGTTCTTTTCACTCTCAAGTGTTACCTGATATCATAATGGGACCAAGAGGTGATTAAAATTTAAAAGGGGTGGGTTAGAAACAAAAAGAGAGAGAGGTTGCCACAAACAAAAAGAGCAAAGGCAACAAAAATACTTAAAATTATGGTTGTCTCACAAAATTAAGAACTAGAGTAAAATTTTAATATTCAATTGTCACTACTAAAAACTAGATACTTTACACTAAGGATTTACCTACAGGCTCTCATCTACTATTTGATAATCAATGTAGATGAAGATGTTGAAACTAAAATTAAAATTCATATTTTTATATGCTTGTACCTTATCATAAGAACAAAATTAAATCATATTTTCATATGCTTGTACCTTTCTCGTAAGAATTTTGAAAGCAAAGACAAGGTAATTGAAGATCTCAATATTTCACCCATAAATGATAGTTATGCTGGTATTGGCAACGGTGAATGCACTAGGAATGGCGATGTTTTTCACTTATGATGGATATATGTACAATAATAATTTTGGGTAGTTAAGGACTTAAAGGATGCCAATTTCCTATATCTCTACATGATATTGTACATAGGAAAGATCTGGATGAATTAAGAAATATGGATGAAATTTTTTTCTACAATCATCATGCTGATGGTTATTGACCAATCTACTTGATGACAGCATGATGATGGTCATATGCATACTACATGAAAAATTCGATAAGGCTTCTATCTCCACACTCATTGGCTCAAATTATGAAGCAATGAATCTAGGAGAACATCTAAAATACATGTACTATGGTTGGTCACATCATGCACGACCATAATTATGAACAAAATTACAAAAGTTTCCTAGCAAAGAAGAGCCCCATAGCCAAAATGTTAAACACCAAATGACCATCAGCCCAAATAGGCTCTGACCTAAAGTAGCAAGCATACTCTACTCAAGTAAGCAACATATCTCATCTAACTTAGTTATAACAAATACACAAACGTTAAAGAAAACAAGTCCACAAAGTGTACCTCAAGTGTACTATGTGATTCCAATTGCTTCTTGAACCTGCATTGGGAATCATTAATCTCCTTCAAAAGTTGCTCTTGCAGTGCATGTTCACGTCCTTTGGCAGCAGCAAGTTCTTGCTCTGTATACAGAAACTGATCTCGAAATCTCTTCCTCTCAGCTTCTGCCCAAAAGGTAAAACTTAATTCAAGAATTTAGCCTTTCCAGTAAAACGATTCCATTCACAACATCCAGTAATTAGGGTTCCGTATTACAGGAAATTTTTTCAAGCGATAACCTACCGACTTTGAAGAAGTTTTCATTCAATGCCTCCAATTTAGATTGATATTCCTGAACTTGCTTCTCTGCATTTCTCAAGGCGTCCAGAAATTCCGACTTCACCTAAAAAAAGAACAGCAAACAATTCAAAAATCAAAGAGAAAAGGGAGGCGATTTGGAGAAAGTTGAGAAGGATTATTACCATTTGGCGGCATTGATAAGTGCAGAGCATGTGATCGGAAGTCGTGGGAGGAGGGGGAAGAAAAGAATCCGGAGGAGGAGAAGTAATGAGAGGATGGTTCTCGTAAATGACAAGACGATTATCGGAGGCGAGGCGTGGGGGGCTTTCGACGGAAGTTTTAGACCTCTTGTTAGGTGGAGTTCGGACAATCATTGTGGGGAGTCTGGTCTAGGGTTTGAAAGGCAATTCCGATGAAACGAAAGGCGCCGACGATATTAAAAATAAACTGTTTGTTAGTATTACTGTGTAATCGTTGTGTAATTGGTGGCTGTTTCGCTGTAATTAAAAGCTTATGGAATTAAATGAAATGAAATTAAGCGATAACAAACATAATGTTAAAAAATGTTTTTTTGATCATTTTTTTATAAACTCCCCTCTCAAAAAATAGAATAATATTATATTTTATTTTATTTCATTTCATGAATAAACTTTTAACTAAATATAAACATTAAAAATAAAAAACCTTTGATTTTGAAGTTTAAGATGAAATGTAAAATGATAAATAATTTTATATTATATTATATTATAAAATTTCATTCAAACAATATTTGACTATATTACATTATAAATCTTTTTAACTCTTCCAAATAACAATTTTTTAATATTACATTCATTTACGTTCCATTCCATTAAAAATTTTACGTCCAATCAAACATAACTTGAAGGTCTCCGGTTCCGATTTAAATTCGAGTGACGCTATTTGATTTATACTCATCCATTTTTAAAGCACATATATAAGTTCATACTTTAAAAATATCTATTTTGAATTTTTAGATTACAAATACATTTACAAAATCATGGCATAAAAGACGAAAGCATTCTTTTTTGCAGTGCAAAAGTGAAATCCATACATAGCTATATGAAGGCTCTTAATAAATTTAAAGAAGTCTCTGAATTACAAATCAACCTCAATAAAAGTCAGATCATAATTTCAAAAAGGTGCTTCTCGGATAGGTTTGCACATTACTTTTATAACTGGGATAATGGAAAAAGCTCCACTTCTGTTGTACTTGGATCCATCAATCTCAACAAAAAAGACTTTCTTTTCTTAAATGCAATCATATTATAGAGAAATTTCAGAGAAGAATTAGCTCCTGGGCGAATAAATTTCCATCCTTGTGAGGAAGTTGCAGCTCATCCCTGACCCGACTAGTTATCAAACCATAAGGATATTAGCTTCCCAGTACCATTGGAGCATGACAAATCATTTTGGACAAGATTTTTCATTTGGAGAAGTTGGTTCAGAAATAAGGAGTTGGATGCTTTCTAACTAACTTCCTATATGCCTCTCCCTTTGAGAAAATTGAAATGGATCCATCTGATCCATAATGATTTTCTATCTTCAAGGATCCACCAATACCATTTCAAGATGATTGTTTGATTAATGAGTTTCATTGAATAAACACTGAGTCCCCCTTCTTCTTTCAGATAACAAATGTTTGACCATTTAACTTTAGCACTTCCCTTTGCTCCATTAGAGTGGTTCCATAAGAAGTCTTTGAAGATTCTCTCAATTGTCTTGGAAACATTATTTGAAAGGAAAATGTGTAAGCTCCATTATATATGTAGAGAATTGAGAACTGATTTTGTGAGCTGCAGCTTCCCAGTAGGGATGGAAATTTATTCACCTAGGAGCTTATTCTTCTCTGAAGTTTCTCTATAATAGGATTGCATTTAAGGAAAGAAAGTCTTTTTGTTAAGACTGACGGATCCAAGGATAGCAAAAGTGAAGCTTTTTCCAGCATCCCAATTACGGAAGCAGTGTGCAAAGCCATCCGAGAAGCACCTTTTGAAATTATGAACTGACTTTTATTAAGGTTGATTTGTAATTCAGAGACTTCTTTAAATTTATTAAGAGCCTTCGTATAGCTGTGTTTGGATTCCACTTTTGCACTGCAAAAAAGAATGCTTTTGTCTTTTATACCATGATTTTGTGTATGTATTTGTAATCTAAAAATTCAAAATAGATATTTTTAAAACACAATTTTGTATGCGTGCTTTGAAAATAGGTGGGTTGTAAATCAAATAGCGTCACCCAAACTTATGAATAAATTTCCATCCTTGCGAGGAAGTTGCAGCTCATACCTGACCCGACCAATTATCAAACCACAAGGATATTAGCTTCCCATTACCGATGGAGGAAGACAAATCATTTTGGACAAGATTTTTCGTTTAGAGAAGTCGGTAGGTTTTCATTTTTACTATTTAGGATAGAATGAGATATAATATGAAATTCTTCTCTTCCATCTCATTCCATTATAAACTCACCTCTCAAATGATAAAATAGTATTACATTTTATTCTATTTCATTCTATTAATAAACCTTCAACCAAATATAAACAGTAAAAATGAAAAACTCCGATTATGGGGGTTTAAGATGGAAAGTAAAATGATAAACAACTTTATATTATATTACATTATAAAACTTTCATTTAAACAATATTTCACTATATTACATTATGAATCATTTCATTCCTCCTAAACAACAATTTTTTAATCTTATATCCATTTACGTTTCATTTCATTAAAAATCATTTCATTCCATTCCATTAAAAACTCGAGATCTAATTAGGATTATGAGTCTTTTGTTATTTGAGAGATTCCAACTTTCATAATCCAATTAAGGTTTAATGGTTATAACTTGAGATAGAGTAATCAGTCTTAGGATCGTCTAGAACTGATGCCCCGTTAACACATAATCGACTAGGTTAGCATTAATGATAGGTAAAATCCCCTTTTTCATAACTTGGTTAATTCTCTTGAATGATTTCCATTTGTTTTTGCATTGCTAAAATTTCATTTATTTTTGTGTTAATTTCTGAATTACAACTCTTGCCAATCAATTTCTCAAATTTACTTTTCTTATGGATTTTATTTCCATTACTTCAATTTCCTTAGCCTTAGATAACATGGAATTAGACTAGTCTCCCTCCTCATGGGATTGATACCTCTTCTACTATAGTTGCAACCCATACGCTTGTAATATTTAAGGGCTTAAAAATTTTAAAGCTCAAATAACACAATCAAGTTTTTGGCCCCATTGTTGGGGAGGGTGAAGAATAGTTTAGTTCTCTTAATCTAAGGTGTTTTGGTTAGTTTTTAAGTTTTTATGTTCTTCCCATTTTTTGTGTGTCTGTGTTCTTACACAAACGCAAGAGTTACAAAAAGTTCAAGTCACATAGCTAAAACTTTAGAGCTTGAAATTACTCATTTCGAACGTTCAATTAGAAGAGCTCGACATTAAGAAGAAGAAATTGTAAAAGTAACAATGGCCAAGGAGTTTCAACGAGATTTGGATCAAGGAGCGAACAAAGGGCATCAACTAAGAATCCTTATAGACTTCATGAGACTAGGCTTCAATGCAACCAATTAAGGTGTAACTAGGCCACCTGTGTAAGCAGCTTCCTTTAAAATCAAACCAACCCTTCTAAATATGCTTAAATAAAATGTGCAATTTTATGGATTAATGAATGAAGACTCGAACACAAATATTATCAATTTCCTTGAAATTTGTGATACCTTTTGTTATTAATAAATGTCAGAGGATGCTGTAAGAATGATAATCTTCCCTTTTACCTTAAGGGATAGAGCAAAAGTTTGATAACATTCCCTCAACTCGATTAATGTCACCACTTGGGACCAATTAGTTCATGCTTTCTTAGATAAGTACTTTTCCCTTACCAAGACTATGAAGATTATCAAAAATATCACAAACTTTCAACAGGGTGATGGAGAATCGATTTATAAAGCGTGGAAACGATACAAAGACTTGCAAAGAAAATGCCTACACATATCCTACCTAAAGAATTTCTTTTGCAAACGTTCTATAACAGAGTAATCCCACATACAAGAGGCACAATTGTTGCATCTTCAGGAAGATCACTTATGAGGAAGATGGTAGATAAAGCAGAAGAGCTATTAGAAGAAACAGCAAGTAATAACTATTTATGGACAAACAAGCGAAGTAGACAACCTGCAACTCTCCATGAGCAAAAAGGAGTTGTAGTTGTCGATCAAATGACAGAAATGCAAGCTAAAATTGATAATTTAACTCCACAGCTAAACAGCATGAAGGTTTCATCCTCAAATACAGTAAAAATTGTCTAGTTGAAGTGTGAGCTATGTGGGCAGATGGATCATGATACAGTTGATTGCGTTTTGATGAAGGATGATGGATCAAAGCAAGTAAACTACATGGGAACCCAATAGGTCAAAGAGGGGGAAACAATCTCTACTCCAATATAGATAACCCTGGGTAGAAAAATAACCCAAACTTCTCTTAGCCAAACAATGCTAGAGGACAGTTTAAACCTCAAAGACCACCAGGTTTCTAGCAAGACAAATCGAGTTCGATGGAATCCAAATTGGATCAAATCTTAGACAAGCTTGGAACCCTAGATGATACACAAAAGAGTTGGAAAGCAGATTTAAACAAGTAATAAAGAATCATGCCTCTTCTATCCAACATGTAGAGGTTCAAGTAAACCAATTGTCAAACGCTTTCTCTACACGAAATATGGGCATTCTTCTTACCACTTTGGGAACAAAACCAAGGGAGCAACTAAAGGCTATTAAACTTCGAAGTCGGAAGGAACTTGAATCACCCATAAAGACAATAGAGGAGCCCTTTCCTCCTGTTGAGAAAGAGCAAAAAAAGGAGAAAGAAGTAGATATAAGCGAATACCCTACTTATGTTGCCCCTCCACCATATCAACTTAAGATTCCCTTTCCTCAATGATTACAAAGAAGAAACTGGATCACCAATTTGCAAAATTCGTTGAGAAATTAAAGACGTTACAAATAAATCTGTCATTTGTAAAGGCTTTGGAACACATGCCTAAATATGCCAAATTTTTGAAGGACATATTATCAAAGAAGTGTACTTGGGAAGATAACTAGATGGTAGCTTTAACTAGCCCCTGCAATTCCATAGTCACCAATCAAATGCCATTTAACTTGAAGGATCCAGGGAGTTTAACAATATCCTATGTGGTTGGTGAATTTGAATTCACAAAGTGCTTGTACAACTTAGGAGCAAGTATTAATCTTATGCCTGTATCGATATTCTAGAAGTTGGGCCTGGGTGAGGTCAAACGAACATCAATGTTAATTTAGCTAGTTGATCAATCTATTAAAAGACCATTTGGAATAGTAGAAGACGTTTTGATACAAGTGGTCAAGTTCATTATTCCTGTAGACTTTGTGGTTCTTAATTTTGAAGAAGATAAGAACTGTCCACTAATCCTTGGTCGACCGTTTATGAATATAGGGAAAGATATAATTGATGCTCATGAAGGGAAATTAACACTTTGAATAAGCAAAGATCAGATCGAATTTAATATGAATAAGGCTTTAAAGAATCCAACAGCAAGTAGCGCATGCATGAAGGTTGAAATTACAGATCAAAATTTGCAAGAACAAGTAGAGAGTCCCATCGCAAAAGTACAGTTAGTGGAAGCAAAGATAGATAATAGATATGAGAAGCTTAAGTCTAAAGGAGATGATGAGATGGAGAAGTTAGGTGTTTAAACGCATCAAGATATATTAGCCCAGACTGAAGCACCCATACCACCATCTATAGAAAAACCACCCACATTAGATCTTATACCTTTACCTACACATCTCAAATATACCTTTCTACGTGAAGATCAAATGTTACCGATCATCCTCTCCAATCAATTGAATGAGAAATAAGAAAGTAACGTGGTAGCAATTGTTAGAAAATGAATGAAGGCCATCAAATGGCAGATTTATGATATTCGAGCATAAATGTTTACATGCACCGAATAAACCTTGAGGAAAGATGTAGAATGGTGAGGGAGCGTCAACAAAGGTTAAACCTTAATATGAAGGAAGGAGGTGGTAAAGAAGGAAATAATTAAACTTTTAAATGCATGGATAATTTATCCCATCTTCGATGGTGAATGAAACATCCCACTACCATAGGGTACATACACAAACATTCAGGAACATTCAAGTACATATCCTATGATAATGGCATGATAGAGCAAAACATATCCAACTTACACATGGCATCAACTAACATAATCGAAAGTCACTAAATTTTTAAAACCATTCATTGCATTAATCCAAACAAATTTACACTATTTTCTTTAGACAAATATTTACATAACCTCATATAGGTTCTAATAAAAACAACAAAATATAAGACAACACTCCTGGAGCCAGCTGACAGACCTCTGAACCATAAGAAAATCTAAGGGGTCCTTTAGTCCTGTCTAAGAACTAGGTCTCCTGTCTCGTACCTGAAAAACCATGTTGCAATTTTTATGAGTTTTGCGAACTCAATGAGTGAACCACCATTAATGATTTCACCGGATCACATACACATAATACATATTTTACAGACACCTATTTAGATCATAAACACATTTTATATCATTAGATCACACAGTTCACATTACTATGTATAACAAATAAATTGCACCAATTTATCACTCATTCAGCTTTGCAAATCATTTAATAAATTTCAATCTTATAATGTTATATGCATGAGACTCACATTCTTTCTTATTGTTGTGACTGAGTGCCTATTACAAATTTATACAAATATCAGCCCATAGGGCTCAGTTAAACAGAATCATGGAGCAAAGCTCTACGTGGAAGCGCTTCATACTAGCAACTCAAGTCACAACACCTTTATCTAAGCATGCATTTTATGAAATGCAACAATTTCTGAATATCTCATATATCACAATCTTATACAAATGCTCAGCCAAGATTTCACAATCATCGGACCTAAGTCTGACATTTAACTTTTGCTAAGAATCAAATGTCACCTTCATATCAAATTAAAATACTCCCAATACATGCCCAACTATTAAACTCCTCGGACTTCAGGTCCGAAATCCAGAAATAACTCACAAACAGTTCAATAATAATGAAAGTGTAATAAATCAAATTAAATTCAAATCAAATCAACCCTAGGAAATCATCTAGGTTGACTCACAGTATGCTACAAGAAGTTATTGCCTTGATGGTCCAGCAATATCCAACTGGCGTCCGATGTGCTCCTCTAAAACATACACAACACATTCACAAATATCACATTTTTGCACAAATATACAAGTGTTCTTTTATGCACATCAATATA
>JAOQMP010000005.1:17791980-17805760 GCA_027563575.1 Erythroxylum pedicellare
ACTACTTCCTTCATAAGGAAAAACAAAACGTGTGCTAGTCTTTTTACGTTCTATTAATGTCCAATCTTAAAAAACAATAACTAGGAACATTTAGGAATAATACATAAATGCAATATGAATCTCATAATTATAATCTCATTGTAATTTCACTTGCAATGTACAATTATGCCTTAGACTTTATCATGTACATCTGCACATGTACAAGATAAAGAATGCCTTTAAATAATTTGTCACTAAACTACAAACAAAGCGATTGACTGTAGGGCATAAACCAACAGAATTGTTGAAATTTATAATCCGAGAAGCTTTTGACAATGCTTGCACTTCGGGTTGTCAATGAAGCTAAGAAACTTGGAGGTTTGTGGTGATATGTTTATCTAGTCTTAAAGTTACACCTAAACAACTCTGTGCATTCTTGAGTAGCAAGTTATGTAAAAGAATCTTTTGCTTTATTGCTATAAAATGAAATTAAGCACTTTGAGCTGATAAAGTCTCCCATCTTGAATAACTAGTTTGATTTTATGCCAGGAGGTTTATGTCAGAAGTTTTACATCTCTTAAAAAGATTAATAGAATATTACAAAGAAATACAAAGTAATTTACACTTGGTTTTTATTGATTTAAAGAAGATATATGACAAGGTACCTTGGAAAATCTTGTTGAGGTGTTTAGAGGTTAAGTTCTTTTGAACTATATATATGTTATTAATGATATGTATAACACTGTAAGAAAATTACAAATTAGTAATAGAAAAAATACCGTAGACAATCAGCGACAAAACATAATTCTCATTGGTAAAATTGCATTTAGTGATGAATAAATTTTCAGTTGGTAAAGATGGAGGGAAATCATCCCAATTTTTTTAAATGGAATATAACGATGGAATAGCCATTTTTGTCGGTAAATTTGTCGGGAATGCTTCGTTGCAAAAGTAATCATTGGCGTGTACTAACGGGATTGGATTTTATCGATGATTTACTAATGGAAGAGTTATTCCATCGTTAAAATTAAAACCTAAATGTCGTTGTTAGCTTCTACTTTAATGTTTTAATAAATCAAAAACATTTTGGTTAAGCATTTAACCTACCCATGAAACCCCCTCCCCCTATTGATGCTCATTTTCTCCTCTCTTTCTTTTTCTCTTTTGTCGCTAATTCTCTATCATCGTCGCCTTCGCCGTCCATAAGTGCTTCAGTTCCCTTCTCTCCATCCATCTTCTTCCTTTTGCATCAATCTTCTTCCTTCGCATGCTTTGATTCCCTTCCATGTCTTCATTCTACATCTTCACGTGCTTTGGTTCCCTTCTTTTGCATGCTTCTGTTCCCTTCTTCCTTCTACGTCTCGTTTAATCATCGGTTGAGGAAAGTGGATTTTGTTTTTTTATAGGTTTTGTGTACTGCTTTGATCATTTGGGTTTTTTTATTGTATGGGAAATCATTGTTTTACATTTTTTACTGGGTTAAGGTATCGGTTTAATCATCGATTGACGTATAAAACCCACACATTGATATTTTTGTAATGCATTATGCTTAGGTTATAGTATAAGCATCAGTTGTAGTTAGATTATATTTTTGTAATATATTGACAACCATTGGTTTTCTTATTTAAAAGCAAATTTTTGATTAAGATAAGAACACATAATTAAAGAAAGAAATTATAGCATCTTGATATAAGAAGAAAGCAACATTTGATAGAAAAAAGGTTTTTTAGTTAAAATTATAACATCTAGATATAAGTTGTCAAAATAAGGGAAAAAATTAACTCTAACAAAATCTCATGTTGATGATGGTGAATCAACAAATTAAACCATGAATGAGCATCGAGTTGTGATTTGGTTGAGGATATAAGCATTATATTATGATTTCATTAATAATTTAAATATTATGTTGTGATTTGGATGAGCATTTGAACTTCATGTTGTGATTTTGTTAACAATTTGAACATTATATTGTGCTTTTGAAATTGATGATTTGAACATTATATGTAATTTAGTTGATAATTTGTCTAAGACGGTGAAGAACCAATAAATATTGTCTAAGAAGGTGAAGGTTTATATGTATCAGTACAAATAAAAGATGCCAATCACTGAGTAAACCATTGAGAGATTAGGTTTCTAGTGACTCTGAACTTTCTAACCATTTGACAAATCCTCAAGCAATTGGATGTTTGGAGCTTATTTTAATATGAGTACTGCTTAGGCTTAAGTTACACTAAATCCCACTAGACCGAGGTTTTAACCTCATATGATTTTTGGGGGGTTTTTTGTAATTAACTGTGTATCATTTGATGGTTTTTTTTATTCTCATCAATGAAATATAAATATTTTACTTCTTTCAAAAAGCGACTTCATAGATAAGGACATGGGCTTATTTAGAACTTTTGTGAAATATTAAAGTGTAATGCAAACCTTTAGTATCATAAACAATGGTAGGTAATTTTCTTTATTATGTTTTATAAGATTACATGTTTTAAAAAATATACTTTTCTGTTATTTGTGGTAAATATGCATATTAATGGATCATTATTTTCTCTATCTAGTTATAAATTTTCATATTAGGTATCTATTACCTATAAAAAAGGCAAGTGTACCTTTCGTTATCAAGTAATATAGTAGTAAGTAGGAGTTGATCCCTTAAGAAAATGGTATGGATTAGAAAACCTAAAACTACTAACCAGTAAATAAATAAAAGTTTGTAATAGAAATGGTATGGATTAGAAAACTTAAAACTACTTATACTTTCGCTCGTCTTCAGGTAAATCATTCAATAACTGTTAACCTAAATAGATGACAATTTTAAGGAAACGAAACAAATATATTAGACAAATCAAGGTTATCCATCATCTGCTCAATTGCATTATTCATTAACTAGAAAGGCATTCAAATACCTACATTCAATTCTTAATCAATTTAATTTAATCTAACAAACCTTTCAAATAACAACTTAATCCATATAATTTAGTCTCTAACTTAAAAAAGACACCCTGTTTGAAAATGTATCATTTCATTTGTCTATCTAAAAGGTTAGAGTTACTATTATTCTTCCCTCTAAAAGTTACTTAGTTATTTTAAATTGATGTTCTTGGCTTTTGATAATTGAATTTATTTCTGTAGGAAAATTTTAAGGTAACGAAATAAGCTTCCTATGATTAAAAACATTAATTTTCTTTGGCAACTAAGATTATTGGCTTCTTCTATTTCTATTAGTCATAATTATTTCCTTTTTAGATTATAATGCATATTTAGTTTACTAGTATTTATGTATTTGTTAATATTTTTTAATTTTTTGTATTTTTTTGAATGATTCAAGGTTCATTACACTTTATTCCTTTGTGTTTTCTCGTATTGATCTTTTAATAACATGTACCACAAGTTTGTAATAGACTTAATTGACCAATGCTACTATCCTAGCCATTAAATGATTAGTTTTTGTTTCTAATGAATGTTTTAGGTTATTTGAAGTATAAATAGATTACATATAAATGTTTAAGGAAAAGTTTTTGCTCTTATAGATATTATTGGTAACTATGTTAGTAAAAATAATGTATTAGTTGCATTCTTATGCTTAGTAAAAATATTGTAATACATTATGCTTAGATTATAGTATACTTTGTCTGTCAGCAAATATTCCATCAGTAAAGTTATCGATGGACTTAAAATTTTTTCTGTTATATTTAGCGATGTAAAAAAATTGGTCGTTGGTAAATTATCGACGGAATATTCTATTCTGTCAGTTAAAGATCATTGTCAGCTATTTCTTCAATGACTTATACGGTTGGTAATTTCTGTCGGCAAATTCGCTTGTTGATGGAAAGCCTTCACATTTTGTCATTATTTTTTTTCACTAAACACACATTTTCTTATAGTGTGAAGTTGTAAAAACTAGAATAAGGATGATAAGAGGAGATATAAAAAAGTTTCTACTCATATTGAGCTATACTATAACTCCCCATTGAGCCCTTTTTTATTTGCAGTAGTGATGGATGAACTTAAAAAGAATATTCAAGGAGATGTGCCTTGGTGTATGTTATTTGCTGATGATATTATCTTAGTGGATGATATAAAGAAGGATGTCAATATCAAGCTAGAATGCTGTAGGGATTCTTTAAAGTCGAAGAGTTTTAAATTGAGTAGAACTAAGACTGAGCACTTAAATTGTAACTTTTTGGGCCATAGTTTGGCTTCTAATGTGGAAGCAAAGATTGGTTCAAAAGTTATATGATAGAAAGTGTGTTTTAAATACCTAGGGTCTATCATCCAAAGCAATGGAGAGATCGATAAAGATATAATCAACCATATCAAATCAGAGTATCATAAATAAAGAAACGTATAAAGAGTTTTATGTGACAAGAAGATACCACTTAAACTTAAAGGTAAATTGTTTAGTGATTAGGTCGGCTATTTTATATGGGGTAGAGTATTGACATACCAAACAAGTGCATAGTCATAAGCTAATGGTGACGAAGATAAGGATGCTACATTTGGATGTGTAACTTTACTAGAAGAGATAAAGTCAAGAATGTATTGGTAAAAGACAAATTAAAAGAACACTAAAAGATACAACACTAAGGTGGTTCAGAAGTGTAAAAAAGAGACACCTTAATGGTTTAGTGAGAACTTGCAAGAAAATAGTACTTAGAGACTGTAAGAGGAAAAAAGAAAGTCTTAAGAAGAATTGGGGGAAAGTGATCAAAAATGATATGAATTTATTGGAACTTATCAAAGATATGACTCGCAGTGGAAAATTTTGGCATACCAAGATATGGAAAAAAGATCTCATTTAAAGAGATCTTTCCTATTCTCTTATATCTTTTAAACATTTCCTAGGAGCCTTTTGTTTTATAGTTAGCCTTAATTTTATTAATTATGTAATATTTCACTCTTAATTATTTAGCCTAAGTAGTTTCTTACTTATTCTAATTACCTCCTTGTAATGGTTGGTTTGATTTATTCTTATACTTAACTTGTCCTGGTTTGTGTATTTATTTACTTATTTTATCTTTTTGTTAATCTTTACCATGTTCTATAGGCAATATATTATATAGTGCATTACATATTTTTATATTTTTATATATACGTATTTATTTATATTTTGAGTTATCATTATTTTGCATTACATGTGTGTCCATTGGAAATGACCTCTCTATCAGGTAGGAGTAAGACTGCCTACTACTAGACCTCTAGGAGTAAGACTCCTACTACTAGACCTCTTCAAACTCTACATTTCAATGGGACTCTTACTAATTATTGTTGTTGTTGTAATATGTTGGGAAATGTGAATTAGTTTTTACTTTAAAACATCAAAACATCTTTGTCATTGAGCTCTAGTTTTCTTAGAAGTCAGCAAGGTGATGTCGTGAAAGCAAAAATTTGAAACTTAACTGATTGGTTCATATTGACTCAATACTATGCCAAATTACTTTGAAAGAAATAGCCATTTATTGTTTGCTTTCTTAACACTCTTTTATTTTCATGTTTGATTGAATTTTTTTCCAATATGTTATATTTTTTTCTTAAATTTTCATGCTCTTCTAAAAATAAAAATTTGCATTCTTCCTA
Source organism: Erythroxylum pedicellare (assembly GCA_027563575.1). Taxonomy (NCBI): domain Eukaryota; kingdom Viridiplantae; phylum Streptophyta; class Magnoliopsida; order Malpighiales; family Erythroxylaceae; genus Erythroxylum; species Erythroxylum pedicellare. Next base: position 17,797,537 of record JAOQMP010000005.1, read on the forward strand.
GCTGTGATTTTGTACAAGATAAATGTGTATAATTATAGATGGATATGAAAATTTGAACCCTCAGAAGAGAGGAGTCTTCTTATTTTCTTATTAACAAATTATAGTCACTTTCAATTAGGGTGGTTTGAAATGAAATTGTTTGTTTCTCCAATCCATTTTATTTAAATAGAATAAAGGCATTTAATGAAAGAAGGAATTACTATTTAAAATCTGAAAGCCATGTCTATATGTTACTACAGTTTGGTTGGGAAACTATTAAAAGAAAAATGTATAAATATTTTATGTTTTGGACCAAGATTTAGAGGTAGTTGCTTCATAATTTAATTTTATATGATCCTTCACCTAGGTTGGTAAAGTGTTTCTGCTATTAATATTGCAAATTTTCAAATTACCAAATCCTTATATGTGTTCCATATTAGTGAAAATTAGCTTGCCTTAATTTAGTCTATTATAGGCAGCATAATGTGCATATTTGAATGTAGAAAATGCACTGGACATTTCATTCATAGAATCAATGGGTGTGGATACTGAATAACTTTTTATAGCACCTGTTGATTCTCTGAAAATTTGTGGAGTGTGATTGATACACTAACCAAAATGGTTATAGTGGTTGATAAATGATTATACTTTAGTTTCCACACAATCTCAATAAATTTGATTCATGCTTATGGTACACATATTAAATTTGATCTATTTTTAAATTTTTTTAGCACTGCATATCCTATAATTCAACGCTTGAAAATTTTGGAGCTTATCTTACTTGTTTGTATTTATTACCAAAGGTGCTATGATTATGATAAAAAGTTCCTATACCAAAGGGTTTAAGTGGTTGTTGTATTTCAACATGCATAGCCTATCTTACAATTAATTTTCTTTTTCATATGCATGTATAAGAAAAAAATTATCCATGTGGCTGATCTCTCAAGTTCACTTAGTGAGAGGAAAATGTGTCATGACTTCTTTTCTTTACTAAATTGGGCACACATGCTTATTTTGGAATATAAAGTAGTTTTGAACTTCATCTATTGATTAAGTAAATGGGCCCCTTTTATGGGTGAAAAGGATAAGAAAACCCAAAGTTTAGTATATGTTTAGAGACACTTTTATCTAGACATTCCTCTTCTAGTATCTAGACAGCTTAGAGAAAAATTTCTCATATATAGATAGTTTATAGAAATACCTTAAGTTTAAGGATGTTAATTTTGGCCCAGATTGACCAGGCCACGGGCGGCCCATGGGTCAAAAGTGGATGGCCCAACCTGACTCATGGCTCGTCCGTTACTTCAAAAATGAAGTTGTCTTTAACATTTTTTAAAAAATATAAGGTGGCCCAGCCCGACTATGGCCCGTCTTTATCTTCTTCTTTGATACCACTTAAAAGATCTAACAATAGCATTCTAAAGCTATACATTACATTTTCTGGTATCACACTCCCTGCTAAAATTCATTTATAAAACTTGACTTAACTTTAGTTTTAACATTCATTCATATTTGCAATACCAATATGAATGCAACTAATACAATCTTTTTCACTATTTACCAAGATGAATAGTCCTTATCAATTCTCAAGTACTTTAGTGGGGTAAAACCCAAATTGGTACTTTAATTTGTTCCATCTCCACTATTCTTCATTAGTCTAAAGCAAGATAGCTTAGTCCTATTAAATCCCAAAACAAAATTACACATACATTTTTTGGGCATCCTAAAGAATCAAGCTTTAACCAAATTCTACCAAACAAAAATAAAACACAATGCCTTGTTTGAGCCTCTCATTCATCTTTTTTGGCACATGCTTCTTCTTTACTTTTGGAAGTGTGTTTTGAACATATTTATAAAGAACATAGTTACCCACTATGAAGACTAACAAAATGTCCATAACAACAAATAGAAAAATCACTCTTTTGGTTATTCTTACCCTGATCAACATTCTTAACAATCAAATTTCCATTGACATCCTTTGTGATCACTTGTCCCTGGACATATAGAAAGGTAGGGAAGCTAAAAAATCACAATCATTTATACCTTCTGATTATATAAAAATAATCATTTTATACATTTTAAAGACGTACTTGGAATTAAGAGGGAAGTTACAATGATAAATAAGTGGTTATGGCAGAGGTGAAGGAAAAGGTGGAGACAGATAAATAAGTGGTTGTGGCAGAGGTAAAGGCAAAGGTGCAGACGGAGGCAAAAAGATTAAATAATAGGAAATGAGAGGGCCTTTTAGAGAAAATGACAGTGTAGGATTGTTAACATTTTAATTGATAAATAGGGATTTGTGAATATTTTAATTAACTTAAATGTGGATTGATAAAAATCAATGTAAATGGATTTTTTTTAATTTTAGACAATGGATTCTCACTTTGCCACATGGCAGTGGATCCAGTATCTAATTGTAAGAAAATAATGAGTAATGCCACGTTAGTTAACTCCGTCAAATTTTCTATTTATTTAAGGTATGTTTTGAACTTTTTAAAAATATTCAGGTTTAATTGGAACGATTAAAAATGTTAGGTTCAAGTTGTATTATATTATAAACAATGAGGTTCAAATGTACTTTTGACCTAGATATTAATTTTGTAGAAGGTTTTTTAAGTAGTATATATGGGGTCCTCATCATTTTCGTAACAATAAGTTAAGATAAACTAAGTTGAGTACTAGCTATAAGAGTTTCTTTTCCATAAAGAGTGTCTTTCTCATTTTTAAGTTTTTACTAAAGTTCTTATTTAGAATTTCAAAACCCTCTTTTTGTTTTAGTAGAGTGTTCACTCTAAATCTTCTTTTTTATCTTCATTAGAAGCTAATCACCTTCTAATAAAGTGGTATCAAAGGTTGAAGGTCATTGTGATAAAAGATGGTAAGTGATGTGGCCCTCTAAGTGTAAAAGTTCTCCAAAAGAGGCTATGAAAATTGGAACATCAAAGTGAAGGTTTTAATCGAAGTATTTGATCTTTGGGAGATTGTAGAAAATGGCTATATTGAGCTAAAGAATGAGACTACTTTATTTTAACATCAAAAGAATGTCTTGAAGGGTTCAAGGACATGAGACAAGAAAGCTCTCTTCCTGATCTTTTAAGTCATGGTTGATGAGATTTTTTAGTTAATCTCAACCTTCGATACCTTTAAGGAAGCATAAAAGAAGTTCCAAGTATCATGCAAAGAAGAGTAGAAAGTAGTAAAGGTACATCTTCATTCTTTAAGAAGTGATTTTAAAGCTTTACATATAAAAGAGAATAAGATTATAAGTGATTATTTTGTAAGAGTTATGGCCATAGCCAATCAAATTAGAAACAATGGTGAAACCATCACTAACACTAAAATGATGGAGAAGATTCCTCGTTCTTTACTTTCAAATTTGAGCATATTGTAATAGCTATTGAAGAAACAAAAGATTTGGAGGCTATGATTATTGGATAACCTAAAGACTCACTTAAAGCATATGAAGAAAAGAAAAAGAATAATTAAGAGGTCTTGGAACATGGTGTTCAAACCAAGCTCACTTTGAGTGAGAATGAAAGAAAATTTAGCACTCAAAGACACCAAATAGCAAGAGGTTATGGTAGATGATGTGGAAGCCAAAGATGAGGAGGCTTCAAACCATCAAACAATGGAGGAAGAGGACAAAGTAGTCCATCTATAAAAGGGCATGGAATATGTTGGGCTCTACTTAACACTACCTAAACACGTCACCTATAAGTATACGAGGTTGCTGTAGTATATGGTGGACGGCCCAAGGTCATCTCATAAGGAAGTTTATAATTGTAATAACTTTATTAAAAATAATAAATTAAAGAATCAAATTAAAAAAGGCATAGAGGTTGTGAAATTATGAAATTAAATTAAAAGAATGAATTGCATGCAATTGATATAAACCTTTTAAGGATAACATAAGGTTCACACTTCGATCTAATTTCAAGCCTAAATTCTTAAACATTCCATTAATATAATCTGCAGCTTTATTCCTTCTTCAATTAAATTAGCAACTATCAATTTAATAGTTTTCACATTTATAAACTAACAATTACCAACAGTTCGAAGTTACAAATTAAGCAATCCCTAGAACTTATATTTCTAATTCATTTTTAGGGTAATTGATTGTTTAGCTCTAATATCAAGTTTCATCTTTCGATTCTTCATTTAATATCTTAATACTATTAGGTGGCCAATTTATTAACCTAGCATTCAATATAACACAATCAAGTCAAGTAAGATATATATTAATGGAAATTATCGAATCAAGACATTCAATTAAATCTAGATGCAAACCCTAGGTAAGAATAATTTAGCTCATCATCAAAATAAAAATAAAACTCATATAAGCTGAATTCAAACCAATAAATTCGAATGTACCAATAAGAAATTGAAACAAGAAAAATATGAAATCAAACTGAAAGAATAGAGAACAAAAGAACCCTTGAATGATGATTGGGAGTGAAACTCTCGTTCACTTTCTCCAGCACTTAATCAATATTGATGACAAAAATAAATTGATTCAACCTAAGTTGTTCACAAATTTCAGTTTTTTAAAGAAAAGTAAATAAAAAAGAATGAAGAAATCTCTCGTATCTCGTGCATCCCTACGTTTTCTCTCCTAAATTGCGTTTGGATCTCCCTTTCCATCCTGATACTTCCCCCCTCTTTCTGACCTTGATCCTTTCACATTTAGGTTATGATCTCTCAAATAAATTGGCTCTAATCCCCAAATTTCCAAAGGATCCTTTTTTGCTTAAAACAAAGCTCTGTAGCTAAAGTAATGGGCTAAAAAACAAGGGAAGGTTAGACCCGGCCATGACAAATTTCGTATCTCATTTTTAGAAATTTTAGCCCCTCAAAATAACACTTTTAGGCCTTAAGTTTTACATAGGAATTATAGCCTAAGATGTTTGCTTGCATTTGAGCTTTTGAATCACCTTATTTGGATCTCATAAGCCTGAGATATATCCATGTAAAGCTCTAGTGGTCAGGCTGTCAATTCTGCATAAATAAGTTTTATTTTAAAAAGTGGTTACTGATCCAAACGAATTCGAACAACTACACATCTAAGCTTCCTTAAAATCTTGAGATTTTCTCTAAATATTCTCTAAAGACCACATTTAGATTCAGATTCAGATTCTCCATCTATGTTAAAAACTGGGGATAGCTAAATTGCTCAAATTGTCGACATGGCCATATTGTCAAGCAATGTCTTGGTCTGTCTTCTGTTGCTTCAATTAAGTTCTCCAAGAAGAAGACATGGTCAAGTTTAGTCCAATTGGCCATAATTTTGTCTATCTATGATCTTTTTAAAGTCTTCTCCTCAAGTCCTTAAAGCTCAGCCTAAACAAAAGAACCTAACAACAATCTTGAACAAACATATTAGAAAAGACTAAAAATTAAGCAAAAACTATCTAAAATCTAACGCAAAATGCATTATAAAAACTACCCCACACTTAATGCTTTGCTTGTCCCCAAACAAATTAAAGGAAAACAAAAACAAGCAAGAGAAAATTTTATCAACTTAAAAAATTAATAGATAAAATCAAGATAAACCTTTCAATAATTTCCAAAATTATTCTCAAATCAACCAAAACTTATACTAGCTCAATCCAATAGCCTTTCTATACATACCCAAAATGTCACTTCCTCACAACATCTCTTAAGTGTTTGATCACAAAAGTTTTTACACTCTTTACATTCAATGAAATTATATCTCCATAAGTTTTCTTATTAATCAAATCTCTATCACTTAACCACAATCAAGGACCAATCAGAAGGCTTTTTAGGTTAAGTGAGTTACTTATTAAACTACTTAAAAATTCCTAAACACAATTTTATTCAAGCAACTCCACCATTTTACTATAGTACCCTTTAATTTAAAGATCATGTCCCTCTCGTATTATTTTCTTTCTTGTTTTGTTTCATTTTTAAAAAATATTATTGCAAACCCCACAGCTAAGCTCATTGTCACCTTGTCGTGTGGAACAACAACTTGCTTTTCTTTGATACCTTTTTTTAACAAGAAAGGATTCACAAATGTAACAAAGGTACTCTATTTAAAAGAAATTTCAACCCTAAACAACATGGATAACCAAATTAACCCCACACTTTAATTTGCACAATGATTCAATCACTAAATTCCTCAAAATGATCTTGTTCCTAATGGAAGGTGAAACAAATTGAGAGAAAATGATAAAATGGTTTATGGCTCATAATATTGTGTAAAAGAAATAATATGGGAAAAAGGTTCAAAATTGGCTCACTAAAGATGTATAAAAGTTTGTCCTTTTAACTTAAGTGATTAAACCTAATCGCTTTAATCATTTTAATGCTCAATCATAATTTTCATATGATCTTGAAATGCATACCTAAGCAAGTTTTAGCAATATAACAATCAATACTGTTCTCTCAGAAGAATAACCATTTGAAATTCAATATTAAAGGCTCAAATTCTCACTAATTGTTTTAAGGTAATGCAAAAGAATGACCATCCAAATTGACAATTAGTACTCATTCCATTCAATTCTCAAACTCTTCAAAATTTTTTAAGACCATATATCAAGAATCTGATTGAAAACACTAAAGCATTAAATGATCTAAACATTAAACAGTTTCAAAAACAAGAAAAACAAAACATGAAAACAAATCCTTGTAAAAATTAAACAAATCAGTAAATAAACAAGTTGAAATCAAAACTTGTACCCAACACTTTAAAATGGCATTGTCCTTAATGTGATAATGAATAAATAGAAAAGGAAATAATGAGAGTTAAGCAAAACTTGATTTCCATCATTGCATAGTTTGATACAAAGCCTTAATTCCAACTATGTTGCCATAAACATATAAAGTAGGGCAAAGTCAGCGTAGGTTTTCTCTATTAGGTACAAAACATTAATAGAATACGGCACGATCAAGTTTACAAGCTTTGATCTCGTGTTTGATTAAAGGAGTTGATGAAGCACAACTAAGATGACTTCCCATGTTTGCCTCTACCATATACAATAAAACTACCTTTTTCCTTTAAATGTGCCTGCATCTTATTGAAAATAATGAAAAAAATCAAAACACTTGTTCTAAATGAAATTTACTCAAGAACTTACTAAAATAAAGATTGAAACTAAAATTTAAATTGTTTAAACAAATAATTAAAAGAATTGCAAACTAATGGATTGCCTCTTATTAAGTGGTTCTTTAACGTCGTATTGGCTGGACTTGATCGCGTTAAGCATCAGAAATGAGGACACTTTTAATGACTTTGGCTCCTCAAAATTCCTTCAAGTAAGGTTTCACTCTTTGGGAATTAACCTTGGATGTTTCATATGTCTTTAAGTTTAAGAGCTCCACCAACCCATACAAAAAGACTTAGACAATTTGAAATGGTCCACTCCATCGAGACCTCAATTTCCAAGGGAATAATCTCATCCTTGAATTGAATAATAAGACTTTGATTCTGGTTCGAACGTTCTTCGAAAGATCATTCTGTCATGCATAACTTTATTTTTATCTTTGTAAATTTTTGAACTTTCATAGGCTTCTTTTCGAAGCTCATCAAACTCTTATCTGTAACATTCCTTAGCCCTTTGCTTCATCTAAACTCATATTTGTAGTCTTGATTGCCCAATAGGCTTTATACTTCAATCCCATCGGTGGCATGCCTTCCCAAACACTAATCGATATGGGCTTATCCTAATAGGAGTTTTAAAAGCCATTCGATAGGCCCAAAGTGCCTTATAAAGATGGACTGCTTAATCTTTCCTTGACGTGCTCATTGTCTTTTCCAGGATTCCTTTCATTTGTTTGTTAGAGATTTTAGCTTGTCTAGAGGTCTAGGGATGATATGGGGTTGCCACCTTATGTTGGATTCCCAACTTGTTCATCAATTTTCCGAACCATTTATTGCAGAAATGGCTTCGTCCATTACTTACAATGGCTTTAGGTGTCTTGTATCTGCTTACAATATGTTCCTTTAAAAACTTCAAAACAATGTTAGCATTATTTGTCCTAGTGGGGATGGATTCTACACACTTGTACACATAATCAATAGCTAGTAGTATATATTCAAAGTTGAAAGATTTTGGGAAAGACCACATGAAATCAATACCCCAAATATAAAAAATCTCTACCACAACAAAGTTAGTAAGAGGCATTTCATTTCTTTTGCTTATAACACCCACCCTTTGATATCTATCACTTCTCATGCAATAATTGTGAGCATATTTAAAAAGGGAAAGTCAATACAAACCACTTT
>JAOQMP010000005.1:17805860-17819030 GCA_027563575.1 Erythroxylum pedicellare
ACAATTATCCCATGGACTTTATCATATACATCTAAACATGTACAAGATAAAGAATGCCTTTTAAATAATTTGTCACTGAACTACAACTAAAGCAATTGGCTGTAGGGCATAAACCAACAAACTTAACCATAATCAAGCACCAATCAGAAGGTTTCATTTGGTTGTAATGGGGCTAGGGTAAAGGTATGTCAATTGGAAAAGTGAGTTATTAAATACAAGAGCAATTCTAAGAATCAAGCAGCTAAGCATAACTACTATTTCTTAAGTCCCCAACATAATGTTTTCTTTCAAACATCTCCAACCTTTTACTATAGAGCCCTTTAATTTAAAGATCGCATCCCTCTAACATTATTTTCTTTCTTGTTTTTATTTATTCATTTTTAAAAAATATTGCAAAATCTAAGGCTAAGATCATTGTCACTTGGCCGTGTGGAACAATTTTCACTTCTTTGATACTTTTTTAACAAGAAAGGACTCACAATTGTAACAAAGGTACTCTATTCAAAAGAAATTTCAACCCCAAACAAAATTGGATAACCAAATTAACACCATACTTTAATTTGCATAATGAATCAATCACTAAATTCCTCAAATGCTCTTGTTCCTAATGGAAGGTCGAACAAATGGAGAGAAAATGATAAAATAGTTTCTGGCTCATAATATTGTGTAATAGAAAGAACATAGGAAAAAGGCTCAAAATTGGCTCACTAAAGATGTATAAAAGGTCGGCCTTTTCAGTTAAGTGGTTAAACCTAATTGCCTTAATCATTTTGATGCTCAATCGCAATTTTCATGTGATCTTAAAATGCATACCTAACCAAGTTTTAGAAATATAGCAATCAAGAATCTTCACTCAAAAAAATAGCCATTTGAAATTCAATCTTAAAGGCTCAAATTCTCACCAATTTTTTAAGGTAATGCAAAAGAATGACCATCCAAATTGACAATTAGTACTCATTCCATTCAATTCTCAAACTCGTACTTTAAAAATTTTTATGACCATCTATCAAAAATCTAATTTAAAACACTAAAGCATTAAACGATCTAAACATTAAACAGTTTGAAAAGTAAGAAAACAAAACATGAAAATAAAATCTTGTAATCATTAAACAAAATAATAAACAAAACAAGTTAAAAATAAAACTTGTACCCCACACTTTAAAATCACATTTTCCTCAATGTCATCTTGCATATATAGAAAAGGAAATAATGAGACTTAAACAACACTTGATTTCCATCGTTGCATAGTTTGATACAAAACCTTACATCTAACTGTCTTGCCACAGACACATAAAGGTAGGGCAAGGTCACGTACAGTTTTTAGAAGGTACATGACATTAATAGAGTAGGGTACGAATAAGTTTACGGGCTTTGATCTCATGATTGGTTAAAGGAATTGATGAAGCATGGCCAAGGTGGGTAAGGCACGATCAATCTGAGTTAAGGCACAACCAATGCAACTCCTGTGTTTTGCCTCTCTAAATACATTAAAACTCCCTTTTTCTTTAACTGTGCCTACATCTCATCAAAAATAATTAACAAATTAAAGCACCTATTCTGAATAAAATTTAATCAAAATTTTATTAAACTAGAATTAAAATTTTTTAAACAAAATAACCAAAAGAATTACAAACCAATGGGTTGCCTCTCATTATATGCCTTTTTAATGTCGTATTATCTAGACTTGGTTGCATCAAGCATAAAAATTGAGGACACTTTCAATGACTTTGGCTCCTTGAAATTCCTCCAAGTAAGGTTTCCCTCTTTGGGCATTAACCTTGAATGTTTCGTTTATCTTCAAGTTCAAGAGCTGCACCACCCCGTATGGAAAGTATTGGATGATTTGAAATGGTCCACTCCATTGAGACTTCAATTTTCCCAGGGAATAACCTCATCCTTGAATTAAACAACATGAGTTTAATTCCAGGTTTGAAGAATCTTCGCAAGATCATTCTGTCCTGCATAGCCTTAGTTTTGTCTTTATAAATCGTTGAACTTTTATAGGCTTCATTTCAAAGCTCATCAAGTTCCGAAATTTGCAAAATTATTTGGCCCTTTGCTTCATATAAACTCATATTTGTAGTCGTGATTGCCTAATAAGCTTTATGCTACAATTGAACTGGTAAGTGGCATGCCTTTCCGAACATTAATCGATATAGGCTCATCCCAATAAGAGTTTTAAAAGCTAGTCGGTAGGCTCAAAGTGCCTCATGGAGACAAACCACCCAATCTTTCCTTGATGTGCTCACCGTCTTTTATAAGTTTCCTTTGTTTTTTTTGTTGAAGATTTCAGCTTGTCCAGATGTTTGAGGATGATATAAGGTTGCCACCTTGTGTCGGATTCCCAACGTGTTCATCCATTTTTCAATCCATTTGTTGCAAAAATGGCTTCCTAATAAGTGTAAATTGCATTATGTTTTAGCGCATAGTTTGATATGTGTTTAGTTATTAATTCAATCATTTAGTAAGTGTTTAGGTTAGAATTGTGTTAGTTTGTTAATTATTTGTGTTTTAAGTGTTTTATAGGTTAATACAAGTCTTTGAGATTAAATATAATGTTTTTGAGGTACCTTGATGTGTTTGTTAGAGTTTCAAGGTCAACATCGAAGAACGGAGAAGTTTCGGAGACATTCAGGCTGAAACAACGGCCTACGATCATGGCATAATAGGCCACGATCATCACTAGAGTTGGCCCACGATCGTTTGATGATAAGATTTGTGAATGTTAAGATGTTCTATACTCACCTTCGGGTTTTTTATATCTTTGATTTAATAAAATCTGATTGTTTTATGTTTATTCGATTTATTGTGATTGATTTCTATGATTGCATAATTCGGTAATAGACTGAGAGGGTGAATCAAATAAAAAAATTAAATTGGTCTAATGAGAGTTAGCTAATTTAATAAGAACGAGAAATTAATCAAATTGGTAATTTTGTGAAGAGAGATCTCCCATAGGTGCCTGATAGTTTATTGGACAACTTCAGATCTAATTAGGATTTTGGATAGATTTTTAATTGAGAAATTGCAATTTTCCATAATCTGATTAGAGTTAGGGTTAATGACTATAACTAGAGAGCGAGTAATTAACCCTAGGATTATTTAGGACCAATAATCCAATAATTCATAATCAATTATGTTAGCATTAAAGATAGTAAAAATTTCCCTTTCTCTCAATTAATAGTTCCTTTAGGTTGATTCTTGATTGTGGGTTGCAACTGCTACTTAGTTAATATTTTCGTAATTGATTCTTAGAATTGAATTGGGTGATTGAATTAAAATCTTGCTTATTTTTGTTACATTTTGAATTACTGCAAATTGTATTGGCCTTAGATTTTAGGATTATATTATCCCTTCTCATGGGATCGACACCTTAGGTACTATGCAAATGACCCATATGCTTGCAAATTATCGAGGTTATTAATTAGAACTTACACACATAAAAAACCACGATCAAGTTTTTGGCACCGTTTTTGGGGAGGTGATTAGTTTAGTTCTTTAGTCTAAGGCTTTTTCACTATCTTTTGTGTTAAATAAAAAAATAGAGACAAAATTTTGGGGCTTAAAGTAAAGACACATCAAGATATCTTAGAATAAGAATGAGACATCTATAGTGCTAGATGCTAAAAAGAAATGGAAAGAACATTGAGGGAGGATAGATATTATAGGGAGTAAGGAACTTTTGTGAACCACAATGAGCCAAATTATGGTTAGGGAAGTAATAATCCTTATTGGAACATGTACACTCCGGGGTGGCAGAACCACCCAGATTTCTATTGGTCCAACAATGCAAGTACTCACATAGGACATTAAAACCTATTTGGATTTCAGCAAGATGAGTCCAGTTCATGGGATTCCAAATTAGAAAAATCATGGATAAGCTAATAGACATGGAAGAGAATTAGAAGAGACTAGAAGACTAGTTTAATCAAGTAATAGAAAATCATATCGCTTCTATTCACAACATAGAGATTCAAGTAAGACAGCTTTTTGGTGAATTTTGTAAGAGAAGTGTGGAAGACTCTCTGAGCAATATGGAATTATATCAATGAGAGTAATATGAGGCTATCACACGTAGAAATAGGGAAGAACCAGTAAAAGACCATACTGAACCCNNNGAACCCTACCTTATAGAAGATCAAGAAATCAAAGAAGAGGATGAAAACCCCTCATATTATTTGCCAGATCTTGGTATACCATGCTTGAACATAAAAAAATCTTAGGTATATGTCTATGAAAAGAACCTTGACCAAGTGATATTCAACATGAATGATGTATTAAAGAATCTGAAAGATAGTAACTCATTCAAGATAATTGATGTGTTCGAATCTTCTAAAGAACAAAAGGACGAAAAACAGATAACAACAGACATCAATTCTATTTTGGTTTTTGTAGCATGAAAGACAATGGTTTGTGAGCTGCCAAATGAATGATTTTGAATTGGAATTAGATGTGAATTTGATGAGGAATTGAAGCATAATTAAGGTATAACTGAGGTGTAATTAATGGAATATGACAAAGGTGTATTGAATTGAGTATGAAGGTGTTAAAAATCTGGAAACAAATTGAAGGCAATTGGATAGTAAATCTTCGATTCACTCATCCCACGATCGTGGGAGCTACATTCGCTCCTTCCCATAGTCATGGGAAATGTTTTGAAATAAGAAAAGTTCAGTTTTGTGCAATTGTTGAACCACATAAGGTTAAGACACTTTACAATGGTATAATTAAACTTGATTAAGGTTGAAAATGAACCTAGTTTGATGTTGGATTAATTGGTTAAAGGTTGAATAAGTTTTGGAATGTTAAATGAGGTGATAACTTAAGGAATGAAATGTTTTATATCAATGTATCCAATTTTAACATATTTGAATTGTTCAAGGGATGAAGGTGTTCTTATCAACACAAATGTGATCTAAAGGATTTAAGTAATGTGAATTAGTTATGAATATTTAAGAATTGGAAATTTGTGTGAACATATATGATGTGTAATTACTTAATGTTATTATTAATGCATTGTTACAAATGCTTAAATTTATAAGGCATATTAAGCTTGTTCAAGTGTGAAAGAATGTATTCAATTTGAGCATAAGGATATAAATTCCTACATTATGAATTATTTCTCTTACATATGGTTCTGAAATGTGATATGTGCTGCTTTAAACCTACCAAGTCCTACTTGTGGGTAAATAGGCATGTCTGGAAAGGTCTACAGCTACTTCTGTACTTAGACACTATGGTGTCTTCTGTTCTTAGACACTACAGTGCCTTCTATTTTAGAGACTCAAGTCTCTTTTGTTTCTCTAGATACCAATCATAGGTATCTTTTGTTCTGTTCTCGTTACCCACTTCTATAAAAAGGGATTAGCAGGCAATTATGTATGTTTTTTATATTAGTTCTACTATGAAACAATTATGTTTTGTTCTAATACTTTTATATTCTATTCTGATGTAAGCATATTCTGTTCTGATGCATTTATATTTTATTCTGATGTAATTAATAGTCTAATTACTCTCTATTTGAATAATTAAAGATTGTTTATAATAATTTATGATTCATTTGCTTATAAATGCTAGACGACTGTTAGAAGCAGTTGTCATTTTGTATCATATTTAGTTATTACCCACTAAGCTATATGCTTAGCGGTGGTTTTCCCTTCATACATGTTTCGATAAAAATGATTAAGGCTGGGATAACCACTGTGGCCAAAGAAGGGTGCGTTATGTTTTGGAAGATGATTTGTATAAGTTTTTGAGTTGTATTTAAAATTATGAGACATATTTGTATTTTGTGTAAATTATGTCCTATTTATAACTCAATATTCGAATGAATTGTGAAGTATTTGCCTTATTTTTAGGATTTGCTAGAATATCTTGATATGTTCTAGGTTTGATTTATGTGGCATCTATATATCCTCTTAGGGGGTATTAGGCTGTTACAATGTTTGGTATTAGAGCATGGTTTAGGCGATTTTAGTTTAACCAATGCTTAAGTATTACTTGTACTTGAATATAAGAGTTGTGTTTTGCCTAATATGACTTGTCCTAGGTTTTGATTTTAGATTTAATTATGGAAAGATCTCATGAGGCTGTTGATGAGGTTACTAAGAGTAATATTCCTTCGCAATCTCGTCCGTCTATATCTGGACCCTCTGGGTAAATTAGGATGAAGTTGAAGCACCACCTTCTCCTCCAACTCCAACTCAGGGGAAGATTTATTTAAGTTGTTGCAAGACATGATGACTTTACTACATCGAATGACTGCACCCAAGGCTCCAATTGATCAGTTACGAAAGTATGGAGCTGAAGAATTCACTAAAACTTCTTTGGAGGAATCTAAAAAGGCTAAATTCTAGTTGGAAAAGGTGAAAAGGGTGTTAGATGAAGTTAGCTGCTCACTAGAACAGATGGTGCATTGTGCTGTCTCCTTTCTTCAAAGAGCGGCCTATGAATGGTGGAAATTTGTTCCAAGGCATCCTCAACTGCCAGAGCCTCTGACTTAGGATTTCTTTTCCCAGGAGTTTAAAGCTAAATATGTTATAGAAGCCTGCAAAAAGGAGAGGTGGAAGCAGTTCTTGAATATAGAGCAAAGAAATTTATATGTTGCTGAGTACGACAAAGAATTCAATTGACTTAGCAACACTTGAACTTGTACTTACTGAGGATTTGGTATCATCAATTTAAGGATGGTTTGAATGATTCAATTAAAGAGCACCTTGCAGCATTCATTTTTTTTGCAACAAGTGAGTTATCATTAGCTAGTACAAGCTGTCATTAAAAAAGAGAAGCAAGAGATGGTTATGAGAGAAAAAGTTCAGCGAAGAGGTTTTGCCAGAGGAGGTCAGTCCTCAAGTAAGAGAAGTGGTGAAGGTGCTTCCACTACAAAAGAATTCACCTAAAGATCTATAGCTAGAGGAAGGTGACAAGACTTTCCCTCTTCGATTGATTCTGGTAGGGGTTCCTCCGTGGGATAAGGTTCCAATGCCTCAGATTGTGCTCATTGCTCCAAACATCATTGGGGAACTTATAGGAGGGCTACGGGAGTATGTTTTCGATGTGGCAGCACTGATCATTTGATAGCAAATTGTCCTATGAAGTAGTCTCAGACATCATAAGCTAGTAAAGAGGTTTCTCATGCACCTGTAGGTAATAGAGGACAAGGCACATGACACGGAGGATCTAGGCAGATTAGGCCTAATCTGAGTACTCTTTCAAAAATTATTGATCGACCTACTGTACCTTCTGTTATATCTCGAGCTTATGGTTTGAAAGCTTGCGAGAATTAGAACGTACTCGAGGTCATTGCTAGTATTGTTTCTCTCTTTAACTTTGAAATGAATGTTTTGATTGATCCTGGATTCACCCATTCTTAGATCTGTGTTGGAGAAATTCCTAATAAAAAGATGCACGTAGATCAGTTAGATTATGATATTCATGTAACCAGTCCTCTAGGTAGTAGTGTGTTGGTTAACTACGTTTATAGAAACTGTCCTATTATAATCCAAGGTAGTAAGTATGTAGCCGATGTAATTGAATTTCCATTTCATAAATTCAATTTGATTTTAGGTATAGATTGGTTATCCAAACATCAGGTAGTGGTTGAATGTAGTGCTAAGGTTATTGTGCTTAAGAAAACTGATCAACCTAAAATAATATTTTATGAAATTTGTACTAGTTCTTTGGCTAATGTGATATTTGTTATGCAAGCTTGAAGGCTCCTTAGGAAGGGGTGTGAAGCTTATTTGGCTTTTGTACTTGATTCCAAGAAGGAGAGTGTTAACCTACAAAATATTTTAGTGGTGAGCAAATTTTCAGATATGTTTCCTAAAGAGTTACCCGGACTTCCTCCTGAAAAGGAAATGGAGCTATTTATTGAGATTATACCTGGCACTGCTCCTAAATCCAGACCACCGTATAAGATGGCTCCTACTGAATTAAAAGAGTTGAAAGTTCAATTACAGGAGCTACTTGATAAGGGGTTCATTCGACCCAGTATCTCACTACAGGGAGCGCCGGTTCTATTTGTCAAGAAAAAATATAGTACTCTTTGGATGTGAATTGATTACAGGCAATTGAATAGGGTCATAGTGAAGAATAAGTATCCATTGCCAAGGATAAAAGATATGTTTGATTAATTAAAAGGTGCAGGAGTATTTTCCAAGATAGATCTATGATCATGGTATTATCAACTTCGGGTAAAGGATGTGGATGTTTTGAAGACTGCAGTTAGGACCCGTTATGGGCACTATGAATTCCTGGTAATGCCGTTTGGACTAACCAATACTCTAGCTGCGTTCATAGATTTGATGAATGGAGTATTTAGGCCTTATTTAGATCAATTTCTTATGGTATTCATAGTTGGTACCCTAGTTTATTCTAAGAATAAGCACGACCATGCTTAGTATTTACAAATTATGTTTCAAACCCTGTGGGAAAAACAGTTGTATGCCAAGCTAAGCAAATGTGATTTCTGGCTTCAAGAAGTATCTTTTCTGGGACATGTTGTCTCTTCTCAAGGAATTAGAATTGATCCTACTAAAATTGAAGCAATTATTAATTGAAAGATGCCACGGAATATGACAAAAATGAGAAATTTTTTAGGTTTGGCTTGTTACTATCGCCACTTCATGAAGGGGTTTTCAGTGATAGCGTCCCTTTTGACTAAATTACTACAAAAAGGAGTGAAATATGAATGGTCTGCTAGATGTCAAACTAGTTTTGATCAACTAAAAAGAATGCTTACTGAAGCTCCTGTATTGGCTCAATCTACTCCTGGTAAAGAATATGTTATGATTAGTGATGTATATAGAAACGGATTAGGTTGTGTTTTGATGCAAGATGGTAAGGTGGTTGCATATGCTTCTAGGCAACTAAAGCCACTCGAACAGAACTACCCTGCACATGATCTTGAGATTGCAGCAGTAGTGTTTGCTTTGAAGATTTGGCGGCACTACTTGTATAGTGAAAAGTGTAAGATTTTCATTGATCATAAAAGTTTGAAATACCTACTTACCTAGAAAGAACTTAATATGAGACAATGGCGTTGGTTAGAACTATTTAAAGATTATGACTATATTGTGGACTATCATCCTAGTAAGGCTAATGTTATGGCTGACGCCTTAAGTCAGAAGACCATTTCGGCATTATCAATGCAGCGGGTAAGTGGGGTCTTACATCTAATAGGGGTTTAATAGCTCAATTAAAAGTTAGGCCTACCTTGAGACAATAAATCTGTGATGCTAAGAAAGTTGATAATAAGCTACAACAACTTCTCTAGGTAACTCGGAAAGGCTAACTTTTCTGCGAAAGGAGATGGTGATCTATATTACATAGATTGATTATGCATACCAGTTAGTGATGAATTAAAAAAAGTTATTATTTAAGGCCCACAGTACTGTTTTTATAATGCACCCTAGTGGAAATAAAATGTATCAAGATCTGAAGCAGCATTACTGGTAATATGGTATGAAACATGATGTTATAGATTATATATCCAAATGTTTGACCTGTCAACAGGTTAAAGCTGAGCATCGAATTTCATATTATTTATTACATCCTATTTTGATTCCTCACTAGAAACGGGATAACATTACCATTGATTTTTTCACTGGGCTTCCTCTCACTCAAAGAAAGCATGATGTTGTATGGGTGTATGGATAAGTTCACCAAGTATGCTCATTTTGTGCCTGTTTGCCCGACTATCCATTGGATAAGCTTAGAGATATATATGTGAATGAGATAGTGAGGTTGCATGGAGTACCATTGTTTATTATTTCTAATCATGATCCTCGATTTAGTTCGAGATTCTGGAAAAGTTTGCAAAAGGCTCTGGGTACTCAAAACAAATTTAGTACTGATTTCTATCCCTAGACAGATAGACAATCTAAATGGGTTATTCAAGTGTTGGAAGATATACTTCAGGGTTGTGTGTTAAAATTCTCAAGAAATTAGGATAAATATCTTGATCTGATGGAGTTTGCTTATAACAATAGTTATTAGACTAGTGTTGGCATAGCACTTTATGAAGCCCTATATGGTAGGAAGTTTAGGACTCTAGTTTGTTACACTGAAGTGAAAACAAAATGATTGGGCCTAATATTGTGAAAGATACTGAAGAGAAAGTTCAAGTTATCCAATAAAGATTGAAAGCCGCCAGTGATAGGCAGAATCCTATGCTGATTTAGAAAGGAAAGACATTGAGTATTAGGTAGGAGATAACGTATTTTTGAAAGTGTCACCATGGAGAAATATACTTTGGTTTGGTAAGAAAGTTAAGCTCATCCTACAATATATCGGTCCCTATGAGATTCTTAAGAAAGTCAGACTAATAGCTTATCAGTTAGCTCTTCCTGAAGAACTGACTAAGTTGCACGATGTGTTTCATGTTTCCATGTTTAGAAGATATCGGTCTAATAATGCACATAAGATTCCTAGGCAAGAAATTCAAGTACAACTATTTTTCTTATGAGGAAGGGCCTGTGTCTATCTTAGCTAGAGAAGTCTAACAACTCATAATTAAACAAATACCTTTGGTGAAAGTACGATGGCAACACCATAGACTCGAGGAAGCAACATGGGAACCAAAATCGACCATGAGGACTCAATACCCTCAACTATTCTTATCATGTATGAATTTTAAGGACTAAATTTCTTTAAGGTGGAGACAAATGTTAGGCCCCAAATTACACCCTAGTAGGAACGTTATATGTCCATGAAAGTACATGTGATAGGAGTTAATGATTATGATTTGATTGTGTATAACTTAAGTCTTGAATTTTGGTTTGATGGATTATAATTAGTAACTTGGAATTAATTGTTACAATTAGAAAATTGATGAATTAAAATATTCATTTGGAATAGGAAAAATATCAAGTGGTAAGACAAGTTGATACACGGAAAGTGTAGATGACTAAGCCTATAACTTGAGCAACATTTAGTATAGATAAATGAGTGACATTTGGCATAAGAGATTAAGTGACAAATGGCCTGATAAAATTGAAACATTTGGTAGCTTATATGGAAGGCAAGTTTACTACAAGCATTGGTAACAAGTGACATTGCACAATTGTGACATCTAGCACCAAATGAACTCATCTAATGCCGATGTTGTTCTACTGTTTATTCTTCACCATCTTTATCTCTCACCACCGAAAGTTTGTCCTTATCTTACAACCTAGTTTTTTGCTTGAGTTTTTCTGAATTACTACATCCAAATACTGCATCAAGAAAGCTACATCATGTTATCTTCTATGTTGTAGTATTCTTGGTGTTAAGATCATCCTACTTCCATCTTGATCTTGGAATTGTTCTTGTTGCATGGAAGGCTAGATTAGCTTGCTCAATGAAGTAGGAGTTTAAGTTAAAGCAAATGGAATCCTAAACTTGATCGAATGTGGTAATACAAATTCTATGATATTTGAATTGGGATAGAATATGTGTTGTGTTTATGATAAAATGAGTTCTGAAAAATGATGTTTTGTATAATAGATTTTGTTTTGGTTTTCATAGCATGAAAGGAAATGGTTTTTGAGCTACCAAATGAATGATTTTGAATTAGACTTGGATGTGAATTTGATGAGTAATTGAAGCATAATTAAGGTATAATTGAGGTGTAATTAATAGACTATGATAAAGGTGTATTGAATTGAGTATGAAGGTGGTAAAAATTTGGAAACAAATTGAAGGCAATTGGACATTGAACCTTTGGATCACTCATCCCACAATCGTGGGAGCTACATTAGCTCCTTCCCACGGTCGTGGGAAATGTTTTGAAATGAGAAAAGTTCAGTTTTGTGTAATTATTGAACCACATAAGGTTAAAACACTTTACAATGGTATAATTGAACTTGATTAAGGTTTGAAATGAACCTAGTTTGATGTTGGATTAATTGATTAAAGGTTGAATAAGTTTTGGAATGTTAATTGAGGTGATAACTTAAGGAATGGAACGTTTGATATCAATGTATCAAATGTTAGAATATTTGAATTTTTCAAGGGATGGAGGTGTTCTTATGAACACAACTGTGATCCAAAAGATTTAAGTAATGTATATTAGTTATGAATGTTTGAGAATTGGGAATTTGTGTGAACATATATGATATGTAATTACTTATTGTTATTATTGATGGATTGTTACAAATGATTAATTTCATAAGGCATATTAAGTTTGTTCGGATGTGGAAAAATGTATTCAATTTGAGCATAAGGAAATAAATTCCTACGTTATGCATTATTTCGCTTACATGTGATTCTAAAATGTGATATGTGTTACTTTAAACCTACTAAGTCCTAGTTATGGGTAAATAGGCATACCTAGAAGGGTCTGCAATTGCTTTTGTACTTAAACACTACGGTGTCTTCTATTTTTAGACACTACAGTGTCTTTTGTTTATGAGACTCAAGCCTCTTCTGTTTTTGTAGATACCAATCATAGGTATCTTCTATTATGTTCCCGTTACCCATTTCGTGCTTCTGTATGTGTTTTGATATTAGTTATGCTCTGAAACAATCATGTTCTGTTCTGATACTTTTACATTATGTTCTAATGTAAGTATATTATGTTCTAATGCATTTATGTTCTGTTATAATGCAATTAATAGTATGATTACTCTCTAATTTGAATAATTACAGATTCCTTGTGACAAGCCATTATTCATTTGATTATAAATGCTAGACGACTGTTAGAAGCAGTTGCCATCTTGTATCATGTTTAGTTATTCCCCACTAAGCTATATGCTTAGCATGGTAGTTTTTTCTCCATGTAGGTTTCGATAAAAAGCATTAAGGCTAGGACAACCGCAGTGGCCAAAGAAGGAAGTGTTGTGTTTTGAAAGATGTTTTGTATAAGTTTTTGAGTTGTATTTAAAATTATGAGACATATTTGTATTTTGTGTAAATTATGTTTTGTTTATAACTTAATATTCGAATGAATTGTGAAGTATGTTGCCTTTTTTAGGATTTGCTAGAATATCTTGGTTTGTTCTAGGTTTGATTTATGTGGCATCATATATCCTTTTAGGGGGTATTAGGGTGTTACAGGTTACATGATGTGAATTGTGTGAATGCAGACTTAACGACATAAATTTAGCCTTAAACATAGTCTTTTAGGTTGCGAAGATGTATTAGCTTATGAAATTAGTGACCTAAGTTACTTAGGGCTAAATATGCTGG
>JAOQMP010000005.1:17824603-17855608 GCA_027563575.1 Erythroxylum pedicellare
TTCTTCAAAAAATATGTGGGTAATATATATATATTAGATTTAAATTAATCGCATATTACTAATATATTAACCTAATTAAGTTTCTAAACTCAACTTGAACAAATTAAATTTTATTTAAAATTAATAATTTAAGATAATTATAATAAATTATTACTTTTAGTGAAATTTAATTTGTACAGTTTAAATTATGTAAATATCATTTTATTAGTTATGTTTCATATTCTTAAGATATGTATATGTGTTTCGTTATTTTTATTATCATGGAAGAAAGAATTTTTCTGAAAAATTAAAAAAATAAAGAAGTATTTTTACAAAAATTTTAAAAATTACATAGTTTTTTAAAAAATTTAAACTTCAAAAAAATGTATGTTTTTTAACCTTATTTATATAAAGAAAATTATTAATTTATAGCTTAATGAACTTAAAATTGAATCAATTTTAGATTAAGTATTGGTTTTTAATGTTTAAAACCAATTGAAAATGTAAAGTATTAGCAGTAAAAGGCCAATCCTATCCATAAGATTACGGTGGGCCACCAAGAAGTCTTACTCACCCGATGCAAAAGCCAAGACGAACTCAGATGACAAAGTTGGAGACTTTGACGCATCAAAACAAACTCAAAAATGGCTTCTGTTTCATCTCTCATTCCCACGAAAGCTCTCACTCTTCATCACCATAGCAAAAGACCCTTGTTTTTCAACACTACAACCCCCAGAAAACCACAGTCCTTCAGGGTCCAAGCTGCAAAGCTTCCTGCTGGTGTATGTTGTGTTCCTGTGTTCGTAATTTACAGACCCTTTTATATCTGAATCTGATTTTAACCATCGAAGTGTTGGTTTTTTAAACTTTTCAGGTGGAATTACCCAAAACTGAGCCTAAACTACAAGCCCCTTTTCTGGGATTTACAAGGACTGCAGAGATATGGAATTCCAGAGCTTGTATGATTGGCCTTATTGGAACTTTCATTGTTGAATTGGTATGAAAATTTCCTTTGTATTTGTGTATAATATTTTTAACATAATTCTTACTTTTGGTAATGGTGGTATTCTTCAGATAATAAACAAAGGGGTACTTCAAGTAATTGGTGTGGATGTTGGTAAAGGTCTCGATCTTCCTCTCTGAAGACGAGTTTTGTTGAAGAGTACTGCATATGGATCATGCACTGGTTTCACAAGGGTATGTATTTGAACAAACAATATGGTTCTGGTTTCTTCATAAATTCTGATTATATTTGATTTCACTTGTAACGCAAGACAGACAGAGATAGAGAAGAAATAATTATGATTGAAATTTATTGCAAATTTGTGAAATATCTCATGGATGATATACAAAGAAATGATCTTCAAGGGCGGATTTATGAAACTTGGATGCCAAAATAAGGATTAAGATGGATACATATACTTCCTAACGTATCTCTACAAGAGTAACAGATTCATATTCAACTGCCTCTCCCCTTGGAGAAGGAATCTAAAGGGCTCTTCCAATTCTAGTGTCAATTACAGGCACTTTCTTGGAGGATTCTGTGAACTTCAATGCCTCACTTAATGACAAGCGGCCATTTCTCCACGTTGCCTCTGCCCATTTCTTCATTTTCTCTCCTTCACCCCTTCTGTTTTCTTGAATACAAAGTACTTCTCCGTAACCTCCTACAAAGCAATCAAACGAATCAAAAATTACCAACCAGAAATAATGTCTGTGCATCTCTCATTCATCCCTGCTTAGAAAGGATAATACAGCCCCAGATATTTGGAATAGTATAAACATTGCACCTCTCTTTCCGTAACCAGTTTAAGTGAAGCCTGAGTCATTATAGAACTTGGTGCTACGGCTATATCTAGTCTTTGAATTGGCTATACCGAATGTGAAGCACGAGACGTAACAAATGCTACAAAAGATTTAACTGATAGATGGTCGTGGCTGTAGGTATGCTCTTATATTCAGAGTGCATGATCCAACATACAATATCTTGCCTTAAAACATACCTCTAGCAAGGGAAATAATATCACTTCTACTTTCTGTTCCTGTTCTCTCATCACCTACGCAATCACAGAAGCAAAATTAGCAGTTGACTAGTCGAGTATGAGCAGAAATAATCAACAAATGTTTTCCCTGCACCTTCAGGCTCAAGTGGTGGGGCCTTCAGCAACTCTATTGCTCTCCTATAGAGTCCCTGTCAAAATGAATTATGAAGTTAATGCAATGCTTTGAGACTACAAAGACATATCATGACCTTTTTCCAAATTAGCAGTCATATGTTCCTTTAAAAGTATTGCTCGAGAACCCAAGTTCACAAATTCTTTGGACAAAATGTGAAAAGAACAATGAGTGGATGGAGCAAAAAATGAGCTTAAATTTTGACTTTGTTGGTAAACGACTGATTAGGATTAAGAAGAAAACATCCAGTTCAAAAATTAAGAAGCACACATAACAAGGCAAAGGGCAACTACCAATCCCAATGATGAAGATAGAATAAGAAATTTAGATCATCATCCTATCCTTTTGGTGGTGTGAAGGCTCTAACCTCTTGTATTAAGAGTGAACTTGAACGTTCTTGAATTGCTTTACTCCGAAACATAAGTGCCAAGCAGGTTAAAACAATGCCAACTTTAGGATGACGAGAATCTGCACATCATCAATCAAATAACTGCTAGCCTTTCTTGATATATAGCCCACAGGTAAGAGTCATAGAATATGAAAATTCCCAAATTGCTTAAAACTAAAGAAGTGAAGTCATAGTGGCATACCAAAGTATTGTTCAGCTTTACTCAATCCCCTTGTCAATGTCTCCTCCGCGTCACCGAAGTTCCTGGACAGATGTTAGCTATATATAGTACCTGGAGATCATAACTGGAAAGAAGCAACCAGAGATGGCACAAATAAATCTAAACTCACCCCATGTGTGCTTCCAGTTGTCCCAAGGCACAGTTAGCTGCCAGCAAAACTTCCTGTGTGTTCATATTACAAGCTGCTACGGCATGTATGTCAGAAATTTCATTTTTCTCAGTCATCCTTTCAATAACCTTCTGATATAAATCCTTTGCTGATTGAAAATTCTGTGTGGCATGCAAGAATTCTCCATATGATAAAGCAGCAGTTCCTATATTGAAAAAATTAGTGTAGACTTCAACTACTACATATATCCAACAAATGAAACAGATGCTCACCAACACAGGCTTTATTTTCCTGAAAACCTTGGAAATATGATTCAGCTGCAAACAGATAGTGGGCATTTAGTGTATACCCAAAAAAGGGCAGCAACATAGAAATGCACAACAACAAAAAAGCAATTATCTTTAACCTGATTCAAGATTCCCAAGCACGAGCTCAACAAGCCCCTTCAATGCTCTACCACGAGCATGTGCAGCATCAAAGTCTACACCACTGCTTTTAAATGCTTCACTCTCCAAGATTTCCAAGCACTTATTTGCTAGCACTGATGAAGTATCATCCTATTGAGGGAGAAGCATCTGAAGATAAAGCTTTTTCTTGGCAAAACAGCAAAATTCATAATTGTAAAATAGAAGAATGACCTGACTTGAGGGACTTACCCGCCCCAACTCTAAATTGAGCCCAACAAGAGCTTCCATTGCAGCAACTATAGGATTAAAAAGTTCACTTCTAGTCAATATCCTTCTCAATACTGGAACTGAGCAGATAGGAATTCACTGTAAATGCATGAATTATGGACAAAAGACAATTACCGACCTCTAACAAACAAAGAAGAAAGTTTCAAGTCCTGAACTTCGTGCAGTTTTCCCATATCATCATCATAATTTCCTCTAAAAAGAAATACCAGATTAAGCAATACTAGAGTTTCCAATCCAATCAAAGACGAGATAAATAACAGAAAAGATCAAAACCTTCTAGATAATAAGCTAGACATAGCCAATAAGGCCATTCCCTTGCAATTTTGAGTAACAGCATCTTAGCTCTCACTAGAGTACGACAAAGAATACTGCTCTAAAACCAACATAGCTTGTGCATGTGATTCATCTATCCATATAATTACATTAAAAGAAAGTGAACTTTCGAACAAATCCAACACCTTTGATCTATAAAACAACAAGGGTAGCAGGCAAATCACATAAAAATGGAACCTAATTTCTGGGACAGGTCAAGGGAGAGTGCGTAGTTAATTATCTGAAGAGCAACTGGGTTTGCAGTCGCGCCAGTGATTTCAGAGTGGAACAACCTCGACGGTGGTAGTGACACAGTCAGTAAGGAAGACTTGAGGAAGGTGGGCCCCTACTGGTACCTTCTACCAACGGTGGTCGTTGTCGTCGATAGCTTTAAGAGAGAGCGAAGCATAGCCATGCCTTGTAAAATTGCAACGATAGTATTATAAAAAGATTGGACCAGATCGCAGAGTACAAGTAGAGAGAAGACAGGAATTTTGGTTTGGCTTTCAAAACGTCGGAGAGATCGAGACATGTTTTGGAGGACTGTTATAAACGTAAACGACGCAAAATATAAACGCAAACTCTACCCGAAAAAGCTAAAATTTGGGGCTTTTTTAAAAAGCTCCAAATTTGAACTTTTAAAAAAGCTGTATTTTAGTTTTTTAAAAAAGCTATTTTTACTCTAAAAGTACTTTTGAAGTTTATAACTAAACACGTATTTTTTTCTTAAAATAGTTTTTGCTGTAGAAAAAAGTACTTTTGGAGTCTCAAAAAATTGAACCAAACATGTTCTTAGTCCTATTTCTCTTTTTCTTTTCCCACGAACATGACTTTTCAAAGTTCTATCCTGATCATTTTGTCATTAAGTACTCCCTCGATGAAAAGTAATATAAATATTCTTTACCTCAGTTTTGTTAACAAGTTGGGACCTTTTGTTTTTTTTTTTTTGGGTTTGCCAAGTTGGGACCTATTAGTAGCAGAAGTGTGCATTGCAGTCTTTTTACCGTCTTATTTTCGGCGAACAGGAACAAAATCTCGGATTCAAGTTCCTATGAAGTAATTTACTTTATTACTGATCTAATTGTATGCTTTTACTTAGCCCTCGGATTTCTGCAATCCAAACTGCAAGACAAGAGAATGATATTCCATATCTGAACGAAGTTGTTTTTACTATTCCATTTTTTTTTCAATTTAAAATGGTCTGATTTTGCCATGTGAGAGCCACAAAGAGAGGCAAGTACAACATTAGAATGTCTCGAACTTTGGATCCTCAGTTTTGTGTAACACAGAAAGTGTTAATCTAATGTTGGGGACATTTTTGGTGACCCTCTAATCATGGGCTCAGCAGCATCATGTGCATCACGTGAGCGAGAGAGTGACAGAAATATAGAGAAAAAAAAGAAAGAAAGATTTCAAACTTGGGAAACGGGTGGATCATTTTCTTCATGGTCTGTCTGCTAATTTTGTCCTCAAGAGATCAGATTGAGGTCATCGTTATACAAGAACTAGTATTCTTTTATGCGCACAGCAATCCTTTGTACATTTTTCCTTTTCTTATGCCTCTATTCAATTAAACCCAGAAACTTCAACTTTTTGTTATATACATTTTTTTCTTCATTCAATGAGAAAAGAGATGAAGGTAGAAACTGGCAGTGACTGTGGCAAAAAGAAGATCAGTACAGAGATATCATGACCGAACATTGGAATTGGCCATAGTTACATGTCCTTTTTATTGAATGCTTTCTTCTGGCATCTATCTATAAGCATGCATCTGTTTTTAGATATGGAAACTTCAGATAAAAGGGTTTTGTCACATAAGCTGCAAAGTAGCACGTGATGGTCGTGTGGTCATGCAAAAGAGGCCAGGATTTTTGCTGGGGTTGGACTTGTAGGCAGTGCTAGATCAATCCTTTTTTAAGGCATTTGCATGTGTAATAGTCCTTTAAAGATGTAATAGTCCTTTACAATCTTATCCATCTTTGTTCTTGCCAGCTAAGGCTTTTTGTTGTTATTTGATGCTAAATTGAAACAGCTGGGCCAGTGGTTGCCGTTAGTGTTGTCATTTCCAAAGTTCCCAGACCAAGGCTTTTAACGCACAAACTGTTACTTGTGTACTGCTTTGATTGCTCTTCGACGCAAGAACTTCATCGTTGAGATCAAATTTCATCAACTAAAAAAAAATTTCCTTTTAATACCATAAACATTATAAAGGCCAACACGTTTGATGCCACTAAACCAAATTCCAATCAAGAGCCTGACAATTTGCCAATATCCCATATGATATATTAAGAGAAGAATGGTCATGTGGTGGTATAGAATGTCTGGTATTGTGAAACCTGTAAACGGAAAAGTAATGTCCGGATTCTGTAAAATAAAGGAAATTCCAGACACCAATAATCATAGTAAGGCAGCCTCTCTTCTAGGTTTTAAAATTTGACCCCCTAACTTTCTACTAGGTGTTAAGGTTATTATATCCATGTTATGATCTTCGCAATAGTCCATGAAGTTCTATTGCTTATAATAATAAATAAATAAAATCAAACGAGTAAGACCAACTAAGTTTTGTAAGGTTCGAGTTCAACTTAAATCGTTTTCTCAATTTGAAAATGGTTCAAAAGTCGACCAGGTTTGAAGCATTTAGTCCTAGCTCAAATATAAGGCATATAGCCTCAATTCGTGTTCAAAATAACTATTCCTCAAATTACAAAATGACATCGTATTGTTGCACATGTAAAGTGAAACTATTTTGTATGTGAGAATTTCCAGCTTCAAATTAGGATGAACTTGTTGGCTTAAAATAAGTTCAAAAAATACCTAGGCTATCCTACTTGTAAGTATACGAGGTAGCTGTAGTTAATTATCTAGGGTTGTCTCCCATGAAAGTGAAATTGATTCACTTAAATTAATCTTGAACAAAAATAAAAACAAATGCAATCCTAAACATTCTATCGCAATTTGTCGAGTGAAGGCTTTAAAGAAAATGACAAAATTAATCTGAAAAGGAAACTGATTTAACTAGGAGCAAAAACGAATAGATTAATCGAAGTGGTAAACTTTTGAGAATTAATTTCACTATTCCTATATATGACTAAGGGGAAATGATTGGTTAATTATCTTATTAAAATTATCAATTAGGTTCTAAAATCAATTCAAATGACAAACTAATCTAACTTTCGTATTTTATTATGTAAATTAATTGTTAAACCTAACTAATAATTACCACTTAAATTAACATATTTCTAATTCTTAACCTAAGCGTCTACAGTTCCTCGTTCCATATTAAACTTCTTCTCTGGATCCTTCGCTTAATACCAAAATGATACAAAGTTTGGTCATACATTTACATCTATTCAGTTCAGAAACTGTAGCAAACATAAGACAATAACACAGTCCCTTAATCATGCATATTTGACTAAAATAACTACATTGATTGTAATAGCTCATTCTGATAATTAAGGATTTAACTATTAGATTGAGTCATATCATATGAGAATACATGAAGTGCATATCATTTGCATGCATCATATTCGCATACACACATGAATCATGAATTGGAGATATTATCAAGATAGTTATGTACTCAATTGACATATGCCAAGGTGTAAAAGGTTTTAACTGATTTTGGTGTACTTGTGTGTTGATTATGTCTTGAAATTTTTTGATGGATTATAATTAGTAATTGGGAATTTGTTGCTGCAATTGAGTGATTGATGAAGTGATATGTGCATCTAGTTTAGGAAAAATGTTAAAGGGCAAGACAAATTGGTATATGGGAATTTAGGTTGATTTGGCCAATGAAATGGTAACATGTCGCATCGGGAATAAGTGATAACTGGTTTAGTTAATTGAGTATCAAATGGCTTGAATAGATGAGTGACAAATGGTGGTTTAATACAAATGGACCAAACATTAAGTGACAATTGATAGCGTGAGAAGAAGACACATGACATAGCTTTCTATTTGACAAGTGTCATACCATTTGTCCCACCTCTCCACCACACACTTGCATCCCATGATCTCCACATTTGAAATACCATCTTCTTTCTTGTCTTTGGTTACATGTTTTCTTCTTCTTCTTCTTCTTCTTCTTCTTCTTCTTCTTCTTCTTCTTCTCACCATCGACACACCTACACAATCTCTATAACCTTGAAATTTGCGAAAATTCTGCAGCCTTCATCTTGTAAGTGAAAACCCTTTTACTTCCATCGTGTTCTTGGTGTATGTTTGAATGCTTGGAAGGATTGGTTACCTTATTAATTAAGGAGACCTTAAGCTGATCAAGTAAGTGATTTATTGATCTATTGTGACATATGTTAGCATAACATTCATGATGATTAATTAGGGATGAACTTGGTTGTGGTGTTGAAGATGAAGTGTGCTGGAAATTTAATGAATCGATAGGTTGTTATATAGATGAATTAGAATGAAATTTGATGTATAATGAAGGTGAATTTATGCTAAAGATAGGTATTTTTAAAGTGTTCTTAAAGTTGGAAAGAAAAATCCTAGGACTACATGTATGATAATGAATGATAATTTCTGTTTTGGTTTCTTATACACGAAAGATAGATAGTTTATTAGTTGCTAACTGGATAATTTTAGGTTGACTTGGAGATGAAATTGATGAGGAATTGAAGTATAATTAAGGTATAATTGAGTTATAATTAATGGACTATGATGAAGGCACTTTGAATTTGGTATGAAGATGGGAAATTTTGGAAAGAATT
The DNA here is from genome assembly GCA_027563575.1 of Erythroxylum pedicellare. Classification (NCBI taxonomy): domain Eukaryota; kingdom Viridiplantae; phylum Streptophyta; class Magnoliopsida; order Malpighiales; family Erythroxylaceae; genus Erythroxylum; species Erythroxylum pedicellare. Next base: position 17,833,230 of record JAOQMP010000005.1, read on the forward strand.
GAAGGAAAATAGATAGAAAACTTTCGGGTAGCTCTAAGGATACATCACTTTACTTTGGTACATTTGGACTTAATTGGAGCTTGAAATGAACCTAGTTTGATGTTGGATTAATTGGTTAAGGGTTTGATAAATCTAGGTCGTTAATTGATGTGATAACTTAAGGAATGGATTGTCTTGATATCAATGTACTTAATCTAGAATTTATGAGTTATTAAAGGTATAAAAGTGTTATTATGAACGCAAATTTGATTATAAGGATATGAGTCATGTGAATTAGGTATGAATAAATGAGAATTGAGAAAATTGTATGATTATATAATGTTAGAAATGGATTGGTGAATGTATGAATAATGAATTTAAAGAAATCAAACTTACTTAAGGCATAACCTAATTGTAAACAAGTTATGTACAAGCTATAATATTGGAATGATTAAGACTTGTGATTAAGGATACATGCCTGGGAAAAGTCAATCAAGCACACATTAGACATGACACATATACATGTGCATGGTTGAATAATTATGTGATTGATCAACTTAGTAATATGTGAATTAGGTGTGTATTGCATGATTCAAGAAGCAAAAATTGATCGTCAGCATCTAGACATTACCGAATCATCAAGGCAATAGCTTAACTGAAGCGTATTGTGAGTCAATCTAGATGTGTAAACTCAATTATATGTGTGCTTTTGTTTGAATTATATGTGTAGTGAGTTAACCTAGATGTTTCTCACTATGAATGAATTGATTTTTATTTACTTTTAATTGTTGAATTGTTATTTATATGAATGTGATGAGTCTGGACATTGTTGGTCTGAGGAGTTTGATATTCAGGAATGTATTGGAAGTGCTTTCTAATTATATATGAAATGTGGAATGTGTGAATAACTAGAATGTGAATACTGGACTTAGATCCAAAGAAAGCGATATACGACTTGTGTACATTGAATGAGGATACTGAATGTATAATTTGAAAATTGTTGCATCTCATTACATTGAAATGTATGAACAGATAAAAGAGTTGTGACTGGAGTAACTAACGTGTGAAAAGAGCTTTAAGCTCAGAAATGTGATAAAGAGCCTCAAGCTCAGATACAATGAGCCTAGTATTTGCAGCAGATACGGGACAAAAAAATGAGCCCAGTATTTGCGACAGGTACGAGACAGTATAGGTGCTCGATCATAATAAAGTGAAAATAAATTGGAGTAACATATGCACTTGCATATGCATTCTAATGTATTTATTAAATGATCGAATGGATATATCTTGTTGAATGATTAAATTGACATGCCTTATTGAACTGAGGTGAGATATTGAATTGTTTAAATGTATGAAGAATGTGATGTGTATGAATTACTGAATTATATGTTGTGCTTGATGAATTGAACTTTATAATTGTTATTATGTTATGACATGAGTAAGCGCATCGATGATGGTTCATTCATTGAGTTCGCAAACTCATCAAAATTGCAATATTATTTTTCATGTCTAAAGGAGTTCTAGCTCTTGAGACATTTTGGGAACAAAATGGCTCAAAGGTCTGGTCAGCTAATTTTGAAGAGTCTAGTTATTTTGGTATAGTGTCCCATTTCATGTTGAACATTTTGTATAGAGTTGTAAACTCTCGCATAATATGTAATGTTTATACATGAGTTATAAATTGTAATGACTCAATGAATGTTGTGTTCATGAATGAAATGAGAATGCTTGATCTTTTGAAGATCTTGTCATACATGTGATGCCATAAATAAGATAATGTGTTTACTCTAACATGTCATTCCTATATGGTATATGCTCGGATATACTCTAGTATGTCGGGTATATGCTCTATAAGAGTGGTATGTTACATAAACTCATGTTATCAACCTAGAATAAGTAATATACTTAGAAATAAAAATAAAAACACAAATTTTGAAAATTTTCATACAATTGGATCAATCTTTAAACCACCCCTCTTACGTACACTCTTAAAACAATGTTGTCCTCAATATTATGCAATAATAATAAGGAAATAAAATATCCTAAAATTTCTATTAAAAACATACAGTAATGAAAATTCCTTATACTAAAGTGCTCAACCAAACTCAAGATTTGCACAACATTTATAATGAAACTATTGAGGCTCATAAATAATAAAATCCAACTTGCATCAAAACTTTCGATATTCTCAATTTAACAAAATAAAAAATAAAAGTTAAGTAGTACAATAAAATAAAGAAATGAAAAAATAAAAAACAAAACTATATGCAACAAAGGCAAAGATCTAACATATGACTATAATTGTGATTGAACTGCACAAATAAACTTTAAGCTTTGATGGATTTTCTATCAAAAGAGAAACCATTGATCTTGGGACTTTTGGAAACCAAGATCAAATTGGAAATATGAATAATTTAGATAGGTTAGGACCAGAATGGAGATTCTTCTAACCAAAAATCTCATGACTATGGGAGTATAATCATAGGTTTAATTCAAAATTTGTGGATATTGGTATGATTAAGTCAAACGTGCAAGTCATGCATATAAAGTGGCATTTCATTCAAGACGTGATCATGTTTTTTCAATCTTATATGTAATAGCAGTAGACTATATAATATTTTAGTAAGTAGTTTAGTATGTGTTTAGTAGTTAAATTAAAGTATTAATGCACGTTTAGGCTAGGTTTCGGTTTTTTAGTTAGATATTTGTGTTTTGACCTTTGATTATATTCTTCCTTCAACTTCATAACATCTACTACTCAACCCTCAGCTTGAACAAGACCTGTGAATGTGGTCCATCAACACTTCACAGAATCAGTCTATCGCCCAAGTATGCGTAACCAACCCAGAGTGAAATCGTTAGTGCACCAAATCTACTGTGCCTTTCAAAGCCTAAGCCTGTCAACATCGTACCAGCAGTATATACCATTTTCAGGTGGGATTTTCGCAAGTTACTTTATGTGCATGTTACCATCTTCAGGTGGGATTTTCGCAAGTTACTTTACGTGCATGTGTTTCGCTACAGAGATGGTAGAAGCATAATCGTTGTGTTTTCCAGAAGAAGAGCGTTTTAACTTTCTGGGATTTGGTAGAAACATAATCGTCGTGTTTTCCAGAAGAAGAGCGTTTTAACTTTCTGGGATTTGTTTGTTTAGTATTTATCAAGCACCTATATAAAAATGGAACGATTTAATCCAGGTAAGGACAATTTCTACTTTCGGAGAAACTGAGTTTTTTTTTTTTTTAGTTGGAAGCAAACCTTGACGACAGGGGCTGGGATTGCGTTGCTACTTGAAGAGGATTCCCAAATATTGACATAATTGTTCGACGATGGTAGATCTTCTCATGGTTTTGGTAGATGTCAAAAACTACCAACAGACACCAATATATTTAGTCACCTTTATTTTGCTTTCTGGATACCAGAATATTGGGCTTCTGTTCATCTATCCTCAAAAATTAAATTGATGAAAAACATGCCAAAGAGATACTGCTACCTGCTGCTGTTAAGTCAAACTGCTCAAACAACCACATGTGCATTTTATGTCCCTCTACTTCATGTTCTCATTTCTTAAATATCAAACTCCAAAATTTGACCAGATAAAACCAAAACTCTAGTAAATGAACCAGCAGACTACTAACCTTAACCTCATGCTTCAAGCAAACTTATTCCAAGTTTTCCAACAGAACTTGAAAGTAAAGATAAACGCTTTTATCGATGAACCATTTCCAACAGAAAATGAAGGTAATGATAAAGGCTTTTACCCAAGGACCATCTTCTTTGACCACTGTATACAATAGATGTGGGAACCCAACCATATGCATCAAAATTGATTTATAGTCGCATTCTCGCTCAAAACTATGAGTAATAATTTGATCCTCTGAGAACACATTCTTGGCATGTATGAATTCAGAGAGTGTATCAGGCGGAAGAGTACATTTGCAATCATGTGACTTAACCTGCATTCCATCTATAGCTAACCCAGAAAACTGTATAAACTCATGCCTAAGATCTTTGCAGTGATAATTGATAATGCTGTATGCCTTCTGGTACCTGTCTCATCTCAAGAAAATCTTAGACAAACCTGACTTTCCAACAAGAACCAATAGATGCTAGCTTCCCTTTCTTCAAGTTTTCACTAAAGCATCATAAAGAGCGTTGAAGCTCAAAGTAATGACTATAAATATAGAGATGCTGCAAACACAATGTCTCTCTTGATTTTTGAAACAGCCTCTTCAAATTTTGCCTCCAGTTCTGTCTCACCAATAGACTTTGCTGCTTGTATAAGCTGCTGAAGAACTTCCTCCAATCTCCTAATCGCCCTGATTAAGCTTCCCTCAAATACTTGCGTTATTTCCATTATCTCATAAAATTTGGATCCTTTTGCCCATGCATACACAGCCTCCATGATATCAGGCCGAAATGAACTCACAAAATTCTCTACATCTATTTTGACCTGTCAATTAAATATCAAAGAAAAAGATTTGAGCCCTAGATCAAATGATTGCTTAAGAAAAAACTGTCCCCAAGATGCTTAAATTTGAGTATCACAAATCTGTGGGCCAAGTTTTATCCAAAGTCCAACTAATCTAATTTTGTGTCATTTGAACAACTTATGTTTGCAATATCGATACTATCATAATTTAAATATCTTACTCGTTCTTCAACTTTACTAATCTGGTCCCAAATCCATGCTAAAACCATGTTTTGAGTTGCAGGCAAAGAAGAAATCATAAAATATACCAAGCAAGAAATCCAACAATACCTTGCATTCAAGCTGAAGTTTGCCAACCATTCGAGCTGCATCTTGCAACTGAGTGAAAAGCAAGTCAAGTTCTTCTCTAGGTTTTGCAGCATCTTGAAGCTTCTCCTGCCAAACGAAACAAGAGAGAAGAGACACCATCTCTTCTACATTTATATCCTTTAGAACACCATTAAACATCAGCTCTGTGAGGGTCAACTCATCTGCACTACTAATTTCACAAGCAACCTTTCCCTTTAATTCAACGACATCATCACTTGTGATATATCTGCAATTAAAACCACAGTAACATTTAGATATCAGTACCAAACTGTCAGATTCAGTATACAGCAAACTTTGTTTACAACAGATTACAACAACTAGGCCAAACAAGTCAAAACTGAACGTCACTGAGCTACGATTGTTGAACATTAAACAGTGGTGTTCATCAATCACACAGGCATGGAGCATAACTGCATAATCATGCATTTGAAAGATTACTTTTAATCCCTCTCTGGTGTAGAGTAATATGGAAAGGAACCAGAATCCTTCAAAGGGTTGCATGAATCCCTGTATATACAGATTATTAATTTCAGAACTGCAGAACATACAAAAGGCATTTCAATCCATCTCTTCCAGGATCCATCCCACAACACAGAAGAAACAAAACCAAGCAGTGGTGGCACAAAAAGAAGATTTGTGGGGGACTTGCCAGAAGTAAATTCAAACCAAGACATCACTAGAATTTTCTGGTTTTAATCAATAGATTATTCCTTGTGAGAAGTAGATTTTTTAAAGAAGTGGGAATATTCTTACCCTAGTCTCCGGAGAACTCTTTTTCTAGCTTTAAGCTCATCTTTGAAAGCCAAGACAGTGGAAGAACGCATTGCTTTCTTGATTGACTTAACCTTAGCAGTTAGTTCATACTTCGTGTGTAAAACTCTAAGCCTCTGCTCAATAAGACTAGATTTTGCAATTTCATGCTTTTCAAACAGGTGCTCTAAAGCCTCTATCCGACGCACTGCCTTTTTGTATGAGCTACTTTGGATCTGAGATTGAGGACATTAGAATGATAACAATTAAAGGTAAGGCAATTCTGGAAAGAGACGAGGAAGATAAGAAGCCCAGCATCATACATATACAACATATTAATACCTTCATGTCTCCTTCAGGATCTAGAGGCAGCCCAGTAGGCTTTCGGGAAAGAAATTCTGAAACCTGTTTCAATGTGTTCTCTCGAACTTCTAATGGCAAAAGATCTTTTGACATGTACAAACGAGCACTACTAAGATTAACAATCTGTTTAAACATAATAAAATTAGATAAATGGCAACAATAACACAGACAAACAAAAACATGAAAAATTTGTATACAAGCTAAGTTGAAATTAAATCCATTTCTCAGGACATAATTTCACTACTTGAATGCGGTAACCAGGAAAAAGAAAACCAACTCAAACAGTATCCTCTAAATCGAGGAATAAACTTCAATCGACTTCACAAAAAGAAAAGACCACTGTCATATGGAAGTCTTGCGTGTTAAAAGGAATAATCAGAAAAAAAAAATCACAAGTTTCCCTTCCAAATACGACATAAAAAAATAGAATATACCAATCATCAATTAGATTAAAATATGCAAAGCTCTGCAGAAATTCATGAAAAGGTTATTGAAATTTTCAGTAACATGGAGAAGCTTGAAAACTTGAACAAAGCAACATATTGGAAGTATATCAAAATGAAGAAAGCAAATAGCATCTTCTGAACGCTAGATTTATGTGCACCTAAAGTAAGAACAGACGATTCTATGCATATTTTTCTAGAAAAATTTATCACATGAATGTATTGAACTACCAGGCACTAAAAATTTTCAACATTTTTTCTCAAAATTTATCCTTAAAGATCAAGACGATAATTTAATTCAAGAAATGACAGGCAGATGGTCACTGTAATATGTGCAAGTCAAGCACTCCGAAACAGATAAAGTTAATATTCATCTTTTAGCAAATGTGTCTCTTTTTTAAATCAAAGTACATATAGAAATATTTTACCTCTACTTCATATTAAGGAACAGAATAGCTGATTAAAATATAATTTTACATCCTTATTATTGTTTTTAATATAGTTTTACTAGATTGTACGGAGCTGAGCTGAACCAACATTGGCAAGCCGCGGTTCGGTTCACATAAAAAATAGGCATGAACATGAGGTTAAACTCAACTCAAAGCACAGGCTTGGCTCAGGCACAAGTTGAGTACAATAAACAAGCTTGAGCTTGCTAAAGCTCGACATGGTTCAATAAAAGGTTCATTCAAGCTTTAGTTTGGTTACAAAAAGTTAAACCCAATATACAATATATATAAAAATGAAACTTAACTGAGCCTTTAAACAATCTATTTTTGAACATGAATGAACTGAACCTTCTATATTTAAGTTTTGGTTTGATTATTAAAAATTTTGGTTTGAATTAGTCCATTTATTTAAATAAATGAGTTCCGAACTGCTCTTTATCGAGCCACACATTGAGCCTTTAACAGAGGCCTGGACTCATTTAGATATTCCTTAAGGGACTATGCACCAATCTAGTTCATTTTCAGTCAGAACAAGCAAAGAATGTTCAAAAAATTCGACTTTCACTGGGAAAAGGATAAAATAGTGGAGATAGAAACCAGCGTAAATAGCATATATTATCAAGTACTTACTTGGGATATGGGAACAGAAACAACAAGAGGCTCCCCAGGCTCTTTCAAAGGAACAATCGCAATTTTCTTTTTAGCAATTCCTTCTCTGCTCACCAAACATCTCATAAGGACATCCACTGTATAGTTTGCATCTGCTGGTCGTTTACCAGCATCATCTAATGTGTTCAACAAATGATAATTAGATGTGCAAGTTATGATAACAACAAACCCAACAAATAATGGAACTCCTACCTTCACCAGCAGTTTTTATTCTGTCAAAATTGACTACCACTCCCCAAGCTATTGGGTCTTCAATCAAGAAAGATGGGGAGTTATCATAAGTCCCAGTGCACTGGACGCAGACAAGCCTGCCTGATTGGAGATAGGGCAAGCAGTACTTGGGAGAAAACACAATATCACGAATATCTTTTTTCAAACTTTTATATTGCTTAATCAGCTCATAGTAGTTCTTCAAACTATCTTCTTCTTCAATTATCATTGAATCCCTCTCTTCTTCAAGGGCTCTGGCTTGTTTCTGCAATTATAAGTGATCAATGTGCAAATGAAAAACCAAGTAATAAATTGACCAAGCAGAGGTGAAATAAACCAGAGGATCAGCAACATCCAAGATTAGTAATCATAGTGGAAATTCGTTAGCATATACCATATTCCCCTTTCTGGAGTCTTTCCTTTTTTTTTTCAATAATCTGATTTGTATTCCACATTATTGCATTTTCTTCATTTAATCCTCTTATTTTAATTTGTCTATTTTAAATCCTTACAGAAAGAAAAGGTCAAAAAACTCTTCTTCCAACTCCATTAGGAACTCGGCAAAAAATATTTTTTTCAGTCCTACTTGTCATATTTTTCTATTTCAGTTCTTTTATATGGAGAAGTTTTCTGTTGAAGTCCTACTAAAATTAGAACTATCAAAATAGATGATAGAAAACAAATATGGACTATTTTGACAAAGCTACCATAGTAGTAGCATGCATCAAAGCTGATATAGGAGTAGGGCCTTCCATGGCATCCGGTAAAACGAAGTATAAGAAACTCAGATAGCTAAAAGAAAATATGGATTATATCACATCAGAAAGGTAAAAAAAACGCTTCTTCCAACTCCATTAGGAACTTGAAAAAAATATTTTTTCAGTCCTACTTGTCACATTTTTCTATTTCAGAACTTTAATATGGAGAAGTTTTCTGTTGAAGTCCTACTAAAAGTAGAACTATCAAAATAGATGATAGAAAACAAATATGGACTATTTTGACAAAGCTAAAGAAGGCAGGGATTTCATTGGCACATTTCAAAAAGAATAAGAACTTCAAAAGAAAAAGTTAAAGCAATAAGACTAAGATGACAAATCAACTGAAGTACAAGGATCACAAAAAATGGTTATCCTTTCACTTCTCTCTCTTAAAAAATAATTAAAAAATGATTGTGACATTGAGATCAGTATGATCCTTTAATTACTCATACAAACAATAAATATTATTTCTCCACATACTGACACTCAAACAATCTGCATCCTTCTGATGGAATAACTACAATTAGTCTCTGTAATATCAATTATTAAAAGGTCATTCCCCCTTTCCTTTTCCAATCCAACTATATGTGCATATTGGTTAATAGTAGGTACTCTAAGTACCTTTGATATTGTCAACTTGATCTGTCTTCTTATCTAACTTCTCAGATGCTTTTTCTTTCCTTCATGCATAGTCAGTATAATAGCCCTTATCAAACAACACAAGTCTGGGAACCAAAAAACTAGGAGAAAGACAGGATATAGCACTAACTAGCTACTCCTTAAAGTTTAGCCTACAACATCTAATATAGTAAATTGTTGGTCTTTGTTAAGGTGCGTCCCATACGTTATTAGTCAAACCCCGTTTTCCTGGACCAAGCAACAATCCTCAATAAGGAAGTTGTATCTCACTAAATTCTGATGTATATTAATTCACTCATTCCTCACAAAACGCATGTTAAAATAGTAAATCTTAGGTAAATGATAAACAGCAGAATCAGTTTCCCAATTGTTGTAGCTTGTACTCTATAAAAATAAATCTCACAGAATGTGTCCTAAAAATAAGAAAACAAAGACAGACTTAAATCTTATCATCTGGAACAAACAAAACTGAGGTCAAAAGATCAACCACAAGGGATGGAAACTTCAAGTTTCTATATGAACTAACCTCAAGGTCAGGTATGGCTCGATCAGCTTGAAACTGGTAGAATGAATTACGGAGCAAATTTTCAGGATCACCATCTTCCGAGCGTAATTGATTTAAAAGCATATTGTATGTCAAATGGAAGGCACTGAAATGATGTACAACAAGAAGTCAACAATAACTTCCTCTACAAAAAATCTTTTCCAGAATAACCCATATTGTCAATTTCGCACCAAGAAATTGAATATGCATATTTATGATTTTTGTATCTCAAGACTCTTCCAACACTCAACTACTGAATTTGGAGCCAGGACCAGCTATTGTCATTTAAGCAGGTATATTGAGATCGCAGAAGACTCTATAGTCACGTCAACCATCTAACCTACTAGCAATAAGCTTCTGTATAGATCAATCTTAGAAAGTGAAAACATGAATATCATATTTCCAGTCAGGCGGACCGTATTGAAGTTAAAAGTGATTCACCAAGATTATATCAGAACTCAATAAAACTATGAATCAGACTGGAGTATTGGTACATGCAGAAGTAACCAAGTACCTGTTCAAACTATCAGCATTTCCTTTAAGCATCATCTTAGCTGTAGAAGGCTCAAGCTTCTCATCCACCATGAGTATGCATACTCCACGTTCATCAATTCCACGACGACCAGCACGGCCACTCATCTGTATGTATTCTCCACTAGATATCCATCTAAACTTGTCTCCATCAAACTTACGGACATTTGTGAACACAACAGTTTTTGCAGGCATATTCAACCCAATGCTGAAAGTTTCTGTAGCAAACAAACACTACAGAAAAAAAAATTCAATCATCATCCCATATGAACGGACAGGGTAAATGACACTAAAAAGAACAGTCATTGCAAGCAGCATCGAAAGAGAAAATCAATTTTGCAGCATGTGTACTGGCTAGTATATAGGCAAAATATTCATGTGTCAAACGAGAGGCTTGGAAGATGGGGCCAAAGAAGTAACAACATTTCTGGAGGAAAAAGAACTAAATTTGATAATGAATCCTAGTTGAACAACTGTAAGATGCCTATCAACCTTGATCAAGCCTTCTTGAAATAAAATCTCAATCACTTCCTTAAGAATTGGAAGCAGGCCAGAATGATGCACACCAATTCCCCGCTTCAAGAGAGGCAACATGTTTGAAACCTGAAAACAGAGACATTTAACTTGTTAGAAACAAATTCACTTATAAAAGGTGCAATTTCAATTTTTTTATGTTTAACATACACACGATACAGCGCATACAAGCCATCCGTTGTATAATACAGCACATGTTACAGCAATTCACATTGACAGAAGTGTAAAGAATACCTATTTAATATATAAAAGTTCCCAAAACAAAGATTAACTCTTTAATGATTTAGGACTCAGGCGTATTAGATCAAGAACAAAACATAATAAACAAAACTCAAGTTGGCTGGAAAAAATCCAAAATAACAGCTAGCAAGGTTTACTTCGTCTCTTAAGGGATTGATAATATTGATAAATATTATATCATGTGATCCCCAACAGCTTTTTGTGGCTGTAATGCATGAGAAAATGCTTGTACACCCAAGGAAAAGTCATCCCTCTCAACAAATAACTTTATATGGTAAAGACGAAGTTTATTTAATTTATCGTAAAACAACCAATTGGTTTCTAAAGTGTGGGAATGTTAATTAACATTAAGAAAATGATGCTCTAAAAGCAATACTTTCGCCAATGTGAATCCATGATTAGTTTCTAAATCATGGCAACATCGAGCAGTTCTCAAACGCTGCACTCACAATTACATTTTCCAATATGGATCTTCCACATTTTCCCAATACCATGAATAACATTATATGAAACATGATAATGTTTAAAATCAAAAATGGAGACGGAAAAACAGAAAAAACCTGGGGAAAAACTAGATAGACAATGCCATGTAAAATGAGCTACAAATCAACCAAAAAGAAAAAGAAAGTCAAATAGCATTTTATGCGTCGCATTATTTAGGAAATAGCTAATAGACATTACAGTTCATGAGCAGAAACCTAACAGATGCAGAACTCAATTAAATGTTGAAGAACAAAAACTTACCTGAGGGAGTTTCTTGTCGTCATCTGATAGCATGTCCATGGCACTCCAGAATATGGTTTCAATATTGACTTTCTCATCATCATTGTTGAGATCCATTTTTGCCATCTGTAGTGCCAAACACAAAGACATCCAATGGTTTATTAAGGACAAGGAAGAAGTACAATGTGTGTGAAAAGAAATGGTTACCAAATTGATGCATCTTGAGCTATAGAAACATGTTTCCAAACAATGGACTGTTATGCTCGTTTGCACATCCAGAATTACAGCACAAAAGAAACAGATATGAGGACAAAGCTAAATATTGGCAAAATAAAGTCATACATTTTGGGTTGCTTGGGTCAAAGATGAAGCTAGTAACAACATTAAGTAAATTAGGATAACAAAATCAAAGAATTGAAAATGTAAAAGAAAAAAGAAAATCAAATGAAATTAATATGGGACAAAGAAAATACCTGCATGGCAAGGAACTCACATTCTCTTTTGCTAAAACTGAAAAGAATAACCGGATCATACTGCCTCTGTATTATCATTTTTACCAACTTAAAAATATCAGTTTCTTCCCCAAGTTTTCCCACAATCAAGTCCTTCTGCCACTTCCCATTCTCCCTTTTTTTTCCACCTTCACCCTTGGGAACCAATGCATTTAAAGCTTTCTGAAAACTTTCCTCTCGAAATTTTCCCTTTTCATCCACCGTCAAGTACAAACCATCACCTCCAGCAGGAAAAATATAATGCTGAAGGGGTGTTGGACGATAATCAGTATAAACAATGTGGCATGGTTGTTGATGGACCTGGAATAACATAATGCATTTTAGATTCCACTAAAATATGTTCCATTGTTGTAGATGCAACTTTAATTCATACCATAGTCATAAGTATTCATTTATAACTTAACATCTTTACGAGGAAGTAATCAACTAATGCCAAGCACATCAAATTGTTTAAAAATTTCAACACTATAAAAAGCAAGCAATCAGTCTCTCTTTCCCTCCACATGTATGATGTGAACAAGGATCTCAAGGATACAAACTTTGGCTTCATCTGTGTTCAATTTTTCACCTTGTGTCTTGTTTTGTGGGAGGAAGGAAAGGGCACGTTAAGGATATGTTCTGGAATGATAGAAGGAAAAATTTTAAGTTACTGTCGACTTATGAAAGGAGTATCATTTTTGCACCATATTTTACATAATTATCAGTTTGACAATATAAGTCACTTGGCCAATATACTTATGGTACCAATTATTTTAGTCACCTTTGATAAACAACCATATGGATACGTCAAAGAGAGAGCAAGTCACCTTTGCAACCCAATCAGCAAATTCTTTAGCATTAGGCACAGTTGCAGAAAGGAACACGAATCTGGAATTCTTTGGGGCCATAACTATGCTCTCTTCCCATACCACACCTCTTTCTCGATCACGCATGTAATGCACCTCATCAAAAATAATCCAAGCCACCTCACGTGTCATCTCTGATCCCTTATACTGCATACTACGCCAAATTTCGGTGGTCATCACCTACAATAAAACGTGGCCTTTTAAAAAAGCTAAAACAAATTGACATAGTCAATCAGAAGAATACACACAAAAACAACAACAACAATAATAATAAGCCACAGTTGGGAAAGTGTGTCTGGCGCACCAAGCAAGAAGCATTAGGGTCAATAGTTACATCTCCAGTCATCAAGCCAACATCAGAAAACTCTTCCTTGAACTCTCTAAACTTTTGGTTGCTAAGTGCTTTAATGGGTGAAGTGTAAATGACTCGCTGCAGATTTCTCAAAGACATAGCAACAGCATACAATGCCACCACGGTTTTCCCAGCTGATGTATGAGCAGAAACCTGTCAAATTTGACATTAACTTTATATTGCAACCATATCAATAAATCAATGAAGAGGGACAGAAGTATACCATGACGGAGTCGCCATTGTTGAGGCACTTAATGGCCTCAGACTGGAAAGGATCAAGTGCGAATGGAAATTCTTTAGCCGGCTTCGTGTCGGAAGAGTCAGGCTTCTTGGTGATCACATAACCCTCAGGATACGACACGTCGTGAACACAAGCCACCTGTTCTATGGAAAAAGCCGAGCCGTTCTCTCTCTGTTGCTTATTGGGACGTAGCGCCTCTGTTGGCATCGACTTTCGCTTAACTGATTCCATTTTTTAAAACCCCAATAAAGCTGTAGCTGCACTTGATTAACACGACAGGGAAAGTGAGAGTTGTTAGGTTAGATTAAAATAAACACAGAGGACTTGGAATTTCAATTACTGGATGTATCAACCACCGCTTGTGGTGGTCGGAGCAGCGGCGGCTGCTGGGTGACGATGGAAGAAGGCTTTTTTATAGTCTTTGGAAACGCTGCGTTGTATTCACTATTTATTGATTTGAGTTAACGGAATTCCAATTTCCAAATCCAATCCGTCAATTTATTTTATATTTTTGTATAGAATAAATTAAGTGAATTATTATCTTATACATTAGAAACCACTCTCACCTTAAAGCTAATACAGTTAATTGTAAGAAAGAATTAAAATAGGTATAATCTCTATGTGCGGGTACGGATACGGGTATGGGTATGGGTATGGAGGGGAGAACTTGAGTTTGACAGGACTATCGCCAGCTCCCCATGGACCGGGTTTATACTCAACCTTTGAAAAGCACTTGGCAGAGCGTATAAATATTTTTTTGAATAAATATTTTTTTTCATCACAAAAATAATTTTAAAAAAAAATAAATATTTAATTTTAGAATAAAAAAGTATCTTTTTAATAAAAATAACTTTTTTAATATTCAAAATATATCTTCTTCCGAAATTTAAATTAGAAACTTTTTTAAAAAATCACTTTTAAATAATTTTTTTAGTAAATTTTTCAGGTTAATTAATGAGTCTATTTTTAGTCTTTTTTATTCTTATATTTTACACATAATTTTCGCAATATCCACAAATTTATATTCACGTTTATCTTACAAATCTACTATTTAATTTTTTATATATTTTAATATTTAATTTTAATATTAGTTTTACTTTTTAGTTAAGTATATTTTTATTTATATTTTATATAATTTAAAATTATATAATAATTAATATATTATGATTTGTATATTGTTTAAAATATTTTAAATAATATTTATATACATAAATAATTTTTTAACAAAATAAAATATAATTAAAGTTAAAATTATTTTTTATTTTTATGTTATCAACAGAAACCGTATAAAATTCTTTCAAAAATACTCTTTTTAAATGATAGTCAACGATAATCTACAGAAAAAAACTTTAACAACCAAACAAAAGGCTACTAAGATTATTTACAATCGCTTAAAAAAGGTAACTCGCCAAAAATGTTTTGCAGCTTACATCAATTTGTGATTTCAACGTAAGTATAAGATGCCAACTGAGGAAAAGAGCCATTTGAGTTTTTTCTGTTTGATGTGGCTTCTATTCCAAACCTTATAAGAATCCTTGTCTACCAAACTCCACTTCCCATACGTTTGCTTTGCCTCATCCTCTGGGCAATCAGTTGGTCACTGATCCTCCAGCGTTAGAAGATCTTCTATTGGCTCTCCTCTCCTGTCTGTCTCCCTCAGGGCTTTCAGGCTCCCAGCGATCCAGTTCAGCAAATTCCTCAACTGGGTTGTATGTTAAATCCACCTCACATAATTTAACTTTTCCATCACCTCTATCCACTTGGCTCAACTCATGATTTTCACTGGCTTTCAACTCCTCAGAAACAAATCCTGCTTCTCTGTTTTCTCCATTTGAATGATATCTACTCATGGAATAACGATCTACTTGATTTCGTCCCAAGTGGAAGAGGGGTTTGTTTGAAGCAGATTCCTCGCCTCCAGACTTTTCTCTCAACCTCTTTGAACTTATCCCTTTATCGTCAGAAAACTGTGGCTCTCCGTGTCTTGAATGCTTCCTTGTGTGATTCTTGTGCCTCCTCTTCTCTGCTTTTGCCTTATCACCACTGGAGTCGGTACATGTCCTGTACATATCATCACAATGATCATCTCGAAATTGCAAGACATTCTTCGGGTTCCTTGAGCTTTTCCTTCGTTTATGGTATCTTTCTCTATCTTTGTCTTTGTACAACCCATCCCCGGTGGACATAGAATCTGGGGATGGTTTTCTGCTCTGGTGTATTGAACTTTGACTCCTTTGAGAACAGTGTTTTTTCATCTCTCTGTCCCTATCTGAATAATACCCATCACATCTGTATTCTTCCCTAATATCTCTGGAATGATCAACTGATGTCATTTCCTTTTGGATCTCAGAATTCTTGGCATGATACTGATGCCTTTTTCTCTTTCTGCTACCATCTAAAGGCTCATCATCAAAATCAAACTTGTGGCTCCTGTTCTTTCTCCCCTGCTTATCATTTGAGTGTTCCGCTGTTCTGCCATCGTGTTTTGAACTTCTACTGGCATGATCACTGTGTCTGTGGTTCTCCCTGTCTTTGTTATGGTTAATATCAGAGCAATCCATAAGACCATCATAACTGAGGCTTCTGCCTCGACTTTGATGATTGCTTTCAAAATCTGTGTTACCTTCAAATAGTTGTCCATCATGAAATTTACTTCTTTTCTGATCATCTTTAATGCCACTCTGCCAAGGAGTTCCCTCTTGAATATCATCTTCATGTTCACTTCTACTACCAGAATTTTGAATTAACCGATCCATTTCCCTGGATCTAGATCTTGTTGTGTCGTGCCTGGAATGAAGAAACCAAAAGTAAGCAGTTAAGAATGTAATATGTCCAACTAAAATTGATAAAAAACTAAAATTTGGGCCCAAATTAAAGATTATTTATAAATAGTTCGGAGGTAAAAATTATTTCCGGCCTAAGTGAAAAGCAAACCTGTCTGTATCCACTCTCATTTTCTGGTCAGAAGTCCTCTGGCGGCCTACTTTTCCTGGTTCCATCTGTTTCTCGCATGCAGATTCATAAGAGTACCCAAATAAAGCAACCATTTTTTTCACCCAATATCTTGGTGGTGGTTTATCCCAATCAGCCCACTCATAGTCTCCACCAGGATTGCGGAAACAGTGAAGAAAATTGCAAGCTGTTCCACGAGAACATGTCTGCCATATGCAAACAAGAAAAATTGCCAATATGAAAAAGCCAGGCCACAAGCTATTAATTTTTTAAGATTTTGCATGTTAAGAAGATAAGTGTTTTAATGAATCAAAAGCGTTTGAAAGAGTGAATATACAGGAAACTACTTTTACCTTGTGCCTCATTCTCATAAACTCCCCACATATAGCGACTTTCCATCGTGTTACATTCACAAATTCACACTTTACCTGTAAACGATTTGCCACTTAAAAATTTTACTTGTAAAAGGAAAAAAGAAACAATACAACATTAGAAAGGGTTAGAATCAATGGACTGGGAAGCA
Source organism: Erythroxylum pedicellare (assembly GCA_027563575.1). NCBI lineage: Eukaryota > Viridiplantae > Streptophyta > Magnoliopsida > Malpighiales > Erythroxylaceae > Erythroxylum > Erythroxylum pedicellare. The sequence goes on from JAOQMP010000005.1 coordinate 17,850,288, forward strand.
TAGTGGACAATAATTTTACCAAGGCTATCAAGAAATCTACGCATCTTCATAGGAAATGGTTAATGATACACTAAACTTTTCACTACAGAGCTTTTATCACTGAATATAACTTCAATAGGCATCCCATGTATACTTATGTCTGACAGGCAACATCGGTTCATGCCCAGTAAAGGAAAACATTTCCAACTTTTCAGACAAATAATGAAACCAGCACCTAAGTATGAAATCATCACAATGAACCAGATGACACATTAGTTGGGAGGCATTTGTAAGGTTTGAACCTCATGTACCAACCAAATAGATTGCTATGGTCTAACTTCAAATGCTCCTTCCCTGTCATAACTGAGTCAAATGCATTAATGCAGTCACCAATTACTAGAAAGTTGAAGGCTAAAACCTAAGGACAGTCTGCACTATTTCAACGGGTGAACAAAAGTAGGTGAATTTGCTCATTATCTCTACTTTTCAACATCTACGAGGAACAATAAACAGTTCCTTTATACTTGTAATACCATTCCATACAATCATATATTAAATATCAAAAGACTTGTGCATTACAACTCAAGGCCCACATCATTACAGATCACCTCATCAAATGTATGATGAATTGTATACCACATTTCTACCTTTCATAATTTCTGAAAATAACTGACAAAATCATCTACAGTCCACTATGCTCATATTTACTTTGCTCAAAACATGGACAATAAATTGAGTGGCATAGTTTATCATTCCTTATCTTGTTCACAAACTGAAGAATTTTCAACACTAAATTACAACTTCGAGTAGTCATTTGACTCGTAAAAGAATTCATAATTCTGCACAAAAGATTCAACACAAAGAAAAAACAACAATAATCAGAAGAGCAGAGATAAGGATTTTCATTTAGGTTAGGATAGGCATCCAAATGGAGAATTATCAGAACACAAACATGTACTCACAGATTCATAGAAGCTCATCCTAAAATCCTGAACTTGACATTTTTTATTTTCTATAAAACACCACCAACCACAAAAATAAATGTTCAAGTATGTTCTTAATTTCACAAGTACTAATATATCCTGATAACAGGTACCTGTTTACCAGCAAAATAGCGACCATTGACAGAATGAAAAGCAAGAACAGCTGAATCCAAAGACTTATAATGCACGTAAACATTTCCCCGTAAGTGGAAAGAGCCATTTTTGCAGACCTGACATGGACATTATTCTGGTAAGTCAATTGACAAAATACAAAAGAATTACAACCAAAACCTTCAAATTTCAAATACCCCCAACTGAAAATCAACTATGACTTGTTTTTCAATACAAGTTGCTATCACAACAAACTTGCAAGAAAATAACTAAAGAAATGTAGAAGTAAAAATTAAGAAGAAAGAAGGAAGGGAAGAAGGAAGAAAAACACTAATTTCTCCAATATATAACTCCACAAAATGTTAATTAAAAAAAATTTTAAAAATTGCAACTTAGGAATAGATGGTAATGGGGAAGATCATTCCCGTTATGGGAGAAGCATCTCATACAAAAAATGGCTTGTAGAAATAGTAAAAAGCAGCTAGCAACCTTGAAATTCACTATTTCTCCATACTTCAAGAACTCTGTATGCACATCCTCGTAAAATTCTTCATAACTGCATTCAACCTCTTCATCTGTATACTGAAATGATAAGGATAAAATCCAACTCATTAATGCTTTTCACTTGTATACACGTTTAATGTCTTAAATACTTACACAATCGAGAAGAATATAGCAATGTATTTTTGAAGCTTCGTAGGGCTTCAACAGATTAATTTTTGGATTGATAGTCTAAAATAATATCACACAACATGAAGCCCTGTGGTTGAACTACAAACTCTCTAACTAATTCCATGAGACAAACTAACACAAAGGTTTCCGAGTTTCACCACATTCCGTCTCTGAATTATGACATGATTATTGCCCAACAATAAGCAAGGCCTAATTTCAACTACTTTTTAAGGAAATAAACTCATAAGATCACAAGCCACATCAACTGATATTATATGAAAATGAAAACAGAATTCAAAAAAATCTAGTGCTTCAATATAGTCTATCATACTAATCTAATCTGCTGCAAATTTGATTCATGTCTACTTGCACATCCAAAAAAAAATCATGTCTTTATAGGTATGCATGCCTTCTTCTTTCTCCCTTCATTGAATGGGGGGAAGAGGTGAAAGGCATGCATGTGTTGGTAGTGGTATTTCCAAAGGAAACAGGGCCATAAACAAAGCACTTGAATACACACACACAAAGGGAAAATAAGCCTTCAACAACAAGTTGAATACTAGCTACCTAAAAGGGAACAACTCCAATTTCTCCAAGGCTTGCCTAGATTATGGAAAGTAATGAACAGGACAAAAGGATTCCCAGTACAAACAGTTTTGACACTTTCAATTTTCCTGAAAGTTGCAATTCCATGCTTTTACAGAAATATACTTTCAGGACAGTGGCAAATAAAGGAACACTAAGTTCTCAATAAACAGAGCATGTGATAACAAAAGTGTCTCAAGATGACGCAATTTTATAGCAACAGTTTTCCTGTTTAGAGATATTACATTGACCATATTGAGGATAAAGGCAAATTTTTTTCCAACTTGATTCCTCATACTCTTCAAGTCCTAAGCCAAAAGGCCCAAAACAAACAAACGGATAGCACAGTTCCATTGAAATCAGCAACCGAGTAAAAATAATGAAGCCTTTGAAACCAATCAATGTAACTATAGCCACTGTCAATCTTTTAAAGCTTTTCAAAAGGTTTCATCAATCCTTTTGATGAACAGGGCCCACAACAAACAAGAACCAATCTACTTAGTTTTGTGTAATGCTTAAAGTGAAGCATTATAACTTTCTGTTCTCCCGACTAATGCGTGCCCTTTAGTGTACTTAATCACAAGTAGACAGGATCTTGTGCTACTCAGGAAACAAATTACGCCAATATAATGTCTGTAACATAGTTTATGACAAATTAAAATTTATCTTGGTTTTATCCTCCACGGCCACTTATTTTTAGCAGACATTACCCTTATACCAACGAAGTTCCAACAGAACCTCCACATAAATGTTAGGTTTCCCTGCCTTCAACCAGCAGCTGTAAATAAACAAGGGTCCTCAAAGAATCCAACTCCAACATTCCTTGTAATGCCCAGGAAACTATCAGTTGTTAAGGATATAAAACTAAATGGAAATCACAATGATTAATGCAACTAAGTTTTCAATACAAGGTAAGTCCAGGAGACATGTTAACAGAAAAAAGAACAAAATAAAATGTACGACCTTCCATTGCCCACAACAAGGTCTTCATATAGGCAGGGCTATTGATTCAAATATTAGAAAATTAGAAACATGCAAGTAGGAAGAAAAAGAAAAAAGATTTGAAAGAAAGCAATACAGAAGATGAGAATACATTTAAACACATAATAAATAGAAAAACAAAATAACTTGGAATAGCGACATTTCACTCTCATGTCAACTTGTAGGATACAGAATAGCAAAAATCTTTTACTTGAACCAACACTGCCAAAACCATGAAGCTCCCTTGGGGTGAATCTTGTAAAGAACATCTGATTTGACTTATGGAAAGATAAACAATAATCTCAAAGTAGGTGAGAGAAGGGGAAAAAAACTCGTTTACTTCTCCTTTAAAATACATAGATGATATCTTTCTAACTATCTAAATGATGAAAACCATGCCAAAGCTCAAAATAAAGATAAATAAAACAGACAAAATAAAAAAAAGGCATATGTGTTCATAATCTAAACAGGAGCAAATCCTTTCAAAATTTGTTATTGACGTGATCGTGGATCGATATTTTGTATAAAAGCCAACTCTTTATTTTGAAAAGAAAAATGAATAGGAGTACCAGCTGCACAAATTACTAATATGTGAAAAAAGGTTATACAAGGTTTGCACAATCATCCATCATTCAACCACATCAGAGGGCATTGCCAGATGCGTTAACAGGATACAAGAGTACATGAAGGCAGCATTTAACAGACCTCAAGCCCCTCATCTTGTTCCCATGCAAGGCCAGGACCATTGTACATGTTTTTGATAAGTAATGTGCAAGCTTTATCGGGATAAAAATGAACTCTACTGCAGCGCTGACCGAATCGACAAGCTCCAGTTTTTAAATGAAAAGGGCAATGAGCTTTATCCTGCCCGGAAATACAAACAAATGACTTCTTGTGAAACAAATTCTTATAAAGATGTGCAACAAAATATACGAGTAGAAGAAAAATGAATTGTGACTGAATGTGTGCACCTGCTCAGTCCCAAAATTTGGTACTTGTTGAGCAACATTCTCAAGCATCTGCTGTGCAGAAACCACTGCCGCATTCTGGAAGTCAGCAAAGGCCCCTGATTGAGGAGGAAGAGGGTTTGAAGTGGGCCTATCAGCATCCTAGAAAACAAGATATCAGATCAAATCAGTCGCTGATACGGCATTAGCATTAGCATAGGCAAGATTAAAAAAAAAAAAAAAGACCCACCTCCTCTCTGCTTTGTTCACCACTAACAATTTTCTTAGGAACCCTCATCTTTCTCTTTCGGACAATGATCTCATTTCCTCGCCATATAATTTCAGCTGTCCCTTCCTCTACATATTCCCAATTAGCGTCATCGTCATTGCACTCACCCCCTTTCTCAATCTTAGACTCTTCTTCTCGTTGTTCTAGAGGCTTCCAGCGTTCGTCTTCTTCTTCTTCTTCATCTTCTTCTTGTTTCTTCTTCCTCTCCATGGCTTCAAGCCACAGCCTCTCTCTCTCCTCAAACTCCTTCCTCTGCATCTCCATCCACCGCCGCTCCTCTTGCTCCATCTCTGCCGCCTTTCTCTGCTCATCCGGATCGTTGAGTCTGATCTCCTCCTCTACCCTCTCCTTCTCGGCCACCTCTCTCCTAGCTTGCTTCCTCTTCTCCTTCTTCCTCTCCTTCCTCTTCTCCTTCCTACTCTTTGTACTACTCATCCCTTTCTCCTCTTTCCCCCACTCTCCTTCTTCCTTAACAGTGTCTCCCGTCATAGGCATAGTCAAAGCCAACGCGCGATTGGGTGTGGGTGTGGGGTGTGGGTGTGCTATGGTAGGTTATCCTGGTGCTGGTGCTGGTCCGGTCGCGTTGCCATGGCTGTGGAATTTAGTTCATGTTTAGTTAAAGTTTTTAATGTAGGCCTTGATTTTGGTTTTTTATTTTTTAATTTAGTAAAAAAATTGTTTGATTTAGTTTTTGTTTTTATTTTTAGTTTTAGTTTTTTCCTCTTTTCAAAATTTATAAAAATCTTAAAAGAAATTAAAAAGTTTATTATCAAC
>JAOQMP010000005.1:17861414-17876668 GCA_027563575.1 Erythroxylum pedicellare
TCTTATTTACAAAAACTACCTACAAGACAACTTTAATTTGAATATTGGTTAAAAAATTTTGTACTAATAACACTGACAAAAACACATTAATTGAAATACTTACTTTTCTATTAATGCATTCGTAAACATGTTGACCAATGTTAGGCTTAACATTTGATATTCGTAACTTCATCTTCTCGTTACAATTTAGGCAATCAATATTCAATATCTAAATTATATAGATATAACAATATTAATTATAATTGAATACAATTAAATAATCACATATGATAATAAATATATATTAACAATATTTTACCGTTGAACATAATGCTTCCTCATGACAAAATATAGAATACATCCTTTCAACTTTTGCTACATTATCAAAACAACAATAAATAGCATCCTTGAAACCATTAATGATACCTTGACACTCTTCCTATTGTCAAGTATATACTAAGTACAACGAAAGCTACATATATTTTATTTCTACCCATAATTGTTTATTATGTTACAATATTGTCATACAAATATTTAATTACTAATTTAAATGCGTTTGAAAAGAGAGTTTATCTACTCAAAAGTTACTTTAAAAAAGAAGTCAAGGTGATTTGCTTCAGTTACATAATTATGATTACTTACGTATCAATTTAATAGTAACACCTTTGATTGGATTAAAATACTTGAGTATAATTTGATTAAGTGAGTAATTGCATATGGTAGATTAAATGGTGATATATTGGATTTTAAATTCAATTTTGAAGGGTTTGGTAGAGGTATTCATGCATAGTATCCCCTTAGTAAATTGGAATGAAATACATGATGGACTATGAGATGATTTGATAGAGTTAGATTGTCGACCACTATTTAGTTATGGAGTAATACAACTATTGAAGAAGTAAAGAATATGAATAGATTGATGATATTCTTAGATAGAATTGCATGAAGGATATGATCAAATGAGAAATCAGATGTTATTATATAATTCTTTACCTACTATTAGCAAAGATTATTCAATGATATTGAGAGTTTAAGCTTAAAGGGTGGTTCAAACAAGTTTTGCAAGTATGATATAAATGATCAAGATTAGTGCATAAAATAAGTAATCGGTTGCCATAAAATCATCCATTAAAAAGGGATAAAAAGAATTATTAAGTCAAAGAAAGACAAAGGTCACTATGATTATTGCGATCAAGATGAGTACACAAAAAATAATTGTTTCAAGCTAGTGAGGTTGGTAGTTAGTGTTAACAACGTAAAGCTTACCAAATGAATAGGAAGTAAAAGGAGAAATTTCCAAGCTAGAATAACTGAGTGTTACTGTAGAAGACATCATGAGATTATTTAATGGAAATGGAAGGATTGTGCAACACTTTCAATGCAAAAGGAGTGTAGACATAGTTATTTCTTTTGTTAGTAACCATGGTTTCTATTTTGCAGGTTTTAGATGCAAGCTCCTGTATCATTGATACAAAAGTTATAATCAGTCCTCACCTAATTGTTTTCCAAAACTTAATCAATCTTGACAGAACTTTCTTGATCTACTTGATGGAATAACCAACAAGTTGATATAGCTGGAAATGTTCATTTAATATCGAAATTCCTTTTACATGATAGACAGGGGATGCTTTTCTATAGAAAAAATTAGGGATGCACAGTGCAAAAGGTTGTGTCTAATAGAAGAGCTACAGAAATTAGATATAGACAACATTACATATCTTACAAAACATGAATAACATATAACAAGTTCATATTTTCATACAACATTACAGAAATTATAAGATATAGTAGTGAGTAAAAGTAGGTTGCAGAATAAGAATGAGTGTGGACAAATGATACAACATTAGTTACCCACCATTCTCACACCGTCAACTACATTGAGTGTACAACTAAAAGAAAAATTGAGAAATTGTATTCAACAAAAGAGACAACGAAGAATGGTGTGAAACGCTTACTGCAACTATTAGTTTACGTAGTGCAAACACAGATGATAATGAACAACGGGTGCGACAGTTTATAGCTAGTACGAATAGGAGCCAAAATTGTTTGTAGTTATTTCGAGAACACTCTCTCATGCAAAGAAGAGCAAAGAGAAGGTGTGCAAGATGAAATCCCAATTTGTAAAGATGACAAACTGAATGGGTAATTTAAAGCTTTAACTCTTTTCTTTTAAGTTTCTTCATTTTGCTTAATTTTACTTAATTTGTTTAAATAACTCTGACTTATATATGATTTTACACAACTATAAGTCACCGTGTTTAAGATTTTTATCTTGTATAACTTGTCACAACAGCAATATTAACAAAAATACTAACGTCAAGTTAGATTTGGAAAAAATTGAAAGTTGAAATATTTAATTCACATTTTTAAGTTCTATCTATAATTACAAAATTAAGTTTTTTTTTAATTTATCCATTATAAAAAGCGTGATTAAATAAAAAATCAAATTTAAAATCAAAGTTTAAGGCTCAGACAAACAAAGTTCTTTTTATCAAATTTAAAAGTAACATACCCAACATATTCACTGAACAAAAGGGGCTGGTACTTGTGAAAGTTGATACGTAATAAGTATTCAAACATTCATTCGCGGATTTTCATTAAATTAAAACATTAATTACATACAACTATCCTAAAAACATTAACAATCTATCCTACCTACACACACACACAACATTAGATTAGATTATAAATGCAACAATAGGAGAAAAGTTTGGGAAATATTTTAGCCTGGCCATCATATAAATCTCTCTTTTCAATTGGATTTGGAGATAAAAGAAAAAATAGACCTTGTAGTCCCTCCAATCCATACCAAAAATAGCCTCAACCCACCCGCCAAAAGGAATATGAATTTTTTTTTAATGATAATACATGACATCCCAAATTCAAACTCCAATATATGTAATATGTTATCTACAAACAGACACAGAAACCTCTATAATTGACTTCTACAGACATGGTGTGAACTCGAGAAATGCTCCATCTAGGCAGGAGCAACAGTAAAACATTAACCTTTTATCTAGTATCTATAGGATGAACCAGATTGTGGCGGTGCCGGTGGCAATCGATTCGGCGTACGCCGGCTGCCGCTGTTTGAGCCTGAGCTTACATCACCACCATTCTGTGCTGGATCACTGTTTCGTCGACTATGTGACCTAGATGAAGCAGAAGCACCAAATGAGTCAGTACGTCCATTTGCGGCACCATCAAATGCAGTCCTCCACTCATCTCCTGTTGAAGCTCCACTCGTTCTTGGGCTGCTATCTGTGCACATTCGGCACTCAAATAACAAAATCAGTCATAGAGGTACCCTAATGGACCTAGACCATGTTTTAGAAAACAGACTGTCTACAATATGTATTTTGACTCTTATCGAGTGTCTGCTGTTGAATGTTTATAAAATTAATCATTTACCAATATCTTCTAAAAGAATATATATATGTCTTAACTTTTTATAAGTTATATTGTAAACAGTAAGGCACATTGGTAATTGAATATTTCTTTTTGAGTTCAGCTAGCACTATGAACATCCAAAATCAGCAACTTCATGCAGGACAGGAACCCAAGAATATCAGCTTTGTGCAAATAAAGACATGTTAATCCTGGGATTGTTAATCAAAATATCTAATGCCCCCCAATGCATCATCATGTCAGTATGCATAAAACATAGTTAATTGACATGTTTCAAGCCAATACCACCTGCTCCACTATTCCCGTTGGACCAATTAGAGGCAGCAGCTGCTCGATTATCATGAATGCTTAAATGTCTTGTGAGCTTGGACAGGAGAGAAGATTGCTTCTGAATTCGCTCCCTCTTACGCTTTACATTCTGATCTTCCTGAAGTAGCTCCTCAACCCTGGTTGAGCTTTGTGCACTAACCACAAAGCAAGGGAAACAAGTTAGTGCCTATTAACAAAAGATCTACAGAAACAAACGTGTGACTTTTTGGTGCCACATGCATGCACGGACCTGAGGCAAAATTAACTCGTTCCTTTTGATAAACAGCAACAGAATGTAAGTCACAGGTAATTAAGAAGAGTAAAACTAGCACCAACCTAATGGAACTGTATAATTGATTAAGCATGTCCTCCTTTGCTTTTTCTACCTGGCAAAGAACTACAGCCTGCTCCACAATAGTAAACTATATTATCAAAGGTTAAATTATAGAATTGTTAAAGGATTGGGGTTCAAGAAATGGATCTACCTTTGGGACATTAGCAGCAAGGCTGTTAAGAACAGCTTCAACATAACCGCGTACTTCTTGGGACATCCATTGGAGCTCTTCTTCGGGGTCTGCCGGTTTTCTGGCCATGGTATCCTAACAAAGTACAGAAATTAAGCCAATACCAACATAAATGCCAAAATAGTTTGTTAATGTGATATGAACTTTGTTTATTATAGTGTAAAAGATAAAGACAAGACATCAGTTAAAAGATCCATTAGCACAATTAGGATTCCTAAGCACATTATAGCAGTTACTCACAGAAGAAGTTATTCCTCAAAAGTAAAACATAGGCATCTTGCAACAACTTACAAGTGAACCTTCAGAATGACTTTGACGAATGGTGTGACCAGAATCATTTATCACTTGACCCCCTTTTGACTGGATGACATTTCTCAGCTTGTTAAGCCACTCAGCCTTGTCAGCTGCACTCTCAGCTTTTAATACTACAGCACTGTGAGCTACATACAAAAGGAAATTGGATTTCTCTAGTCATGTGAAACAAGGGAAAGGGAAAACAGAGTACGCAAAAAGGGCAAAGACAGACACTAAAGATGGGAATGATACCTTTTAAGACAGTCTTATATGCTACCCTACTGGTTATCTTAAAAACAAGATTGGGTCCTTTCTCGGAGCTTGGCCCATTAGCCTTTTTATCCTTGGAACTTTTTGATGACACTTCATCATCCTCAGAAGCTTCCTCAATATTGCATTCCTAATTTTCACAGACAAAAGAGTACAGAATATGATCCTTGTCATCATATCAGATTAAACAAGCTAAATGGGTTCAATTTCAATATGCAGAAAGTAAAAAGATAAAGTTGATTAGGAAGTTCTTTCTCATCTCCCATTCTAAAAGTTCCTAAACTTATTTAGCTTGTCGACCTGGAACAATGGTGTGCTAGCAACAAACAGAACCTAATGTTAGGATAGATACCAGTAAACAGACAGCCAAAAACAGATATCAGCACAAACATTTCTCCAGGATAAATTCCATTGTCCGTATTAACACAAGCAACACTCATTACATGTGCCGAAGAGACCTCTCTCTATTTTCCATAACTTTTTTCTTGAATTAGGAGATTTTAGGTATATGCTGTTGTGCTCATGTTACCATTATTTTTCATAAATTACCAAGTTTACTGAGTTGCCTCCAACTCAAAATCAACAACACAGTTCCTAAATGATACAACGCCTTTCTTAGTTTCTTTCACCTTTTCATCCCCTAAGACAAGTGATACAGGAGGAAAGACGAAATTTCAAATAATATTTATATCTGAAATTAATCTGTCCACAGTTAGCAACAATGGTTCCCTCTCTAGCTTCATTTGCTTCTAGGTTATGACTACTGATTTATCACCAGTATTCCCAATTTAGAAAGAAAGCAGATTGATCGAATGTCAAAATGCAGACGTCAAGCTTATATTAAGAAAACATGTTCCATTTTCAGCAATACTACACTTGCAAGCGAAGAACCTTATCACAAGTATTTCAAAATAACATTATTTGTAAGTAAAAATTCCAGCATATCTAACGACACACTAGATGGTTTATCTAAGCTTCCTAAAGCAGATTATCATAGGGAGAAGAATGTTGTCAATTCTAGCAAGTTTAGCCATAGTCTCTGGATGATTGAAACTATTCCTTAGGAATCAGTCATGATATTGTAATTGACAAGTGATGCAAAACCTTTAAACAACACTACCATTATATCTTCCACCAAAAAAGAAAAAGAAAAAAAACCATTATATTTCGAAAATTCAATTTCCAACTACATCGCTTACCTCCAATGTAATAACACCTCAAAAAAATAATACCATTATATTTCAAAAATTCAATTTCCAACTACATCGCTTACCTCCAATGTAATAACACCTCGGAAATGCCTCTCTTCTTGCTTTTTAGTGTAACCAAGCTGCAATTGACATCAACTATATGATGAACCAAAGAAATATAGAGGAAGAGTTTAAACATGGCAACTGTCACATTACAAACTATTACACTCAAAGATCTAGAAAGGGTAGGCAACAAAAAAATTCTTTCTTTTTCTTGACTAAGTATTTAGGTAAACAACTAAAACTGGCAGTAATCAGACATAATGCATGCTTACAGACACATGCTTGCCAATGAAATTTGAACATAAATAACTGTTGAGGATGAGAAGAAGTGTCAACAAAGTGTCAACTTTGTTGCAGAAAAGAAGATTTTAAGTGAGTGATCTGCAGAATTTCAACTGCCGTATAGTCTCACTTACAACTGGCTAGAGAAATGTGCAAATACCTTTCCGCTTTTTTCATTCAATACAAACCACCGCCTACTCCATCCATTTGTTTTCCCACTTTTCTTCAATAAAAATCCTGTTGATGAATAAGCAGCAGCAGAATCACATAATCTGCTATATGGCTTTCTATTAGCATTGCACTTGAATGACTAAATAGATTAAATAAAAAGAGAAGCACTTCCCACAAAGGCTTTAGGATCTAAGTTTCAAACCTGTTATAACATCAAGTAACATCCAAGGAGAGGGATCACATAAAAAACAATAAAAAAGAAGCTAATTTATATTTTTCAATACAAATTTTCATGATTAATCTTCAATATGGGAATCCCAAAACAAGTGAAGTGTGTAAGAAAGGCTAACTTGGGCTAATTCTTAAAAAATCAATTTCCGTGGCATGCTCGGTGTATATAATTGCTGGTTTGGTTCTCAAAACCATTCCCATATAAGAAACAAATCAAACTGTTTATGACGTAGAGAAGATTTGTCTTTAATAGGTTTAATATTCTATCTCAAATTGGCATGTAAAAGAATTTTTAAATAGACATTAGTCAACCTGATATATCTACATGTAATGCATTAAAAACCAGTGCAATAGTGTTTCCGATGACAAATTTATCTCACAACTACAGATTGTGAAGTGATATAAAATTATCGCTGCTAAAAAGTGCGACAAATAAAGGGAGAAAAACTGTTAAATTACTCACATTCATCATGTAATTCTTGATAATTTTGGATGTCTTATTCAAATTACAACTTCATGTTTAATTTAGTGAACAATTGACTAACCAGACAAGTCCTCACTGCATTCATTTTCTTGGTCAAAACAAGAGTTAGGTTAAAGATTTTCACACAATAAGAACAGGCGTTGTTGATAATGTCAATCTTGAAAATTGCAAGATCTGCACAAACCAGCTATGATCTCGCCTTCTGGTCCAGCAGTTTTCAAAGCTGGGCCTTCTTGTGTTTCCTTATCTTGTTGGTTTGATTTATCTTTCATTGATTTCAAGCTTCCTCCAGACTGTTGACCTCCCATTTGAGGGCTAGTTGCCTATATAAAACAAATATAATAACATGAGAAAGTCAATGGACTTAGAATATATAACTAAACAGGTATAATAGTACATGAGACAGCATAACAAGTTCATACCCTGTTTAGTATGGACTGTTCAGCCTCATTTGCCTTTTTGGAGGACTTATGCTTTATCTCTTCTTCACGCCGTTGCCTATCCATTCTGGTGAAAATTGTAATGAGAGGGGATAAGAAAACTAGCGTGGAGAATAGCTTGCATCCATACATACAGGGGCACACATAGATAATTGAAATCATAAATCATAAATTATTACAGTATATTCAGTCAAAAACAACCAGTAAAAACATACAACATTCAAATTCATGTTTTAAACAACACAAAGTAGAATGCTAACATCAAAAACTTATCCCATCAAATGAATTGTATATTGTTTGTTTTCCTTACAAAACAGAGGTGTCACAACGACACTAGAAAGAGAGTAGAAAATAATCAACATTTACTTTTACGCATACCGTCTCTGCACCAATCGGATGAAATGTTGAGGTGGAACAAATGCACGCTCCATATCAACCAAAGCAACTACCATCTTCTTAGCTTCATTCTTAAAACCTTCAAGTGCAGTCGTTGCAATTGCTATAACCTGATTTTAAAAAAAAATTAAGCAATTCAAGACAAAGAAGCATATATGACAGGAAAGTACATCTAATCAGCTAAACTGTAATCATACCTCTCTTTTAAAGGGAGGATATCTTCCCAGACCAGGGGTAGCATTTACTGCAGCATTTACAATATCAACCAGCACACGGTGCACCTGGTTTATCAGCACAGGTAAAATAATAAGAAACTCATTGTGTAGATCGAAATATGGAAACCATCTAGAACAATAACAAATAATAGCACCAGTTGGCTAGCCTTCCGTTCTGAGAAACATTTATCCCTTTATAAAGGCTGTCTATGAAACATAGAAACTCCAGAACTTTGTTTTAGCCTATCCCGAACATTTTACATATGGAAAATTTTGCCTCCTATGTTCACTTCCGAATCTCACGTCTATTTCAGTTTTTCTTCTAGTTTTATCTCTAAGTCTCTTTTCAGGTTTTCATTCCTCTTACTTGACTCCTACTATGTCACGTTTGATGATTATGAGCACTTTTTTTGAGTTTTTTAAAACATAAATTGCTAATTAGAGTAAAAATAAAAGTTATTGTATACCATACACATTTCGCTTAGTATTGGCAATTCACATATTTGGTGGACTTAGCTTCTTTTTTTTATATATAAATTTGTTTCTTTTAATATGCACTATAGCAAACTGTTGAATGAAATTATGACAAAAACACAGTAGGACATTTACTGAAAAAGGAAAAGCAGAACCTCTCATGATTATAGACATGAAAGCAACAGTCTACTACACTATTTGCAGGAAATTAACTGTATAACGGGACTAGAATTTTACTTCATTCATTTAATTTTAGAAACTCTGTAGTATCACTAAATAAAATTTCAGTTTTTACCAAATCGTTGATCTTGACTTCTTTACAGATGATGGTTTGTACCCCGAATGATAAGGACAAATAAAATAAAGTAATTATAACCCTGCACCATAAGGCTGTACCTCAGCTACACAAAGGCGAGAAGGTTCCTTTGCCAGCTCTAGGACTATTTTTATCAATGACCTTAATCCTTTCTCTGGTGATATAAGATAAGGTTGATAACCATCTGCCTCTAGTACAATCTGAAATAGCAATCTCCGTCAAATGCCAAACCATCAAAATTTAATAGAAGAAATTTCATAGCATATCAAATGTAAAATGATGTACCCTTTTGACATTGTTTAGGTCAAAATGTCTGTCCAAAGGAAGCTGCTTGATTCTGTTTGGAAAGCTACCCTCAAAACTGGCAACTACTTTCCATCCATTACCCTGCCGGTAAAAATAAGTTATAGTATAATTTATATTATACAGGTCAAAGCAGGAAAGAAAAGCCATAAATTCTCAAATGTTGCAGAAAAATAAAAACACATGGTGAACTTTTGACCTACAAGTCAGAAGCAACACTTAACACAGGTAAGCCAGCCATCCAAAATTCAGAGCCAATGGCTCGTAAGTAGTAAATTATTGAAAACAGTTAACTAGCCAAATTGCTACAGGACCACTGATTTTGGCTCCTGATAAACATTTTCACACCCAAGAACAAAACATGTAGAAGACTCTTAATATCCATCGCAGAGATAACAGGTATGAATGTTTTTGAACACGATCACAGCATGTTTTTTTTCTAGTGCATGCCCTTACAAATTTCCAGACATTTCAAGGAACTATTCAAATGACCATTGTCAGGTCTTTAAATGTTAATGCAATATTTCTACCATAAATCTGACCGAGCAAACCATAAACATTATCCATATATCCTCTTTCTTGGGAGCCAAGAATTCATCGAAGTTGTTGGCAGCGCACATCTTAAATCTCTAGGCTCATAAATCTCACCAAGTAAACCATAAATATTATCCATATATCCTATTTCTCTCTGATGAAACATTATAGTTGTAAAGTCAGTGGTTTTTTCCATCACCCAGAATAGATACAATACCCACGTCAATTTGATAGGAACTACTCACTTCACCACCCATGAGATGCTGGAGAAATTTGTCCTCAAATTCACGACAGAGCTCCAAAGCCAAAGCTTTTGTTCCTTCAGCACTATTGACCATTTGCTCACCAAGTCTCACTAATTCTTCCTGAACAATTTGAGATTTTCCCTGTAGCCTGGAGTGTTGAAGGATACTGTTAGAAGCATAACATAACAGTATATAGAAAATACAGATACCTCAGTTGAGTAACTAAATACTTGTTAGCCAATGTCTTTCAAATCCTCCCCAGAAAAGTGAAAGTGCCAATGTAAGACGCAATAAACCACTACACTGAATTATATGTAGGAATCTTAAAACACATGAAATGTAACCGTCCAACAGTTCTTGTAACTCAGAGGCTACAATGGCAATCAAAGAAATCAGGCTGCAACAGGCAGAAAGCAAGATTACCCAGAAAGGAGATTGGGTAGCCTAAGCTTCATGCGATTACGGATCTGACCAGCCAGTGCATCCACCAAAGCTATTCTCCCAAGTTTGCTTGGCGGAGCACCAGTCAGTATAGATTTCAGACTTTCAGTCTCAGCTCGCCAGGCAGTTTCTAAAGAATTCTCGACTGAGGCACTACCAGATTGGACTGAGGCAATTGATACAGACTGTCCAATCAATGCTATCCATGGTATATCAGACGTTTTCGGTGGTCCCTGATTCAACAGCAGGGCCTGAACAGCTGCAAGAGCTTTTGATTCTGTAGCAGCTTGATCAATTTTACTGATTACACCAATTGTCCTGGTACCTACAATAAGAAAAAGTGCAACAAAAATCAACTAAAGGATACTACAAAAGAGTAAAAGCAAGAAAACTGAGTGAGAGACCGTGGACTGAAGTAAACCACTATCGTAATGACTCATTGTCCAAACAATGAATTATGCAAGTTTAACAATTGACCCACTCTCTGAATCATATTCCTTCGCTATTCTGAGGGCTCTTGATGATGAAACTTCTGGTGCCTGAGCAGCTGGTATTATGACTAACAAGATTGCATCATTGTGTTGAACATATTCACTAATCTGGGAATAGAAAGTAGTCAAATTGTTAGAAGTGTTCACAAAGATAAGTTTAAAAGGGGAGCTATAAATCACAGCATCTTAGAAGTCAAAAATAACCAATATCCACCATAATTTCATACTAAAACTTAAAACAGAAGGGAAATTATCAGCTTCTCACCAATGAATCATCCATGATTCTTTGGTCTAATCCAGGCAAGTCAATCAATTTCAAAGGTGGAGCTGTAAATAGTAAAAAGATAATAATAAGAACAATGTCATAAATTTATTGAAAGGAACAAAATCCTTCTTTCTTTTTGTTTCTTTTCATATTATCATTAACTTGTCTTCACATATTCCCAAAAAACAGTATTTCATGAATGGATGATAGTAAATCTTAACAGTCAAGGACTGCAGCTACACGTACTACAAAATGCTGAAAAATCCTATGAACCTAGTAGCACACGAGGAAATAAGGTTTGCAGCAGATAATCAAGTCTGCTCAATCAAGTTCAAGGAGCAATTCTGATTAAAGATGATAGAATTTGATAAAACGTCTGGTACAGTAAGAAGTCACTTCTGTTGATCACCTGACCAAGAATAACAACGTCCAGTTTCTCAGTCATGTTTTGACCTTCAAAGAAACCAAATAATGTTACTGTTGATGATTGCTAAACACTATAACTTTAAGATGCAAGTCTGTGCCTTTCCCTTTCCCATCTCACTGTTATCAAAACTTAGACCAAAAAATGCTTAAGTATTATATGAGCCATCGCTTATATCATTCTCGAAAGCTAGATGTCCAGGTGAAGCAAATCCATAATGGAACATAAATTTCTTGAAAGAATTGCATATGCAAATGGGAAAGGATAGGAAGCTGGCCTACTATTAGTTCAATCACGGGAAATGGTTAGGGATGGCCTTATTTAGATGCAACCCACAGGAATACCATAAAGAAAAATAAGCTATCATAAAATGATGCCATGCAACATTAGACTAATATAAATGTTCTACATTATAAAGAACATGTCGGCAACTTTTTTTGTAAATAAATGTTCAAAGAAGCGGATGCACCTGTACTTGTTCGAAGTTTCAGATATATTTCATCCCTACTCCTTCCTGATGACCCCTTGCTCAGTCTATCCTGTAGAGAATGCCGAAGAGCACCTATCATGTGCCATTTTATAAAGACCAAAGAATATTAGGGGCATCCAGAAAATAATGTCTACGTGCAAGTGCCACTAAAATGCATTAATCATGAAGCACTGGATAAGTACATTAGTAGGGAAACTCACTTGCAGAAACCTGTTGAGATTTGTTGTCAATTTGCAGAATGATTGATTTGCTGCTTAAAGAGCCATCTCTACTCAAGTCAATGCTTATTGGTGCTCGAGTAGCACCATTTTCACCTGTTGGCTGCCATTATCAAATTGAACCACATAAACAAAAACTATTATAAGTCCAAAAAGGAAAATCGAATGCTCAAGAAGGGTAGTAGGAGAAAAATCAAACCTACTTACCAGAACAGGGTGTCCAATTAGACTATTCAAGACAGCCGATTTACCAGCACCCTAATCAGCATACAAAGAGATGTAAAAATTTAACTATATCTCATTGTAAAACAAACAACATAAAACAAGGCTCAAGAAAAGAATCAAAATATCCAAAGGTTTGATAATCATCCAAATCTTTTCTCTTGCATTCCCATATGCTGGTGCTTTTAGAGAGAGGCAAATAGAGCCACTTCCCCCCTGATCACATCAGTAAGAATCCAATCTAGAAGAAACACCAAATTAATTATATGATCTAGATAACATCTATGGACAGCAGATGAATAGTAAGATACATTGTATAGTCAATAACTGCACCTAAACCAAACAAAAGATCTTCAACTAGATCCCATGCCAAAACTGCACCCAGTATGGTTCTGCATTCCTAAACTAGGTCATTATCGCGTTCACGTATGCAATGCTTGTTGACAACAAGTGCACCTTTCAATCTCTAATCCAGACAAATACAGACACATGCACACATGTCAAACCGCATCCATACAATTGCAGTAAATGCAAGCAATTATCACCATTACTAATCATGAACTGAAACAACCTAATCCAAAATCCAACAGATCAAACAATGGAACTCCTCATCCGACAGAGAGAAAGAGGAACTTACGACATTGCCGAGAGCGATGGCGTTGAGGAAAGTGGAAGAGCGTCGGGAGGTGGAAGAAGAAGACGTCTCATCAACATCCTCGTCGGCGAGCACTGCTGAGGCTTGCCTCATAGTCTCCCCAAGCTGCGCCAATTCTTCGATCGCGTCCATTTTCTTTATACTCAAAAGTATTAGTGATACTCAAAACTAAAAATCGAATACAAGGGATTTAGAGAACAGAGTAAAGAGATGCGAATCGGAAAAGAGAGATCGACAGAGAAGTGAAAAACGGATGAAAACCCTAGATTGGATCTGAAATCCAATTGAAATGGCAACGGAAAGGGAAAGGGAAAGAGAAGACGGTATAGACAGTAACTGGTGGGTTGTATAATTTATGGTAATTTTTTATTTTAAGATATATATATTTGTATATAATATAAAAGTGGGAAAAAGAAAACAAAGAGAAAAAATTAATGAAGGTGATTTATTTTCTTTCATTTGGGTTTATGTACTGTGGAAGGTTTGAGGAAATGGTAGCAGTAAAGGAGTTTCTTGAAGTTTTAACTTTGAAATTGAAATTCATACTCAATTACTCTCTCTCCCTCTTCTTTCCCTCCTTGAGCCAGGAATAAAATAAAATTGTAGTCAACCTTAGGGCGCAGGTGAGTTGGTAAGGGACTCTCTAAACTTAAATGAGGTCACGGGTTCAAACCCTTTTTATATATACAACCGTTTAAAACTTGAAATCAGAACTTTGCCTCCCGCAAGGAACCTATTCGACTCGAGCGATGATTAATCTGGGTGTGAATGGCTTAAAAGTGCCTTTCCATAATTAAGACTCTCCTAAGATAACTTGTGGGCCTTTCTATAATGAGGACCTTCCTAAGACAACTTTAGGATAACTAAAAAAAGAATTCATCTTTTTTTCCTTTAGTATGTTCTATGTTTTCTTATTTATAATCTTATTTATAACAAAAGTAAGGAATATAAAATTTTGGCAAATACCTTAATTTATCTTTTAAATTATCTCAAGCTTCTTATTAATCCCTCCATTATTGTTTTAATATAACCTTTAATTTGGTTTAGATCACTTCAATATCAACCACTAGAAAAAGTATGAGTTATAAATATTGCTTACACTACACAAAAATTTTTAAAATATAGCCAAAGAAGCACATAAATTCCGTTAGCAAAAAATTTTTGCAACTATAAATACACTTTTTTAACCATACAAATTATTATATTGTTTTAATAAAGAAAATGCATTAAAATTTTAAAACCAAAATTGAAGGTGAAAGCGAAATCAGTGTGAAGTAATCAGAAGTATTGATTTGATTTATAGTAAAACATCAAATAAACATAAAATGAAGTGTTTTTTGTTTGAGTTTTGAAAGAGAAAATAAGGCTCCATACCTTATATTCTTCTTTTATTTAATTATGACTTTTTGTCATTTTTTAAGAATAAAATATTCTGATTTTCTTTGATAATTTATTTTTTTATTTTTATTTTCTGTTAATATGTGAAGTTGTACCTTTTTGTTTATTATAGTTATTTCATAAATATACTTCTTGTGCTTTTACTTATGGTGAAGGTTGAAAGAAACAAAAACATTTATCCTTATCCTTTTTAGTTGTAAATGTTTTATTATGCTTTGGAACAAGCTATAAAGACTTTGCATACTGTTTATAAGAATAGGTCTCAAATAGCTAAATAGTTAAACAAAATTGTTTCCAGGTTGAAACCTTTTGCCCAACCACCTAGCAGCCAACATCTAACTTCAACTCTCTGTTGGATCGGAAAAAGAAAGCATGTTATATTTGGAGAAACAGTAGATTTCAAAACTTTTAAGAAATCATTTTTTCAATAGAAGCAACAAATCCTAATCATCATGCCAATTCATACATGATATGGTATAAGGATAATAAAAACATAAACAAGATGAAGAGTATTACCGACTC
>JAOQMP010000005.1:17882496-17898485 GCA_027563575.1 Erythroxylum pedicellare
ATTGTTTGGCTTATTTTTACTTTGCTTGGGTTTAACATATTGGATTAATCTTTGATGGATTTTATATGCATACTTTTTGGAATAATTTATATTTGTTTTCACCAATTATTTTTATAATTTTTTGTCATATATATTGATATGAATAGGTTTTGGTTACCCTGAGAACTAAACCTGAGAATAGGTTAACCGATCCTATAGGTTCTTTAAGTTCAAGTTCAAATTTAGGTTCATGAAATTGCCGAACTTGACATTTAGGTTCAGGTTCAGGTTATTTATGAATGGGTCAGGTTACCCTACCGTGAACACCCCTAGATAACTGCATAGTATTTCAAATGTTAAATTAAATTTATTTTCTTGTAAAATTAACATTCTAATTCTTAAAAGAAATTAAAATAATAAGAAATATGCTTTCTTTCTTGCAGGAATCTTCTTTATGAACTTACCTTATTAGAAATGATTTATTTGATAAGATCCTACTAATTATAAAGGACATATGTTAGCTCCGTGATTATTGAAAGATTTTTGACAAAGATGACATTGAAATTGTTCAAGGTTAAATCTATCTACTTGATTAAAAATGCAAGTAAAGCAATGACTAATTGAAAAAATTGACCATTTAAGGAAGAGCAACAACACTTATGAAGCAGAGCAAAAATATTGAGATCATCAAAACATTTTGAGCAATATCTATATTCTTGAAAATCATATCATTACTAGTGTGTTTTAGAAAGTGAAATCACACTATCAAGAAAGAAATTGCTATTTTGTTTTTCTATAAGCTTGTTAGAAGCTTGTTATATACCTCGAGTGTAAAAGGTTAAAAAACCTTTAAAAATATGTACATGTGAGCTTAGAGAGGCTCACCAAATTTAATACTTGATTGTTATAGTGAAACACTCAAGTTGAATACTTGGGGACTGGATGTAGGCTTAGGTTATAAGCAGAACCAGTATAAATCGACTGCGTCTTTCTTCTCTCTCTCTTTAACTTTTAAATTTTAGTATTATATTGTGTCCGTGTGTTGGCTTTAAAAGGCTTATTCTGTTTTTAACTTGCAAGATGTTCCTTTCAGTTTTAACAAGAGCCTTTTGTTTTTAAATTGTTTTAACAGGATTTATCATTTAGTAGACTCCTTTCGTTTAAGCAGGGTCCTATCCCCTAAAAGGCTCCTATTGATTAATATGCTCCTATTGTTTAAAAATGCTTTATCATTTGACAGGCTCCTATTATTTTAACTAGGATTTGTTTATTATACGAATTGAAAAAACTTGCGAAAAATTTTTTACACACAAAATTCACTCCCCTCTTACGTGTATTTGCTTTTATCATTTGGTATTAGAGCGAGGATTCACATTTATTGTATTTTATAGCATGTGATAGATCATGACAAACACCTTGAGAAGTTTTGAAGGACAATCCATCTCAATGCCTCTTTATTTCAATGGAAAACTACTCATATTGGAAAGAGAGAATGACCATTTGCCTCCAATTTGTAGATATCGAAGCATAGCAAGCAATTAAAGTTAGTGCTACAATTCCTACCGATAACGTAGAAGTATGGATTGATGTTGACAGGAGAAATGCACAATCAAACACTAAGGTAAAACATTACCTAATATGTGAATTGTCTTCAGAAGAATATTAAAAGATATCTTATTACTTTTTAACAAAAGAAATGCGGGACAAACTTCAAGTCACTTTTGAAGGAACAAATAAGGTAAAGAAGCATTAAATAAGTCTTTTAGTGCATCAACACAAAACTATTGACATGAAACAGGGAGAGACCATAGACGAATTCTTCTCTACAACAACATCATCATGACCTTAAAGAACTTTGAAAAGATATGTCCCAATGACGAGCTCGTAACGAAGATTATGAGGTCACTACTAAAGGAATGGAGACCTAAGATAACAACTCTAAAAATGGCAAAGGATCTAGACATTAATTCTGTTGGACCCTGTTTCCAGAGCCCAACTATCCGAAATATCATAAGACGTGAGCATATTATCCTATAAGGTTATTTCCACGGAATCTCCCTAGCTAACACCAGTTTGGACAGCGGAATCACAATTGACTTCTTAGAAAAATTGTAGCTCCATGTCTCTAGTTTAGTTTGAAATAATAATCATCTCATTCGGAGCTCTATAGATCAAGATATAATTAAAATATCGAAGTATGTTCAATAAAATAACCAATTCATGCTCTTCCAATTGATTTCCTCACTTTCTCCCCATCAATCTTTTTCAAATCAACACCAACGGTTATCAATTCTTATGAAGAGATAGAAAAATGTGTTAGAAATCTATTAGTTCAAGAATCACTTATTTGGAGGTCGGATAATGAAGTTATTGCCAAAAGAATCAAACATGATTATGTCCTCAATTATATTATATCTATCTTGGGACAATTAGCATAACTTTCACTAAATATATCAGATTAAGGTCATTTTAGGACCGTTTCAAAGATGACTTTGAGATCTACAACTTTCATGAGGACCCAGAAGAGAGATTTTGTCATTTAGAGGGTCAAAATCACAAATTTCCGAAAGTGTATAGTGTATGTTTGTTAAACGGACATACACTTGTACCTAACGGACATACACGAGGTCTAGAGCGTTTTCCAGACCGGTAAAGGTCCATTTAATGAACCTAATGCCTGTTTAACATAAAGATGTCTATTTAAATAATTATGTCACGAAAAGTACAACTAATTGGTTAGTTGTTCGCTATAAATTAGCAAATTGATCTAATCAAGACAAAGAAGTAAAGTGAGTTAAATATTGAAAACATGATCAATGGAAAAGAAGTTAAGAGGTCCAACTTCTTCGTTTCACTTCTTGTGTTTTAACCGATAACTGTGATAATTGTTAATAATGTAATGAATGATCAACATCTACTTAAGAGCAGGTGATTACAGTTGATAAACAACAAAAGCAGTTATCAATTTCTCACTCTCATTTACTAAATTCTCGATTCTCCTTGAGTCTAGTTATCTTCTTAATCTCTTAATTTCAATTGAAATTCTGAAAACTTCTGTTTTCTTGTAAACATTTCACATTGGAAAAGCAAAATCTTTCAGCCTTTTTATCTTTTGAAGCATGGACTTTGGTAGAGAAGAATTAGCGTGATGGTTGACAAGTTTATATTCAAAATCGAATTCATCTGTTGAAGAGTCAGTGGCAATTAATGGATGAAGAGAAGTGTAAACTATTGCTATGCATCAACATACTCTGTTGTAATTATTCCCTCTCAAGTTATCTGTTACAACGCGGAACCCGACTGAGTATGGTTTCACTTAAAAGTCTCTCTTTTACTATTTCAATGTGTGTCAAATAATTAATAACGTCTAGTTACTGAATAATACAGATTTACCACCGACGGTTGCATTACCCTCTTGTGTTGGTGCCGGTGCCTCCATGATTTTGTTTCTTCTTTTCCCCTTTTCTTCACATGGAATTTAATCATTTGAAACACTTGTTTCTATTATCTTAGTAACCTCAAACTTCAGTCTCTGGTTTGTCATCAGGGTGCACCTACAACATCATAATGAAATATCCAACAACCAATATCATCTAAAGCATGTGCAGCAATGGCTATCTTAGGAATGCAAACCTTTTTAATTGTCCAGAAACAAAAGTTCAGTTCATTTTAAATCAACGAACTCACATTGCTGACTTTTTCCGTAATATCTGTCTCGAATGGTTTTGATCTCAACTTATCCTTTTACATTGTTGACTCTTAGTTTATATTTAATCAACTTTCTCTTGACCTTGTTCTCAGACAGCTTATATCTACCCTTCAGAAAAACAGCATATGTTGCCAAATTCACAGTGCAGGAAATAAAATTATAACTGCAATAAGGCAATTGGAAAGTTTTAATCTTGCCTGATGGTTCTTTTCTTCATTGAGAGTTTTAGATCTAAGCTTTAGCTCTCCTCTATGGGTGGTCATCTCATCCAGTATCTCAGCATCATTGCATTCTATATCCACATGCTCATCCGCACCATTTCCTTCAACCACCTGCAATCATATTTCAGCGTAAGTTAAAAGAGTGTGGCCTGAATTGACAATCTCCAGAACTGCAACCGACAAATCTGTTTAACGCTGCACAACTCTTTATTGGGATGGAAGCTTTGTGAGTGATGGATGGTTCTTGTACTTGCTCTGATACTGTAATATGTAATAGGAACAGAATTATCATCCAGACTCGAAGTGTGGTATTAATCATATTCTTCATAATTATCATCAAACTCACTAGACAACATTATGTGGGAGTCTGACCATGGCCTATCGATAAAGCAGGAAAGATAATTACTGACTAAATCGTAATGAGTTCCATCAAATAAGTCGCAATAAGCATAGAAATCTTTCTTGTCAAGGAAAAGAATAATGCAATACGATCCACTATTTGTTAATGAGCAAAACAGAATCTCCTGTCATATATGTTCTTTTATCATTTAGCTATTGTCAATATATATAGTAACAAATTTCTCTAGCCACTGAGAAATAATAACCTTAAGAATCTTTTTTTTTAAATTATAAAACCATAGCGGTTAAGAGATCTCGTACCTTGAATGAGACAGAAAGATTACGTTTGGGAGCTGGGTCAATTTCCTCGTAGTCAGCTGCATCCAACTCACGAAGATAAACTAGATGAAAAATTTGGGGAAGAAAATGCTGCCTTATAATTACCAAGAGAAAGAGTGGGAGGGGAAATAGTATGCCAAAGATAGGTATCCATGTTATTCCAAAACAAGCGAAAAGGTACACCAGCTGGAAAGCTGTGAACTTAGCAATATGTTTGAATGGAACCCTTTCGACGAAGGAAACATGTGAATTTTCTAAAACCCTGCCAAAGAGTAATTTTAAATGAGCATTTTTTCGCAG
Organism: Erythroxylum pedicellare; assembly: GCA_027563575.1. Classification (NCBI taxonomy): domain Eukaryota; kingdom Viridiplantae; phylum Streptophyta; class Magnoliopsida; order Malpighiales; family Erythroxylaceae; genus Erythroxylum; species Erythroxylum pedicellare. The sequence goes on from JAOQMP010000005.1 coordinate 17,887,384, forward strand.
TGAAAACTAATGTAGATCTGTTATATTGTTTTAAAAAAAAAAATTTTCAAAGAGCAATCACAATTTACTTGAATCGGCGGCCGGGGCTAACGAAGAGCAGCAAAATCCTTTCCCAGAATTGGCTCCCAGGAAGACTGTCTATGGCCATGTAAGCAAAGTATCCCCAGAGCACGGATGTTGGTATCTTCTTGATCAGAGGCATGGCCATTAGCGAAATACCAACTAGCAATGATTGCAGAAAGTTGCTAAGTCTTTGCTCTTTAACCCGAACTGGAAGATACGTGTCAATATGTTTTCCAGGATCAAAGCTACCTTTCATGATTCCGCCATCATCCACTTTCAAAATGGAATCTTTCAATTCTTTAAGTTCTTTAGCCACAGAAGGCTGTAAGATATGAACATAGTCACGGAAAATAGGTGAGCAAATCAGTTTAGAATCTTTAGATAATGCTTTCAGTAAAGTTTTCTCTATAATACCAAGTATTGAAGATGAATGAGATAAGCTGAGAACTTACAGGTGTAGATTTGTCCATTTTAATGAATATCGACTCCATACTACCATAAATTTCAGATGAGCTTCCATTTTGTTTTACACATTCCTTAGCTCTTTTTACCATTTTCTTCCTTATCAGCTGCATATATGGGAAAAACTTTAAGGCTATCTAACAGTCATATGCCGACAGAAAATGAACAAATTTCCCATTTAGTATGGTGAGAACCTGTCTATTAAGAAGCGCAAGACTCTTTGTGTGCATTGGAGATTGTGGAAGTACACCATTAGAGGGAGGGATTCCGAGCAATCCACATATCAAAGTCTAGATTAATGAATAATGGAAATCGAAGTTAGTAAGAAATGAGTGACGGGTACTATGAATGGTGATAACATATAAAAGATCAAGTAATACCATAAAGCCAAGTAGTAAGATGTCGTAATGATAGGCAGATGGATTCTTGAGATTGAAATCCTTTTGTTGTGCCAATTGTGAGGCCACACTATGGTCAAAAAAATAAAGACCAGCAACCATCGAAGCAGGTATGATGGCGGCAAATATGTTAGCTGGTGCTACCTTGGCCATGTCCTGAAATTTAAGGAGGTTAAGTTTAGATACCGCTTATACTATCTGTTCTTCGGTTAAATGATATCGAACTATTTAGGCATAGATTCCGTCTCGCTTTCATATCGTAAAAGCCTCATAGTTAATAAGCATCTCCATGTGGCTGCGCAGTGTTACCTTAGCTACTGTCCAATGCTTCAAGGATTCTGTGTCCCATGGAAGAGGACTTTCAAGCCTTCTTGGGACTCCAGCAGGTACTCTGCTAGGTATACTAAATGACAATGTTGCCCAAGCTAATACCACTAAAGGGACACCATAATCCGCAATAAAACTGCGCAACCATCCTGCAGTAACGGGAGCGAATGAGCTCTTGCTAGAAGTAAGTTTAAAAGGACTTGTCTTACAAGGTGCTTCACAGACCTGTTCCGTATTGCCATGATCTTGCTCGTCTGCTCTTTAACGCGGTAAAAAGTAGGCCAAATGTGAAAATCACTCCCAACAGCCCGTTGGCGTATGGCCACTCAAAAGTGTACTTCTCTAGCTCGGTATTTCCACGTACAGGAATATGGAATTCACTTACAATTCCCTATGAGCACAAAAGTTAGGAAATTAAAGAAGCAAAACATTTCAGCGTCATCATCAGTTGCAATGTTCTAGCTACAGTTTTACAAGGAGAAAAAGATGCTCTACCTTCACTGCTTGTTGAATGAAAAGTACAGCAATCAGCATCCCAAAAGTTTCACCGGCAACCCTTGTAAACCTACCGATAACTGTGCAAGCGTTGAATATTGCAAGTAGAAAGAGTAGGAGAGCTGTCCAGGCACAAACCCTACAGAATTCAAATCAGAATTTTAAAATAACACACTCAGATCTCTAATGGTGGAAATGTGAGAATAGGTCAAAAAGTAGTTACCATCCAGCCCAAGCCAAGTAGAGCTTTTGTCCAATAGAATCTGTTCCTTTAGCAAAATTGTACAAGTAACTATACATTATAACCGTTGGTTCTGCAACTCCAACGATTAACAATGGCTGCCCACCAAACAATGAATGTATGATGCCACATATTGCGGTGGAGGCCAGTGTTTCCACCGCACTTAGGCTTCCATCTAAAAGAACCAGAAAATTCTGTTAGGATGCGATTAAGTAGGACAACTAGCTAAATTTATGCCTGGGCAACGATCTATTTCATACTCTCTTGAATCTGTTTTTAAAAGGGAAATCATGATCTACCAGTCTCTTTGCTTAGTTGCTCCCCAAAAGCAATGACTGGCAGAGCAGAAGCAAAGAATATGTAAGTTGTTGGAGCTAATATCCTGTCATGAATGTAAATGAAATTACAATCAGCTGATAGTCATAAGCCATGTCTCAATTTACACACCACAAAATTTCAACTCTAAGGGAGTAGAGAAAAACAGTAGAAGATAGTGTACCTGAAGCCCAAGCTGAATGAACTCCTCCAATCTTCTTTATAACATGCTTTTCTTCCTTTGAAGTCTTCAACAATCCCTTTGAACGGGGATTTGAAAATGTTCATGTCTTGAAAGGCATAGAGAAGAGAACTGGTCGTTAAAAGAGAGTGGAGAAAAATGCCGTGGATTTAAAAGAGTTCGGTACAGAACTGAGGTAACATACAGCATTGACAATCAAATCATGGGTCTCTTTCGTATGCTCTGTTTCAAAAAGAATTCGGGAGGCGAACTTCCACATGAAAAAATATATAGAGAGAGAGAGAGACAGAGAGATAGATATATATACAGAACAAGTTCGGAAGTCCAAGTAGTGTAGATAATGAGATTTTCTCCCGAGAAGCACACAAAAAAAAAAAAAAAGGAAAGCATGTATACAATCAAGCCCGCCACCAATTACTGACAGGAATACGTTGATCAAACAGTTGCACTGCTCAAAAAGATAAGGAAAACAAAACAAAATGCAGATAAAATCTTATCATTTCTCACCTAGAAAACAGAAGCCGATGCGTGATCGACGTCCGTAGTAAGGTTGAAGGCACTCAATCCAGAGAAGGTCGACTTTTAGAGCGAGCAGCTTTTTCGCTTCCAATGCTCTTAAAGAAAAAATGATTTATACGTTGGAAATGGCAATCGAAGTGTTCTTGTTATATATCAGTTCCATAATCTCAACATTTCGAATTTGTACATGGACAGACAGAGAGAAACACCTGTTCTCGTGTATTCGAAACATAATAACCTTTCGAAGACCGTATCAGTTCATTTGACAACATATCCCTTGTCTTTTATTATTAGTAAAAGACAAACAAAGAGAATTACCCAACCTAGCTAACTAACAACTTATAGTTGATATTCCTTTTGTTGTTTGTCTGTTACTGACAGAACGGTTTACGAAGATCACGTACAGCTGTCTATGTGGTTTTATTGTTAACCAATGGCTTCCGTTCATCCTACGCATCAGATGCCGGCTTGAGCCTAAGAGATACATTATACATACAGCCTCCTTCATCTCACAACTTACCCATTCATTCATTTATTCTAGATTTTGTCGCTTTCCTTCGTTGACAAGATCAAATACCGTTGTCTCCAATCTCACAGGGGTATTTCACAAGAAGTAGAAAGGGTTGAGTTGGACTAACGGGTTTCCTCGGAATAGAATGCATATTTTGATGCTCTTCAAGCAGTTTCATAATTTTGTACTAACAACTCAACTTCCAAATATTTTGTAATTCCATATCTTCCTTAACTTTGTATTAGTTTTATAATATGTACATTTCATTAACAAAATCCTCAGTGCTCAAGAAGAATCAAAAGAGATGGGCTAGTGAGAAATTCTCTAGCCTTTCTCTAACCTCACCATTTTTTAATCCCATCTCTGAGCCCATTTTCACTCAAACTTTGCATTTCAAGCCTATCACCAACTCCTTTAGCTCTCCCACCTTTCACTCGTTTAGTTTTTTTTTTTTTTAATTATCAGCGGTAATGGCATCTTCGTCTTCCAAGAAACCAAATTCTTCTTCTTCTCCTTCTCAGAATACGTCATCCGCTCTAAGACCACTGTCCCCTGATCTCTCTTTATCTAATGATTTCCCTGTGCTCCTTGCATCTAATTTTGGGAATGGAAATCTCAATCCAATTCTCACTGGGACTTCACTACAACTGAACAACTTTACTTGAGACAAAATTGTGGAAACCCCCAAACTTTTGGTAATCTTTGTTTCGCCTCCTATGGAAGTACTGAATATCAGCGCCAAAAAAGTGGCAACCTTCCCTTATAGGTTTTCTATGAAGAAAAGGCTTTCCTTTCCCAAGTTTCAAACGGAGAACATGCTTGTTAATAAGATGATTTCTTTGTAAGTTCTCCTCTGAGCTTAAAGCGGAAAAGATACTAGTAGTTGGACCTCGGCACTTTTAAGGAATGCCCCCATTCATTCAGAAGCAAACACCAGGCCTCTCATTGGACGAAAACTACAGAACTAGCATTCCAATTAATGGAAATTCCTATAAGATCCCTATGGAACACTAGTCCTCGGAAGGCTTGAGCCCTTTGGCTAGTAGACTTGACAAACCTCTGACCTTGGATGAAATAATTAATTGTAACTTAAACGTAAATATGATACACACGTGCTTGTGTTTGTGTTTATGTTGAAGTTGAAGTTGACATTTGTAAGGCACTTCCTGAAGCCATTAGGATCTCCAAACTTGATGAGCTTGGAAGTCTAGTAGAGGACTCCATTTTCCTTACCACGTGCGAAAACCTTCCCCAAGGGGCACAGCAGAAAGGTCGCTCCCTAAAGGCTAAGAGACACTAAGGACCACTGATGAAACTCTAGTGATGGAGTAGCGAAAAGAAACCGAGGGAAGGAACATGAATATGGAGGATTCAAATTTCCTTAAGGACAATCCTCCTCTTACTCCTCATTCTACTAACTCAAAAGAATTAGGCAACCAAATATTGAAAAACGTTGATGACAAGTTAGTAGAATCTACTAAAGCGCTTAATCTTGTAATAGAGTCCAGGTCTGATATCAATGGCCTCCAGAACTCTGCAGATCCTCAAGATGCCAATTTGAAGATTCTTGTCAATTTTGATTAAGGACGTTGCCAAAAAGTGCAACTTTGATCTCGTTTCCTCCATGAGAATCTAATTTCTAATAGATCCCTTAATGTTATGCTTTTGATACTTTGTTCAGGCTTTACAATGAGGCTGTGATTATTTAGGAGGGTATTCCCCTTAGTGCATTCTATAATGTTTAACATTTCCTTATTATTAATGAGTTTCTTTACATTTAAAATTTTTTTTACCATACATAAGATCAAGTAAGTGAGAATAATCATGAGTCTTTTGACACATTAGAAATTTTGGTAGAACATTTCTATATAGTGTGGAAAACAAAATTTGCATTGTTTTACAATTTAATGGAAATAGTATTATCATTCTACGCTCTTCTCTACAATCTCTTATAAATAAAAATGTCTAGTCATAAAAAATACTTTCATCTTAATTTTCTAAAAAAATGATTCATATTTATTTAAAATTGAGAAAATTGATATTTTGGTCCTCTCAGTTAAAAAGTGATGGAAATTATGCCATAATGATCACTACTAAAATTTTTCTAGAAATCGATATGCAATGAGTGAGATTCGTTCTAATACCAATTGTTAGCCCTCAAATGAAAGATAACAGAAAGAGGAAATTTGTTTGTACACCTTTTAGCTTGTGTAAGAACTAATGAATGAATTGCCTATTTTAATGAAAGATTAAAGAAAATTCATATAAGGAAATTACATAGAAATCCTAATGATAATTAAAGTGAGTAAGGAAAGAGAGAAAAATAATTTACATCAGTTCAGTAAAAAAACCTAAGCCTATGTCCACTCCCAAGACTCCACTTAAGAACGCATTATCTTTTTCTTTAATCGGTGATCACGAAAAGTAATTGATACATGATTCTTCCTTTTGATGTTATGCATCTTCCTTTGTTAGGGTGAAAAGGAGCCTTTATAAATCTTCTCATTTATGAGCGAAGAGGAAACCTAACAATTAAATTACACTATCAAATTGACACCTAAGTCACTTAAATACGATCTAATAATTCTTTTTTATGATCACGTAAAGCACTAGGTGCTCGTATCATGCTCAGATGCATATTATTGTAACAAAATTCTCTAAAAAAATCTTCCTAAGGCTCTCTCTATTGACAAGGATACTTCTCAAAACTCATATATGGTCTATTATACTTAACAAAATATATGATATGTTATAGATGCATATTTGATTAAAATTATGCATTATGTTTTTGCTTGATATTTCATAGTTTTATTGTATATTTTGTACTTAATTTGTTCCAAGTGCATTTATAGGTTATAATTGCTTTCATAGACCAAAAGGAGAAGAATTCAGATAAAATCATAGCATGGAACAAAGATTTGAAACAACTTAGGAACTACACGACTGTGTATATAGATAGTGTAAGCCTCTATAAATTTGTAAAGATTGAAGAATTTGGTTTATGGTCATGTGGAGTTACACGCTTGTGTATCATGATATACATGGTCGTGTATGTTGCTGGTTTAAGTCTTTGTTCTTGTATGAAATTAAAAATTCAGGTGTTTTTGAATATACATTGTCTTTCATATGCTAGTGTAAGTGATTGTGTATATCCTTGGAACCCTAGTTTTCCCTATAAAAGGACATAAACGGAGGCAAATTAAGAAGAGTTATGCTTTGAAGTAGTTTGAGATGTAAAAAACCTAAAGAGGTGGTGATTCTAATCAAAGGATAAGGAAAACATGAAGTTGACATTAAGAGATCTGATAGAATACTACATCAAATCCAAACTTACAAAAGGATTCAATAGAAGTGATAGGTGCTTAATTGATTGAATAAGTATTCTATAATACTTAATGATTAATGACATAAAATTACCTAAGGTACTCACTTAGACTCATATGTAGTTTTAGGCATAATTCGAAAGCAAAGGAGTTAAAGTGAGTCGAAAGCACTGCATTTTGGTCGTTTTCTGAAGATTCACACTCATTTGTCTTCATAGAGCAAGAACGAAGAAGATTATAGCAAATAAAGAGAAGACGATGACAAGAAAATAGAAACATAAAGTGAAGAACCAAGTTACGAAGTGTCTCATGGCTGTTAGAATTACTACACAGGCATGAGCATCACTCATTACTATGCATGGATTTGCATGATGTCTCATATGAGTAAGACACCACACACACCACCTATCCATTTAACATAGCTTTTTAAGTATAAATCAAAGGTGTGTGTTAGGTGGCTGGATAAAACTGAAGGAGAGACCTAGCACATTTTGCTACAATTTTCCACTAATTTTTAATGTATAAAGAAGAATTGTGTGAGGCTAAATGAAGATATGAAGAGGAGACAACTGGAACAATGGAGATAATATAACATTTGTCCCATTTTGGCATAAAAACCTAGCTTTGAAATGATATAAGGAGTGGAGGTTTTCCTGAAGTGAGCAGGGTTGCAGTTGGAGAATGAATGGTGTGATTCAGTTAGTGAATAAAGGAAGAGGGTTGAAAATTAAAACTCACAACTGTGCAAAAACATGTTATAACTGTGAGACTCACTCACGACTATGACAGCCACATACATGGGCATGATGCAGCCCTTACGCCTATGCAATGTTAAGTCACGAGTGTGACACATAGTCCCACTCGTGACAATCCCATGCACCACCGTGACACCTCACCCCTCATTTAGTCTAGCATTTTGGCCTCATGCCCATGCAATGTTAAGTCACGAGTGTGACACATAGTCACACCCATGACAATCCCAAACACCACCTCACCCCTCATTTAGCCTAGCATTTTAATATGTACCGAGGGTGTGGCAGTATAGAGAAAGAGATGAAAGGTTTTGGTGTTTTCAGCTGGGAAGAGTGGAGCTTTGGGAGAAGATGAGATGAAGGGGAAAAGCTCTCAACCATGAGAGACCCATAGAGAGCTAACTTCCTGACACTTATTTGAAGGTGACATCGATGCTGACGAAACTAATTAAGTGTATTTCTTATTGAGTTTGTTATTCTGTCTCTTTTTATGGATTGATTGTGTTATCCCATGTTTAATGTTTGGGTCTTATATGAGAATGATTAAATGCTCTATTTGATTGTTTTTAGTAAGAACCTATTGTTAGAATTTCAATATAATCCATAATTATTATATTTAAGATTCATTTGTAGAAACTAATGATTTGTAATCATTAGGGATAACATAACTTAGGTTAAATGACCTGAGCTTGTGTGATTGTTGCCTTAATTAACCCGTTTTCCTCATTTATAATGCAGCTGTCCAATTAAATCTAGAGAGCTTATTCTAGGTTATTCAATCACTAGGTTTAATTAACGAGCGTCTCTTAATTAAATACGACCTAAGGAAAAAATAAGGTTAACAGAGTTGTTAATCTACGATTAATAGTTGCTAGGAAAGGTTTGGGAATAACAATTCAATGAAATATGTTTAATTAGGGTGAGATTGAACCAAAGAACCTGATTCGTAACGAAATCATCACTTTTATTATTTGTTGCATGTTTTCCTTAATTTGCTTTTGTTAGTTAGTTTAGTTTAGTTTTATTTTCTTATCTTTAATCCAAACCAAATCCCCTAAAACCTAAACATCAATTAATTTTATTTCAAAAGCTAACCGAACACTTTTTGTGAGATTGACCTAGACTTATCCTTGCTATAGGAGTAGGTCTAGTTTATTTTGCATATTGTTACGACGCACTATATCAATTTTAATAACTTTGCAATACATATGCATTTCCTCCTTGATAATTTTATTTAACCATATTTTTTTCCTTTCATTTTCTCTTTTTTTCATATGAACTTGAGGAGAGGGTGGGAAGCACTCCACTGTGAGAAGACCCATAAAGGGGTAGCTTTCCGATGTCAGTTCTGAGGTGACTTCGACACTGATGACCCTGTTAAGTCTAATTCTCTTTATTTTTTTAGTCTTCTTTCTCTCTTTAGAAATTGATAATGTTATCTGATATGTATGAATTTGGGTACTATGAAAAGATGATTTTAATACATTTATTGGATCATTTTATTACAAGCCCATTGCTAGAATATTCAATGTAATTCGTAATTGTTATGTTGAAATTCATTTGTAGCGATTAATAGTCTGTAATCATTAGGGATAACATAACCTAGGTTAAATGATGCATCGTATGTGGTTATTGTCTTGATTAACTAGTTTTTCTAATTCATAATGCTACTACCCAATTGAATTTAAAGATCATATCATAAGTTATTTGGTAGTTATGTTTAATTAATGATCGTATCTTAATTAAAAAATACCAAAGGGAAAACTCGGGCCAATAGATTAAACTACGATTAATGGTTTCTAGGAGATGAATGAGAACAACAAATCATTGAAATATGTTTAATTAGGGTGTAGGCTGAGATAGAACCAAAGAATCGGATTCCTAGCGAATTCACCATTTTCATCATTTTTACATGTTTTCATTAATTTGCTTTTGTTAGTTAGTTTAGTTTTATTTTCTTATCTTAAACTAAACCCCCCCCCAAAACCTAAACATCGATTAATTTCATTTCAAAAGGTAACTAAACATTCTCTATGGGATCAACCTAGACTCGCCACTACTATAGTAGTAACAGGTCTAGTTTATTTTGAATAGCGTTATGATGCACTATCGTCAAGAAGGAAAAGGGAGATTTAGAATTATGATTTCTTATTAATTTTTCTTCACATTTATCTTTGATTTGATTTTCTATGATTAGTAAATAATAGGAAAACAATATGTTTTAATCTTTTATTCAAAGCAATTATATTGATTATTATGATTCAGCTACGTGTTTTACTCTTGTTCTAATATATTCGAAATATTAGTGAATGTTTTGATTTCATATGATTGATATTGAGAATTCCTATTGTATAAATAGATCTGATATAATTAAAAGGCGTTGTATGCAATCCTTTAGTTAGGCTGATATAAATCCTCTAAGTTAGGGTCAAACCTAATAGCAAAATTCATAAATCGATAATGCAATCTAGTAGTTTTAACTATAAAGATTTATGTTGATTAACTAATGGATTACTTATCAATATGTCATGGAATTTAAAGGAGATACTAGGGATAAGAAAATGGATGCAAAACCTAGTTTCTCACAAGATAGGGAATGGTGAAATCACACAGTTTTGGTGATAATTGGCATAACAAGGGAGCCTTATACAAAGTAGAAGAGATAAAATAGTTGAATCTAGTAGTGAACTCTGAAACCAAAGTCATCAAACTCATCAAATATAATTAGGGGATATGGCCTTATCATAACAACAAAAGTGCAAAGATTATAAAGCATAATATGCCAAGATGCCAGGAAATTGAATAAGATGACATTCAGTGGATAACAAAGGGATCAAAGACATTCAGCTCAAAAACCAACAAAGTTCTTTTCTAGAAGGAACCAAATAATAGGTTTAGGTGGAGAAATATGGTCTGGGATAATGATATTAGCTCTGCACATTCATTCTTCATTTGGTTGGGAATAAATGGAAGACTCCTTATAAAGGATAAGATTAAGTTTCCATTTAATTCATTGAATTGTGAACTATGCAACACTGCTATAGAATCTTTAGATCACATTATGATTAGATACAAATATACTTAGAGCAGTTGGAAAGGATTATAAAGGATTCTGAATTGGAATAAGATAATTGCTTAGCTAGGGAATCTGAGAATGAAAACAATAGCAGATTATAAGGTGGTGAAGATCAGTTGGGCTTTCATGGTGTCTATCATCTAACAAGAAAGGAATTACAGAATCTTTAGAAAGGAGGCTTAGAGCATAGAGTTGTTATATCCAAAAATGATTCTCTAATGCAAACTCTCCTTGGTAGCAAAAGGGATTGGTGCAAATCGCTCCACTGATATAAAGAAAAGATGGCTATTAGATTAAGTTACTTTTTTTCCAAACTATTACTAGGATTAAAAGTTTGTAATTTAGATCTTTTGTACCTTGAAAGGTTGTATATACACTTCATTTAATGAAATTAATTACTTTTTTTAAAAAATAAAGC
>JAOQMP010000005.1:17898585-17910164 GCA_027563575.1 Erythroxylum pedicellare
CATTTCAAATTTAATTTCCAATCCACTTCCAATTCCAAAATGCAAAATGCCAAAATCCAATTCCAAATTTCCAATTTCGGTTGAATTTCAGAATTCACAAATGACAAAAATCAACTAACTTCACTTCAATATCCATCCATTTAGATTTCTCATCTTCAGCTGAAATCAACTTCCAAATTTTTCTCCAAATCCAACACTACAACACCAATTTTTAACCCCAAATCCACCATAATCCAACAACCAACATAATCACAGAAGCAATCATTTTCAAAATGCCATGAAAAATGAAACAAAAATAAAAACATACACCCCAAACACAATCGGGTCTTCGGTGCCAATCCGGTTTGATGTTAGGTTATGTGCTCCGGTTGAGCTGAGGTGATCGTGCCGTCGTGTGGTGCATCGAAGACTCGAGGAGGACGTAGGAGAAGGCGGTGATGAGGAGGAGCAGGCTGAGGCGAGGTCGAATCGTCGAAGCCAGAAAGCAAACCACCGGTCGAAGACTTGAAGAAGGAGGACGGGAGAAGATGTCGACGACGAGGAGATGACGAGACACCGAGAGAGAGATCAAAGAAGAGAGGAGCAGTGGCGTGCATGGAGAAGAAGAAGAGCCGAAGAAGAGACAAGAAAATTCGAAGAAGACTCCAGAAGGGGGGGGGGATAATTAGAAATGTTAGGTTAAAACTTTCGGAAATTGCAAGTTTGTCCTTACAATTTTCAGAAGTTACGGTATCGGCCGGAATTGATGGTTCCGACCGGTATCTTCCGGTAAATGCCAGTACTGACCGGTATCCAAGGCTGGTATCGGCGACTAATCTTTCGTACCGTTTTTTGCCCAGTACGGTACCTTCCGGCTGGTACCGGTCAGAACGGTACGAAATTCTATTCTTTGGGAACCATAGCTTGTAACTTTGATATTTTGTAACTTGAAAGGTTGTATATACACTTCTTTTAATGAAATTAATTACTTTTTAAAAAAGTAATAAAAACATTTTCTTTTATTATAAATGCAAAGTTTTAAGAAACTCAAGCTCACTCATATTTGTTATACTTGTTATTAGTTTAAATATCAAGTAGAAAAATAGTATAATAAACCTTAAGTATAATAAATTAAAAGGTCTTTTACAAAATTATAGAGCAAATTAGAAGATAAGATGGTCAAATTTAATTTATAACCAATATAATATGATTAAAATGTATTATGAGGTTAAATATGACATATCAAATCATAAGATGGGATGAATAGAAAAATATTAATAAATTAGAAGATACGCATGAGTTATTAGGATCAAAGAGTGTATTTCGAATTTTAGTCTAAGAAAATAGATCATTAATTGTTTTTTCCATTACAATAGATTTAGGGGTGAAATCTTAATAAAAGCGATACAATTGGTAAGATAATACTAGCAAAAATAAAAGGTTATAAGCAAAGATAAAGAAGGTAAGTAGGGAGTGTGTAAGTTAGGCATATGATGGCAACAAAATTATTTGAGTAAAAAGCATGATAAATTTTTTGTGATAAGATTATTGTTAAGAATGTTAGTAAGTCTTTTTATTTAAAGATATATTACCAACAAGAAGAAAGCTTTCGCTTATATAAGAAAGAACTATATAAATAAAATTAATTATAATCCAATTAAAGTCAAAATCCCCAAAATCATATGATAAAAAAGAAAAATGATTGATATACCACTTAGTATATATAATAAAGTTAGAAAAAAAGTAATTGATATTTCTTAAGGTTTGAAGTTTTGGAAAGAAACAACAATATCACTTGAATTAGAGACAACAAAAAGGTCAAGATAATTTTCAAAGATATTATGTGTTTGTGTACTTCAAAATATTTTGTCCATGTTCTTGAGACACACATACTCATCGTATGAATACTAATAACGAAATGGAAAGAAGAAAAGAGTTACATGCTGTTTAATTAAAGGGAAAATAAAGAAAAATCATATAGAAAATACCCCAAAGTCCCTAACTAGTTTGAAATCTTTCATAAAATAGGAAAGATATCAAGCACTGCATATTACTTATCTAAACAATTACTTAAACTTTTGCTGAGATTAATTAATTTTGAAAAATGATCAAAAAGAATAAATTTTATTACGCATAAGGTAATGATTAAAGTCTACTTTGGATACTTAGTAAGGAAATTTAAGAAATTTTTTAAAGCCTATTTATTATCGAACAAATAATGTAATAAAAGAAATATATTGAATAAAAGGAAGTTCCAATTGATGCTTTAATGATAACAAACATAAGTAATACTAATAAGTTTATTGTTTTGATGAGAAGCAATTTAAGAAGAATATATAGCCATAAACTCAAGATTATAGTTCATAAATATGATAAAGAATAGTTGGTGTTTGTAACTGTCAAAGAGAAAGTCAAGAACAAAAGAAGAATAAGAAACATCAAGGTCATTTTATATTTTATAATATTAATTGTTATCTCATTAGTCACTTTGAAAATCATAAAGGCTCATTGTGCATAAAAATTTCTTCCTACTTTATTAGACAAGTCTTTTCATTCATTAAGAGGTGTTAAAACTTTTATTTTTAAGAAAAAAGACTTGATCTTTTAAACTCTCTTTCTAGAATATTTTCAAAAATGCTTAAATCATAATTGCATTAAAAATTGTTTTTGGGTATTTGAAGTTATTAAAATTATAAAGTCTTTGGAGGATTAGTTATGCTAGTAGTCAACCAATATAAGTTAAAGTTATAAAATTTGATATACCAAGAGTTTGTAGTAATATTTGTTAATATACTAGTTGACCAGTATGCTATATTAATTGACCAATATACCTTAAAGATTAACCAATATGTAGTGGTTAATAAATGTTAAAGTATTTTATGCACATTGGTTGATCAATATAACATAGTGATCGACCAGCATATTGGAACTAACTATTGTAATGACTAGCTTTTGGCTCCAACTGTTAGTAGAGATCATAAAACCCTATAAATAAATGTTTTCTTATTAGCTCTTATATTAAGAAGCATTCAAGTGTCTTGTACACAAATTTGTATTATGCAAGGAGAATAAAAAGAGGTGGATAGCCTTATTCTGATAGAGCATATGACATATTTGGAATCTAATAAGCCTATGATTAAAAACAAGAACTTTGAGGAGATTGAAAGATCAAAGGAGAGTATAATGAATCCTTCTATTTGAGTAAGAAGTTCAAATAAAAGATTCATAAAGAAGCAGTTTTTAAGAGGAAACCTAATTTAGGTGTTTTCTACCTCAAATTGGTAGCTTTAAGGATCTATAACAATAGTTTTTAGTATGTTTTTACATGATGTTGATTTTTCATATGTTTTTTTAAAGTTTAAAGTAGTTTTAAACTTATGGATATAAGTTTGTTTGATGTCCTTCCATTATTGAATTGTGATTATTTACCTGGGATGAGATCTAATTAAGTTTATTGGGTTATATAAGTAATATGATCTAACATAAATATATATTTACCTATGTTAAAGACATATATGGTCAACATTTTTCATTGATTAGATCACCCATGAAAGTCATTAAGGATGCAATTATATTGAGTGATCACGTTGGGATTGGTAGGCAATAAAGAGCTTTTACAATGCCTCCAATTTTAATTCTACCTCTATCTCTGGGTACTTCAACAATACCCTACGTAAATACTAAAGATTATATGGATGAGTATTTGTATCGAGTTGGAGATATGTTAATGAGATTTTCAATCATTTTAGTGTTGATATTCCACCATTGCTACTTCTTCCTTCTCAAACTCCAACTACATTCAGTTAAGACACACCTAAAGACTGAGCTAGCAACTAAGGAGCCATAAGTGGCTGATTAATGATTAATGATTATTAGTTGCATTTAACAAGTCCTGCTATCTTTAATTCTCATGGGTGTATCAATTATTGTAATTTTCTACTTTTTCCTTAGTTTTTAATTGTTTTGTATATTTTGTACATTGAGGGTAGTGCATAACTTGAGAATAGGGGAGTGATTATCTTGAGCCTTGGTTTTTCTCTAAGCAGTCAGTCTAATTACATTTAGCTTAGTAAGTGAAAATTCTAGGAAATCAAGCAAGGAGATTGAGGTGATCCAGTTAATCTATGATATTGTCTTATGAATTGTTTGCATTAGGTTAACATATATGACTATTAATAATTAGTTTGGTTGAAACTTATTAAATAGTCATGATATTGATAAGTAAGTTGAATGATGAGTAGAATGTATAATGTTGACATATTTTTTACTTTTTGAATTTGGATTTATAAGTGCTTGATTTAAACATTTTAATTGTGAATTGGTGAAAATGCATAAATAAAGTGATCATAAATAAATTCCACTCCTTTGCTTTTGATCTAAGTAAAGGTTTTAAGTTATGATTAACGCTTGTAGCCAGTTGAAATTTTAACATGATTGGTAACCAAAGATTCTCGTGACAAAGTGTTTACCTTTGCATAAAAACGTTAGGATGACATTTTATCCAAGATAATCAAACTCGTAAAAAATTAAAATAAAATTGTGGTCTTTTTTTAAAAAAATTATGGAATGTCAAATACTTACTGGATTAAAATTTTTTTCCTCTTTTTATATCCACTTTATATAAGATGTGAATTAGTTATGTGAATTGAGATAAATATGAAAGATTATTTAGTCAAACTAAAATTGAATTAAAAGTTGGTGTATTGTTTAGAGATTTAAGTGGTTGATTAATGAGATGACTAAATTGATAATAATGATAGTTAACCTTTTTATTGAATTAATTGAACTTTTGTAGATCCTAAATTACTTAGGATAATGCCTTTGGAGATTGGATTGATTAAGGGCAAGCAAATCCTTAAGTGTGGGAGAATTTGATAAATGCTAATTAAACTTTATTGTTAGCATGTTTTTAAGAGTATTTTACTTATGTCTTTTTTAGCTGCTCAACAAAGAAGGAAAGAATTTGGGCAAATTAGAGTCAAGTTGGAGTAATTTTGGTATGATCTTAAAGGAAAGTTTTGGAACATGATTCAAAACATAAAATTGTGTCCAATCTATATTTTGATTTAGGGTTTGATTATTAACCAGTTAAGTGACATAGGTACAACATAGATTTATGTTGAAAATGATTTTTTATAAAGTTTGAGTATTTTTCATATAATAAAAATGTGGAAATTATTATAAAACAATTATGATAGAGAGCCAGTGGTGGACTTATATGATATATGTATACATATATGTATATATACATATATGTATATATACGCAAGTATAGTAGAATGACTAATGAGGGTATATGTAACTGTTATGCATGCTACCTAATAGCTTGTGAAAGCAGATGAGGAATAGAACTAGAAGTCGTACCTAGTACCTCATAAGTTCAAGAAGATTAGAAAAGAGATCAGAACCCCTGAGATAGTCGAGGTGAGTGTAATCATGCTACTATACATGTGTAGTAATCCTTTTTATCTTGCGACTTTGTGAATTATTCTTGAATCTGTATGACTTATTTGATATATGACTCCATGTGATTGAGTCTAGCATGTTGTATGCCAGATTGGCCATATGATATTCAAATTCTTTGCATCTTCTAGTTCCCTTATTGTGTTGAACCTATTGATTGCAATTCTTTGATGAATCATGTTTTTCTTGATAGCCATGATTGATGAGTTCGCAGGATACCCAGCTGATAGGGTATATTATCAGACTATGTGCACAAAGGTAACCTGTTGGTGATAGGTTAGATCTGGGTCTTATCAAAAGAGGGCAGGCCTCTAAGCGCAGGTTAGGCCAACCTTGTCTAGAATCAGGAAAGGGGAGATACATTGTACTAGCATGCCTCTGTCTCTTCTTAAAAAATTCAGAAAATCAGAACTCAAAACAATGAGAAATCATAACTCAGAAATGAGAAAGTTCAGAATTAGAAATCCTGTGGAAATCTATCAAAGAAAGAACCTAAAATTCAGAAAGAACCCAAAACTCAGAAAAGAACCAAAAACTCAGAAAAGAACCCAAACTCAAAAACAAAAACCCATAACTCATAAAAGAATTCAGAAACCAGATTCATTTTTATAATAGAATAATTCATATTGAGCTTTATTATTGATACTCATGTGATTGCCGCATTTGAAATTACTACCTGTTTATTAATTGATACCATGTATCGTTGTTTAGAATGCCACAGACCATTCTTGTGAAGCTAGCCTTGTATTTCATAACCTCACAAGTATGGTAGCATGTTTGTATCTCACTGAGTCGTGTTGTAGACTCACCTCTCAGGAGATTAGCAGATCGTATGAAAGAGAAATCTAAGCCTTTTGAGACTCGCTTAGATAAACAGACAAGTAATCTTTTTGGCATGATGTTAATTGCAGATGCTTATAGCTACTCCATAGTTTGTCATAATCATATGTATATGATACATATATGGATATGCTATGTTATTGAGAATGATGTCAGTTGATAATATGAGATGATCACAGATTGGCAGATTATAAGTAGATAATGTATGTTAGAATTACATATTGAGATCCTTAATTCTTTCAAAACTGTTAAGCAGGTATATGGATTAATCAGACAAACGAATAGGTCATGTCGGATTTTAAGTACAATATAGAAAAGCTAGGCTTACTATAGGTTTTGGTGACATTAAGCCTACCCATTCTTTAATGCCAACACGATCCAAAAGGCGGGTTATGTCACGTGGTTTCAATAACCAAAGAACAAACAACCCCTGAATCACTTTATCTTTCCAGCGAATCAGATCCAGAAAATGAGATGGCTCAAGAAAATCGCACTCTGAGAGAGTTAGTAGCCCCCTGTCAATCAGTAGCCATTATGCATTATTTACCCGAATTTAGAGGCTACTTTCGAATTGAAATTGGGCTTGATCCACCTCCTGCTACCTTTCGTGGATTGGAGAATGAAGATCCTCATAAATATCTCAAAGAATTTCATGTTGTTTGTTCAACCATGAAACCACAAGGAGTGACAGAGGAGCAAATTAAATTGAGGACCTTTCCATTTTCCCTAACTAATTTAGCGAAGGAATGGTTGTTCTACTTACCCCCTGGGATAATTACTTCATGGACAGATATGGTGAATATTTTCCTAGATCAAATTTTCCTTGCCTTCCGTGCCGCTAGGATTTGAAGAGATATTTATGGGATTAAACAAAAGGATTCAAAAAACCTCCATGAGTATTGGGAGCGATTCAAAAGATTATGTTCCAGTTGTCCCCAATATGGGATATTAGATCAAGCCCTTATTTAGTATTTTTATGAAGGGCTATTACTTATGGAGAGGAGAATGAGGGATGCTGCAAGTGGAGGAGCTATTGTCAACAAGACACCACAAGCAACTCGAGATTTAATTTCTATAATGGCCACAATTCTTAACAATTTGGGTCCCACCAAGAACCCTCAAGAAGTGTTAATAAGGTAAATGTATCTTCCTTAGAAGATAAACTAAATCAACTAACCTTTTTGGTTCAAAATTTGGTTGTAGGGAATACATAACAAGTGAAGGTGTGTGAGATTTGCACCTATACGAGTTATCCTACGGATATGTGCCCCATTTTGCAAACAGATAACCTTGAACAAGGAACTGCCGTTGGAAATTTTCCTGGCCCGCCATAAAGGAAATATGACCTATACTTAAATACTTATAATCCTGGGCGGAGAGATCACCCAAATATTAGTTATGGGTCTAGAGCGCCAAATTTTCAACAATTTCAGCAGAGGCTACCCCAAGAAAATCCTCCAAGATTAGGTATGTCTCTTGAGGATATAGTCAAATCACTTACAACTAAGACACAACAATTCCAACAGGAGACAAGAGCAGGTATACAAAATTTGGAGAATTAAGTTGGTCAATTGGCAACGTCCCTAAGCAAGTTAAAATCTTAAGGTAAATTACCTTCTTAGATAATAGTGAACCCAAAGGAAAATGCAAGTTTAATTACCTTGCGAAGTGGAAAAGAGTTGGGATCTATTGATGGAAACGGATGTGGGTGTAGCTTAGCACCAACTGCAGAAACAGAGATGAAAATTTAGAAACAGACGGAGCATCCAGTGAACTTTACACTGATAGAACCTAAAATACTGGAAACCAGACCTCCTTTTCCTGAGAGATTAGCTAAATCCAAGAAAGACAAGGAGGAGAAGGAAATTCTCGATACATTACGAGAAGTGGAGATTAACATACCTTTACTCGATGCAATCAGATAAATACCTAGGTATGCAAAATTTCTTAAGGAACTATGTATTAACAAGAAAAAAATATCCGAGTATGAAAAGGTAAGTGTGGGGGAAAATGTGTCTGCTATCCTTCAAAAGAAGCTACCCCCAAATGCAAAAATCAAGGTATGTTTACTATAGCTTTCACTATTGGGAATGTGGTAATAAAAAGGGCAATATGTGACCTAGGTGCTTCAATCAATGTTATGTCATTGTTAATTTATTTTTCTTTAAATGCTAGTCCATTGAAAGAAACTAGGGTAATAATTCAACTAGCTGAAAAATCAATAGTTTATCCCAAGGGCGTGTTTGAAGATGTGTTAGTCTAGATTACTGGTTTAATTTTCCCTACTGATTTCTTTGTTTTAGATATGGGGGATGATATGTACTCTATCTCATTTGATATTCTTCTAGGGAGACCCTTCCTTCGTACTGCTAGGATAAAGATTGACGTTCATGATGGAACATTGACTATAGAATTTGATGGTGAAGTGATTACATTTAAAGTTTATGATGCCATGAAATATCCTAATGATGTGAATTATGTATTCAGCATTGATATTATCGAGCCATTAATCCAAACCGCATTTGAGTTAGATACAAAAGACAAGTTAATGATTGCACTTTGCAAGAGTCTAAATTTAGACAATATTGGTAAGATCGAAAAAGAGCCCTCATATAATGAGCTTCACGAACTGGTGTACGAGTTAGAGTTATCTAAGCCAATGCCACCAAAATTGGATTTAAAGTCGTTGCCTGGCAACTTGAAGTATTCTTTCTTAGGAGAAGGAGACACCATCTTAGTGATCATTTCAAATAAACTTAATAAGGAGGAAGAAAAGAAGTTAATTGAAGTGTTGACAGAACATAAAAAGGTTGTAGGATGGACAACTGCAGATATCAAGAGAATTAGGAATGCAAGACGTCTAGCCTAGGACGTTAAACAAAGGCATTTCTGGGAGACAACCCAAGTTTAAGGTCAATTTTGAAGTTTAATGCCACTGCCACTAACATCACGCAACCCAGAGCAGATCTAGCCACCCAATGCCACCCACTCTTACACTTGAGGAGCACCTACACAGCATGGAACAAGCCTTGGAGACCCTCACCACTCAGGTTGCCAGAATTGATGCTACCCTTCTCGCTCTTTACAGTCATTTTGATGCTGCTACACCCCCTCCACTATCCTAGTCCACTTTCCCTACTCTACCCCTCAGGGCAGTATCCTTCCACTTCTTCTCCTCATATTTTGCTGACCTATATTTATGTTTTGATATGATACTTATTGAGGTCAATGAGAGGTTTAAGTGTGGGGGGAGTAATTGCGTCTTACATGATTTTAATGATAGGAAATTAATCCCTGAGTTTGAATTCACACATTTTTCTTATCTTGAAATGATGGGACATGCTAAGTTATACAATAAATTTAATATAATCAGGTTTATTCTTAGTTCTTCAAAAAATGAGTGGTTGAGCCTATTAACTCTTCTTAACTTACAATTTGAGGCTTGGAATTAATATAGTGAATTATCTAAGTTTGCTTTCTTTAAATCTATGTCAATTGCATAGGAATTGTTGACTCAGCTCGCCTAGTTGATCAAAATCGGTGAATGAATGAAAAAAAATCTTGCTCTGCTGCTCCACTCTAGTGAAGTAATCCGGGGTCTTCATGCACCCCACGTCAATACTCAAGCTAAAAGCAAAGAGGAAGTGTGAGCAATGTTAGTAGCCACCTAGGATTGTGATAAGTTGAGTAACCAGGGATGGCCATCACAAATGGATCATAATCGCGTCAAAAGGTTTATGACATCCGAGGCAAGCCGCAAATGTTGCATAATGAATAGCATATCAATCTCACGTTCATTATTTAAGTTGAGTGACTTGGTAGGTTAGTAAATGATTTCTTATGCATTGGCTTAATAAGGTTTTAACCCAATTATGTGATGTAATTGATCAAGCCTTGACTTTTAAGTTGGAAAGAATTTTTAGAATCAATTGCTTATTTTATAGAAAACTAGGAATTGTTAGTTATGTTGACTTTGTCGTATTCCTTAGTGTGTTGCATCTTGGATGGATGGGAGACTGTGTGAAAATCAATTGGGGTGTTTTTGGTTTATAGACGGAAGTTCTGCTTAAGGACAAGCTTGTGATAAGTGTGGAGGAGTTTGATGGTGTGAATATTTTCTAATTATACTAATGATTTTGTTGATGTTTTAGGTTAATATTCATGTGGAAAGGGTGGAATTTATTTAGTTTTGTGTATTTTGAGCAGGAGATAACAATTGAGCCCAATTGGAGACATTTTGGTTACTGTTGCTTGAAGTTTTGAGCTGTAACTACTTATTCACAATTTTTGGACGAACTCCAGATTCTGGATAGTAAGCCGTGCCCACGGCTTAAGGTCGCGCATGAATGATCGTCCAGTATAAAGTTGGGGGGCACGACTGAGCTTTTAATTTTAATATTTTCCATATCTGTAAGGGAAGATTTTTTAGGATTAGTGAGGGAAGTTAGAGATGCTAATCTTTAGCTTATTTTTCTTTCTTAAAATAGAATTCTCCTTATAAAAGGGGGGTTAGTAGGAGATTGAAGGGGGCCAATTTCCAGAAAATTAAAGACTTTTATTTCTTATTTTGCAAGTTTTGTATAGCCATGAACGACTAAACTTACTTTAATCTAGCAAAGGTCAATCAAGTTCAAGTTTATATAAGTTGTGAGATCTAAGCTTAATTTTGTCCTTGAAATTCTGCAGTATTTATTCTTTCTCTGTTTTATTGATATTATTATCTTGTTGGTTGTTGCAATAAGAGCTTGTTGTGTAATTGGCAGGGTTGTAAATAACTGCTCAAGATTTCTAGATCCGTAATTGTCTAGTTAATTTTGACGATAGTGGCAGGTCATATGATCTGATTATAACCAAAATTTCAAATTATATTATGAGAATGAATAATCTGATTTAAACAATCACGCTTGTTGATCTTGTTGATTAGGGTTGGGTCTTTTTAATTCTTAAAGCTATTAGCGAATTAAATCCTAGGCACGTGTCGGGATCGTTCTTCAATAAGGGTTTAGGCATAGGCGCGTGTCCAGCTAATCTAAAATTTAGGAAAGATTAGATTATTAGGAGCTTTTCAATAATCATAACCAATCTTTTGTGGGATTTGGGTTTATTCCTTGTTTCAATAATCAACCTTAGAACTTGAATGAGATTACCTTGTTAGATGATATTAATCTGATTTCTTTTCAATTTAAATTTATTTGCTTGCCATTTATTAAATTTAGTATTTTTACTCACTAGTTACCAACCTTTTCATTTCCTCGTTCTTGATTCCCTATTTGTCAATAGGATTGAGTAATCTCCAG
>JAOQMP010000005.1:17921027-17937374 GCA_027563575.1 Erythroxylum pedicellare
GTAGTTTCTTATTCAGTGGAATAAGAAACTACTGAATAAGCTTGAAAGCCTTGATCTGGAAATTCTAAAATGCTAGAGTTGTCTTGGAGGATGTCAATTCTAATTAGTTGTGTTTTGAAATAAGAAACTACCGAATAAGCTTGAAAGCCTTGATCTAGAAATTCTAGAATGCTAGAGTAGTGGTATAAGAAACTACTGAATAAGCTTGAAAGCCTTGATCTAGAAATTCTAGAATGCTAGAGTTGACTTGATGTTTCCATTATCTAATCTTCTTCTTTATAATGTGTAAACTATTTTTGTGTTTTTTCTCTTCCTTTTTAGGTATCTCTGATGACTCTCACTGCCTCTCTCTGAATTCAAAGCCTTCTAATCTCCTCCCTTGATGTAGCCTTCTTATTATCCTTATATATCAACAAACTAGGGTTTTTGGGATATACATGGACACTTACACATTTGTGTATTTGACCATGTATCTACAATAATACCTCAATTCATGACTTTACATGATTATAGAGAATTAAATAGGCAACATACACAGTTATGTATATCAACATACATAGGCGTGTAACTCCACACAGGCAGGAATTGTTTCTTTAAAGCTCGACACATTTATAGTGACTTACATAGTCACTATACATGACCGGATATCTCCACAATTTCTCCAATTGTTCCATTCCATATGATAATTTCACACGAATACATCTCATCTTGGTCTATGAAGCCAATTATCACATAAAAACACATTTAAAGTAAATTAAGTACAAAAAAATTATAAAACTCTTAAATAATAAGCAAAATACATTCAATATGGGTATACAAATATAGACAAATAATTGTCTATCACATGCATATCCTTAATAACTTGTATATAGTTTATAGGAACTCCCTTAACTCCTAAACACCCCCACATAATTTCTTTAGGTACCCTATGATATGTCTTCATTAAGTCAATAAAATGTGTAGGTTATATTATCTTTTCCTGTAATATTCCATTAATCTTTTAAGGAGATGTAAAGCTTTTGCTGTGAACCTTCCTGGAATGAACCCAAAATGGTTCTTCGAGATAGGAACATCCTTTCTCACTCTCTTCTCAATCACCTTCTCCTATAACTTCATGATATGACTAAGTAGTTTAATGCCACTATAGTTGTTGCAGCTTTAGATGTCTCCTTTGTTCTTATATAGAGTAATGAGCATACTAAGTCTCTACTTTGCTGACATTTTAGCGCACTTAAGGATCATATTAAAAGCTTGGCTAGCCAAAGAAGACCCCCTTTGCTTAGGTTTTTCACACCTTTTTAGGTATCCCATCAGGCCCTATTACACTTTCACTCTTTATCTCCCTCAAAGCTCTTTTAATTTCTTACATTGTAATCTGTTAGCTTTAAGTAAAGTTACAACCTCTTGGATATGCTAAGATCACCTAAAGAGATGTTGTCCTCCGTACCTTCATTAAAAAGGTTATAGAAGTAATCTGTAGACTTTAAGAAAAGTTATGATATCTCTCAGACATGCTAAGATCACTTAAAGAGATGTTGTCCTCTACCCTTTCTGATTGACCATTTCTGAGTATGTCAATTATAAAATAATCATAAGTGCACAGTGTAGTTTTAGTTAGTACCAACAAATATGGGTTGATCTCATAAGGACTATGAATACTAAAAATTACTATTCTCTTATTATTATTCTACAAATTTGTTTTTGAATTTTAATTTAAAAGAAATTAAAACTAAATAAGGAAAATAAATAGGTAGCAAGATTAAATAAGAGAATTAAGGAAGCACTTAGTAAACTATCGATATTAGAAAATTAGTATCTAGGTTTCAAATCCCCTTAAAACCTTTAACAAATTGATCTTTTATTATGCAATTGTTTTATTAATTTATTAGATCGTGAAGATTCCTACGGTATGCTAATAATTGACCTTGAGTTTAATAACATCTAATCATAAGGTTTTCAACTGAATTACTCAAGTTAAAGTTTATAGGATTGCTTTATCAATTTGTAAATCCCTCTATTAGGTTTGCCTCAAATTCAAAAGATTTATGTCATCCTATCTCTAAGGTTGAATCAATTCCTTTTAATTAAGGTAGATCTATTTAAACAAGGATTTTTCAATCATTATGTTATGAAATTAGATCATAATATAATATTTCATATCTATCAGAACTAAAAAATTAATAATTGAATCACAATATATCAATCCAAACAATTGCATTAATAAAATAATCAAAACATTTTATTGCATAAAACTAGGATTCATCTTGCCTGGACATTAAAATAATTTTGTTACGTATATTAGCACACGAAATCAAACATAAACAAAAAGAAAAACATATTGAAAACAATAGGTTCATAATTTTAAATCTCCTTGGTTATATTCTATTGAATATCCTTACAAGGTAAAGGTTTGATCTTGTATTTTGATGGATATTTTGAGGGTTTATCCATGTTTTCCACTTCTTTGAATTAAAATTCCCCCTTGTGAATGATTTCTGGCTTTGCAATCACCTCCTAAATGTATGCTCTCCTCAATTACCTCTGAATACGTCCTTTTATAGTAAAATTTAGGGTTTTAGGGAGATGCACGAGTTGATACATGGTCATGCATCAAACCGTACATAATTCAAAATACCCAGAATTTGTGAATCTGCATGGTTTGAGAGAAGTGCATGGGTTGTTGCACACCTTTGCATCCCTTCTGTGCTTTGAATCTCTATTTTACTGTGTTTTCATTTGAATTCTTTTACTTTAAGTCCATGAAGGCAATTATACTATGTAAACACACTTGGAACAAATTAAGTACTAACTATATAATAAAACTATAAAATATTAAGAAAAAATACATCAAATATGGAGTATAAATATGGTTAATTATGCATCTATCACCTTCATTAAAAAGGATATAGAAGTATTTTTGCCATCTTTTCTTAATGTCATTTTTAGCCATGAGCGCCTGCCGTGCTTAATCTTTTATACAATAAACTTGATCTAAGTCTCTCACTTTTTGTTCTCTAGCTCTTGAAAACTTAAAGATATCATTTTATCTATCTTTAGGTTCTAATCATTGGTATAATTTCTCAAAAGCTTTGCTATTAGCTTTTGAGATTATCTTCTTTGCCCCTTTCTTTGCCAGTTTGTAATTTTCTCTATTAATTTTCTTTATTTATGTAGTGCTTTATTATCTTTTTATTAATAATGAAAATCAAAGATCTCAACAAATATAATGATTATCAAAATGCACAATTCTTAACTGTAACTTCTATCAATTTAAAAAATGAATGTTCTTGTACAAGACAGTTTCACTAGATAATTGATAAATTTTGTTAAGAGAAAATATAGTTATATATAATAAAATTCCAAAATTTTGTGTTATGAATGTTAAATTGTGAAAAGTGGACGTTTTATAGTCTACATATTTTTAATGAATGAACTTTTATTAAATATCATTTATAAAATTTAACAAAATCCAAAATATAAATACTATAATATCACAAAAATATGCATTTGTTTTTTAATTATTTTCAAAAGTTGTTTTCTAAAAATAGGGAATACGTATAAATGCATTTTGACAAATAAATGGGTTAAAAAAGGGAAACATTTGTGATTGCTTTTAAACTTAATCCATAGGATTCGTTTCTTTCAAACTTGTATTATTCATTTTTAATGATTAAATTAATTGTTTGGATGTTTATGGTTTTGCTTTAATTTTTTTTCTCTCTTTATGTCAGTGTTTATTTTTAGCATAATTGTGTTGGAAAACACCACAATTGCAATTGTAGTCGCTAGTTGATGCTACTACACTTATGATTATGAGCTACATTTTTAAATCCCTAATATAAAGAAAGTTAGAAGTGAAGTGACATAATTAATATGGTTTCATAATAATAATATGATTAAATAAGAAGAAAAATATTTTACTAAAGAAATAATTAATCTAGAAAAATCCTAAGTTACAACTGATATGGATGCACACAAAAGACATTTCAATGTCATTCTGAAACTAAATGGCCTCTGGTTAGACTAATGTATTAGATTATGTGATGAAAGTAAAAATGAGCTACAGTAGGGATTTGAAACTTTTCAAAATGGCCTTTATTACACTGGTATATTCCATTTATAAAGAATAGAACTTAAGGATATTGTGCAAATTCCAAGGAACGCTGAGGAAAATGCCTTGAGAATCATAACAAAAAATTAGGCCTTTTGCCATAACTAAAAACATTACACTCAATTTCTTTATTGGCACCTGCCACAAACTTTCCATTTGATCTTTGTCTAACCCCCACAAAATGTCATTGGATCCATTGGTTTCTCTCTCCTTTGATTATGATAGCTCAACTCTTATTTTTTATTATGTAAAAATTTGATTTTTTCGTCACCTGCTTCTTTTATTAATATAATCACTTACTTCTAAAAAAAAAATAAAGGACCCATCAGGTAGGCTCCTTACAAATAGGTTGACATGTTAATATTAAACTTCGAGATTAGACTGACATATTATGGTTTGTATCTTAAAAATGGACTATATTACCAACACTTTTGGTCTATTTTCTTCTTTCTTATATTATAGTTTTCATCACCATAGTTATATATTTTTCTTACTTTTACTATATATATAAAGGTAGTCTTTTCACTGGATGAAGATTGATTTTATAATAATTGAAACTATCTAAGAAGTCCAAATAGATGTGCTACTTGTAATCACATAACTTAGATTTTATAATTCAGAGGTATATTAATATATAGAAAAAATGGCATAAGCCCTCCCTAAAAAGTTTTTCAAGTTTAAAAAGAGAAAAATTCTAATTTAAGAGCAACTTTGACTCACTAAATCGAATCCTAAATTCTCTTATTTCTTTGTGATTGGTACTTCAGTAAGAGTCTTAAACAATATGCCACTTGTATTAGCATGTGTACAATTATTTTGAAGATATTTTGCATCTAATTGAACCAAAGGAGTCGGAATGCTTTTACCTCTCTCCAACTCCTGTTGTTTTTCAACTTTATCCTTCACTTAAATCAATTTTGTTTCCTCTTTGTGATTGTTATATAAGTGACATTTTTCCACCTTGCCCTTTGTCAGGTTCTTTCCTATTAGGGAAAGGAATTAGACATCTATACTCCTTCTCTTGCAGTCTTGACTCAACTACCTTCTGTCTATCTTAGTATTCTATAATTTAATAGAACTTCTACCCCTCTCCTTACAATTATTTCATCATCTCCAATTATTCTTTAACTTGATCAAAGTTCTCCTCCTCTTAAAGCATTTCAAGAAACTCAGGACACTTCGTTCCCCTTACATATAACCCTGAAGAGGAATTGGAGTTAAGTATTGGGTAAACACCTTCTTTGGACAAGTTCAATTTCATCTCCCTTCCAGTGGCTCCTCTTTGACTAAACATAGAGTTTTTTTTACTTCTTTTATTGAAGTTCTTCAACAAAGAGTAGCTAAATGGTTGTGTTCTTTTATAAGTTTCTTTGTAAATAAGGGGATAGCTTTCCTAGTGGTACAATGATGGCTATCAACAAGATTGGATTAGAAAATGTTCTTTTAGATAATGATGAGATTTAATGAACAAAACTTATAAAAAGTGCTATAATTATAGCCTTGGTAGATTTAGGGCAATCCCTTATTCTTAGTGAAATGGAGACCAAGGTTAAGTATGAAAGATATCAAACTTAAATATGTACCAAATTTTTTATAGTTTTCCTTTCGAATATTGGATGATTACTGGTTAAGTTATCTAGCTAGTGCTATAGGAGACTTCTATGGTTAGATGAACATATAACCACCATAAAAAGAGTTGGCTTTGGAAGAATATTTGTTTAGGAGACAAATTATGAATTTCAAAGATGCTTGCTATATAATGACTTAATATCCTTGTGTTCTTCCATTAGTCAGTAGTGGTCAGTAGTAGGGATTTTAATAGCACCTTATTCTCTGAAGAGGTAACAGGAGAAAGATTGGGTAAAAGGATTAGAATGATAATTTCTTTAATTGATTATTATTAACTCAACTTTTGATCTAATATCAGATAAAGCTTTTTACACCTGGAGTAACATTTAGGAGGATAACTAGTTGATTAGGAAAAAAACTGGATCATGCTTTGGTTAATCCTTTATAGCTCTTAGGTCTTGTTTGGTAACTAGATATACAGATGTGGGAATAGGAATGCACCCTTTATTTCCTAACTTTCAATTGTTTGGTTATTAGTAATAGATAAAATAGGGAATGATAAAACGGGAATCAATTTTAAATAATTTTGAACTTTTATTCCTAAAGGGGTGTGGGTATAAGATGGAATCAAATATTGAGAATAAAAGATAAGAGATATTATTAGAATATTATCAAGCTATTTTAAAATATTATCAAAATGTTGTCAAGATATTGATTCTTATCAGGATATTATCATAAAAATTACATATCATGGTCTTTTATAATAATTTCTTTAAAAATTATTTATTTTGTTTCATTGATATTTTTATTCTTATCATAAAATCATTCATAATTATTTAAAATTAATAATTTTATAAATCATTGAAAATTTTTGATTATTTACTTATACAATATTAAATATTTTAATTAATTAATTATAAAATAAATCATATAATAACTAAATATGATTAAAAAATTTCTTATTATCATTTTAATATTTAATACCAGATATTAGCATAGCTATTAACTTTGTTTAATAATATACCAAAGAGACATAACTAGTAATTTCATACTTATTCAGATTTCCATTTTCTATTCCCTTTCCTATGTTTTTTTTTAATTATGATTCCTTAATTACTATTTACCAAATAAGACCCTAAGGTATATGTATAGTATAACTTATTTCAATAGCTCTATTTGCTCTTATCACTTTCCTACTAAGGTGTTAATGGGTACGAAGTTTGAATTTCATAAATTTCCATTTAAATCAATAACTTCTTAACTAATATAACAAGTTTTGAAAAGGCTCTTAAAAGGGGCTTAATTTTTTAAGTTAAAGGTTATAAAGCTTTCAGATTCATAAGAAAAAAATTCAAAAAGCGAGTTAACGCCTAAGAAGTTCTACTATAAAAAGATAAGGAATAATGAAGTTGTAATAACCAAAGCCAAAGAAGACTTATTCTCCACCCAAACTTAGGATAACATGCACTTTAAAGACCTTACATTTAAAGTAAAAGAAAGGAATTCTTATTCACATGTCTAATAAAATCATCACTTTTTGTTTAAGTAAAGAGTTATACCTAATTGGCTTAAGGAGGGGGACAAGAACACCAAATTGTTCCACAATGGTATCCTTTGTAGAAGTAACAATAGAAAATTTTGCTTGCTTGAGACCCTTTCTTTTATGGCTTTTGGGAACTCAAATTAAGGAGAATAAATGCAAGCACCTGATTTTTCTTAAAAAAATTGGCCAGTAATCTCCAATCACTCTCAACACTATAATGATAAAGTTATTGTGGAATTTGGTCTAAGAAAATTGGATGCAACAACTAGCTATTGAGGACCAGTGGATACACATGCATATCCATATTAAACAACATTTGATTTCTACATCTCCTTTTTCTATACTTTTAACCATATATTTGAAAGTAATTGTTTATGGATTAAGCTTAAGGAGATTGGGATAATATGAATGATTTGTGGATGATCATATGGGAATTCAATTTTATATATCATTCATCTAAAGTTGAAGGCAGTTTATGGCTAAGGATCTACACTGATGAACTTAGGAATTGTATAAACTAGATGTAAGTTATTAATCTTAGTATGGTGGGATTTTACATCGTTTAGAATAATAATTCAAAAGGGTACTGGTATCTAAGGAAGAAGTTGGATACGTCTTTGGTGAATGGATAATGGTTGTCAAAATTTTAAAAGGGAAAAGCTTGTTTTAGTAATCAGTTGATGTCTAATCACTCTCCCACACTTTTTCAAAACATGTTAAATTACCAAAGGAGACTAACTCCATTCAGGTTTCACAATCATTTAACCAATTTTGAGGGCTTTAGTGATGCAATTAGAAGGGGACTCAAATTCAAATTACAAAGGAATAAAATTTTCAAATGCTTGAAGAAGTTACAATGGGTAAAGAATAAGTTGAAGTAGTATAACAAAATAAGATGAAGGTAGTGAAAAAAATAAAAGAAGAATTTTAAAGGATCAAACATAATCTCTGTAACAATCTCTAATTCGTAAACCTTATTAAAAAAGAGAAGATACCTATATACTAGTACATTCAAACAATGAAAAGAAATATTTCTATCATAAGGCAAATATCTAGGATATTATGGATGAAGGAGGTTGATAAAAGCACCAACTTCTTCTATAACTCCTTGCTTAATAGGAAAAAAATACTTATAAGATCAATGCCTTAAGCAATGACCAAGATATATTACTCACTAATAAAGAGGAACTCTATTGGACCCTATTTTCAGAGCCCAACAATCGTTCCAGAATCGAAAAGCGTGAGAGGGTTTCCTCGTAGAGTTATTCTAATGAATCCTCACTTTGTCGTCATCTCACAAGGGTGGCTTGCCCACGGTAGCCCATCACCAACATCACCATTTGACTTCTTCAAGCCCATTGTATCTCTAAGCCTCTAGTTTATGTTGAAATAAGGACCTTCACATTTGGAGCTCCATAGCTCAAGCCATGCTTAAAAATCCAAAGTGTATTCATAACCTAGTTATGGCCCTCCGACCAATCCCTCATTTTCGTTCCATAAATCTCTTTCAAATCAACCCTAAAAGCTACAAATTTTATTGAGAGATAAGGAAATGTATCGAAAATCTATCACTTCAGGAATCACTTAATTTGGAGGTCGGGTTATGAAGTTATGGCCAAAAGAATCAACTATGCTCATGTCCTTAACCACATTGTACCTACCTCAGAACAATTGGTATAACTTTCACAAGAGATTTTTGATTAAGGTTTTCTTTGAATGGTTTCGAAGAGGACATCCAAATCTACAACTTTATTGAAGACCTTAAAGGCAAATTCTATCGTCTAAAGGGTCAAAAATGAGACTAGACGACAGGATTAGGTGAATAGTGCACCAGACGAAGCTCACTCACCAGACGAAGTACACTCACCAGATGAAGTGCCTACACAAGACGAAGCACACTCATTAGATGAAGCATGCTCACCAGACGAAGCGCACTTACCAAACGAAGCACCCTCACTAGACGAAACGTGCTCACCAGATGAAGCGCTCGCACAAGACGAAGCGCACTCATTAGATGAAGTGCCCTCACTAAACGAAGCATCTTCATAAGACGACACGTCATCACCAAATGATACGTCTTCACCAGATGATACATCTTAAACTCCTGAGCCTCTCCACTTATAAGGACCATAACTATTGACTCTGTTATCCAAAAATTACATACTTTGTATCATTGGAAAGCTAGAAAAATAATCTACAGCTTTCCGGAAGACAACTTGGATTAATTTTGCCTAAATTAGTCCAATTTTCTTCCCTAAAGTCGGTGCACAAATTATACGCCTATGAAAGACTTAAATTATGAAATGCACAACTACAAAACAAACATGCACAAACATCTGGAGAACTTTTTAGTTTTAAACTCAATTGACGAATCCACAGAAACTCATACATAACTTTAATTTACATAATAACGTTATAAACGAGGACTTAACACAAATTACAACATATATAGGATGCTCAATGTTTACATGCTTATGAAGCTATCCAAAAGTGATCAAACTAACTTAGTTAGAAAAGTTCCTAATATCTTGGAGTTTCTGATGCCTTGCAAGGATTGCTACCCTTCTCGTTCTGCACCTAAGGAGGGAATAGTAAGGTAAGCTACACAGCTCAGTGGCTAATATATTTATAACCATTGGCAATTAACCACAAATTCAAACATACATATATATATGTTTATATTCAATAATTCCAGCAGCCTTCCATTTAGTCGAGTAATTTAAGCATTTGATCAATTTAACTCAAACTTATAACACACAACATAAACTTCAACCATTAAACAAAACACACAATTATGCACCATACTTAACAAATTAAAAAAAATGCAATGTATAACAAATAGCTCGAGGGTTCCATGGAAACATAATGAAGAAACTGAAGTTTACCCCATGAACATAATGGTTCAAATTTAGGAGCTTATATGCCACAAGCGGGCAGCCAAGAGAAGGCTCTTGTTAAAGTGCACGTGACGAATAGAATGGTTCCACTCTCACCCAAACAGAAGCACATAATCATGCTCAAAATCGTGTTATCATATGCTCATAATTTTATGTTTTTTCCTCTTTTTGTTTAATTCAAAACTGTTATAGCTTCTTTCAAGGTATAATATAATCATAATGCAACATGCATTTTTTTCAATCAAGTCACAACAATTCAATTTCAAGCAAAATCCATTTCGAGGAATCACAAACACACACATAGGCAAGAATTTGCCTAATCACAGAATAACTAAATAAATTACCCATCTAATTAGCTTGCCTTTCCCATTACTCTTAGGTTGGGATTCCCTTGGTTTCCTGAAACAACTAAGGTTCCATTTAAAACAACATTCCAATGAAATTCATAAACTTCAGAAAATCACAAAATTGAAATAAACACAATTTAAACTCAAATCTAACTTACCCACAGTTCATCTAGGTTAGAAAACTGAAGATCTAGTTTAGAAACCCTAAAATCAATTGGGTTCTCCTAATCCATCTTCTCCCCACACAAATCTCTTTTCTCTCTAACTCCTTCATCTTGAACACAATCCATTCCTTTAATAAAGTAAGAAGAAAAGATGGTTAACTTATCTTAACAAACTTGATTTCACTTTTTTCCTTTTCCACCGAAACCTCTCTTCTTCTCTTCTATTTTTGTTTTTCACTCTTTGGTTCTCTCGACACTTTCCTCCCTTCTTCTAATTCAAGCCCTTTCATTTGGTCTTTCTTTCTATTTTGTCCCTCATTAAACTTGGCTTTCCATATTTGCGCCTCCTTTCATTTAACACAAACCGACTAACTTTGACATAATTATAACTCCAAAAATTCAATCTATCTAAACCTCAAAACTATTTCAAATCATGCTTAACTTAAAGAAAAATTTTCTAGGGTGCAACAACTCTCCTCCCTTAAAGAATTTCGCCTTCAAAATTCTTACCTGATACATTGAAGAGGTGTGGATACTTCTCCCTCATGGCCTCCAAGGGTTCCCATATGTCCCCTTCCGTAGAATGGTTTTTTCACAAAACTTTAACCAGCTTCACAGTCTTGTTTCTTAAAACCGTTTCCTTTGAATCTATGATCTCTACTTGTTGTTCTTCATAAGTCAAATCTTCTCTTAACTGAACTTCTGAAGGTTAAATTATGTGTGAAGGATCAGATAGGTACTTCTGAAACATCGATACATGAAAAACATTATGAATCTTAGAAAACTTCGGTGGGAAAGCTAACTTATAGGATAAAGGCCCAACATTCTCAATGATCTCATATGGGCCTATGTATCTTGGACTAAGCTTGGCCTTCTTACCAAATCTTAAAACTCCTTTTCATAGAGAAGCTCTAAGAAACACTTTGTCTCCAACTTCAAATTCCATCTCCTTTCTATGTGTATCCGTATAGCTCTTCATTCTGTCTTGAGCTGCTGTAAGTCTCTACTTCACTAGTTTAATCTTATCAATTGTGACTTGTACCAACTTAGGTCCTACTAGTCTCCTTTCACCTTCCTCATCCTAATAAATAGCAGTTTTACGCCTCCTACCATACAAAGCTTCATAAGGTGCCATTTGAATTCCTAAGTGATGGGAATTGTTATAAGCAAACTCGATTAAAGGTAAATGATCATCCCATGAACCTTTAAAATCCATAACATAAGCTCTTAACATTGCCTACAATATCCGTATTTTCCTTTTTAATTGACCATCAATTTGTGGATGGAAAGCTGTACTAAAGTGTAACTTAGTTCCTAAAGCCTCCTGTAAGCTTTCCCAGAATCTGGAGGTGAACTTGTGGTCTCTATCTGAAACTATGAAGCTTGGAATCCCATGATGTCGGATTATTTCATCCACATATTTCTTAGCCAAAACATTCAAAGAATCCATCTGCTTAATTGACAAGAAATGTGCAGACTTGGTTAGCCTATCCACAATAACCCATATTGCATCATGTTTCCTGCTAGTCCTTGACAATCTCATCAAGAAATCCATCGCAATCTTTTTCCATTTTCATTCCGAAATTGGTAGAGGTTTAAGCTTTCCTGAAGGTGCCTGGTGTTCAACTTTAACTTACTGGCATACTAAGCATCTTTTAGCATATTTCGTAATTTCTTTCTTCATAACTTGCCACTAGAAATGCTCTTTCAAATCTCTATACATTCTCATACTTCCTAGGTGCATTGCATAAGGCGCATTGTGTGCCTCATCTAGAATCTCTTCTTTAAACTCCAACATGTCAGGAATACACAATCTGTTACCTACCACCATCAATCCATCTTCCCTTACCTCTATTTCAAAAGGTTTACCATTTTTAATCTCTTCTCTAAGCCTGCTCAAATACTCATTTCACTCTTGCAACTCCTTGATCTTCTCACTCAATACTGGCCCTGCTCTAAAGTTAGCCAATACATGATCGGATTCAGCTTGTCTCAATGTCACCCTGAGTTTGGATAATTCCTTCAACAAAGGAAGATACATTGTCTCCACATGGGCTATAGTGGACTTCCTACTCAGTGCATCCGCTACTACATTAGCTTTCCCTAGGTGGTAGTCTATCATCAAATCATAACCTTTCAACGACTCTAACCACCTTCTTTCTCTTAAATTCAACTCCTTTTGGCTCATCAGATACTTGAGACTCTTATGGTCTGTAAACACCTTAATAGTGACTCCATACAAGTAATGTCTCCAAATCTTCAATGCAAAAATTATGACAACTAACTCCAAATCATGTGTAGGATAGTTCATCTCATAAGGGTTTAATTGCCTAGAAGCGTAAGCAATCACTTTATCACCTTGCATCAACACACAATCCAATCTTTTCCTTGAGGCATCATTATACACTGTATATGCATCACTACCCGAAGGCAAAGTAAAAAATGGTGCAGTTGTAAGTTTGTTCTTTAATTCCTCAAAACTGCTCTGATACTTCTCTGTCCATATAAATCTCTAATTCTTTCTTGTCAATTTGGAAAGTGGAGCTACTATCATAAAGAATCCCTCCACAAACCTTCTATAATATCTAGCCAAACCCAAGAAACTCCTCACTTCGGCTACATTCTTAGATGCTTCCCATTTCATAACCGCTTTTATTTTTCTCAGATCTACATGCACTCCTTTTTCTGAAACTACATGTCCAAGGAACACCACTTCTCTTAGCCAAAATTCACATTTATCAAATTTGGCATGTAATTCTTCCTTCCTCAATGTCTTCAAAGCAAGCAAACGTTCCTCATGCTCCTTGTCACTCTTGGAATAGATTAATATGTCATCAATAAAAACTATGACAAATTAGTCTAAGAAAGACTTGAAGACTCTATTCATCAAATCCATGAAGGCTGCAGGCACATTCGTTAACCCAAAATGTAACACCCCACTTGCGCAAGACACATGCTTGACATCCTAAGGGATATCCTAGTCTGTGCCCCGTGAGGGTGGTGTACTAGAACACTCGATCAGTCAAAACTCATTATAAAATTTTTTTTGAAACCACAAACATAATATGCAGAAATCGATAATCAATTTGGGCCCACTTTCATTCATAAACCTCTTCAATCAACACATTACAATTAATAGAATTTCAATATATAATTGGGGTCCATTACAAAGACAAATCACTATTTTATAGAAATTGCGGAATACAAATTTGTACAAGAATAGGATAACACTAATGCAGACGCGTAGTGATCCCGATCTTTATCTTTCCCTTGTATGTAGTAATTATGCTCCCGTTTGCCTAACGAGGTATTCTTCTGAGTCAGGAAAAAATATTTGCAAATTTTGGGTGAGTTTTGCGAATTCAATGAGTGACCATCGTCAATGGCTCACCCAGTCACATAACACACAATCACATTCACAACATTTCACACTTCACATTCAATAGATATAATCATTCATATTATGCATATGCAATGCACATGAGACCCACTTTCCATTTGTTACTTTGTTGTGACTAAGTGCCTAAACTGTCCCATATAAGGCTCATTGATAACTGCCCCTTATCTGCTTGGGGGATATAGGGCTCATTAAACTTTGAGCCTGAGTCTCTGATTCACTTTCAAGCTCCAAGCTCATTTTCACTCATTGAGCTTTAAGCTCTAATCGGTGGCTACTCTGGTCATAACAACTATTATATTTCATGCATTCATGAAATGGAATACATTAGTCACATTTACATGATCCACATTCACATATCATCGGACCGTAGTCTGGCATTCAACATTAGAGTTAAGTATTACTTTTCATTTACATGCAAATGCACATTCAAAACACATTCGTCATCGGACCGGGGTCCAACATTTAACAATCATATTATGCACACTAATTTCATCTCATTCATATACAAGTAGCACTTCAATAGTCAATCAATACAAAATTCAAAACATAACAAACAATGAAACGAGACTATCTCGGTCTACTCACAGTAAGCTCCAATTTAGCATTTGCATCCAAATTCTAGAAACTTCTGAATACGAACGTTTATCCTGCACATCACAATTATGCAATACGCATGTTGCACACATAATAATAACTTTGCACAATTATAAGCATTCATTTATGCGTACATGTGTATATGGACTATGTACATTGCAAGTTCATGCCAATTCTGGATATCTTTCCTTTAATTTCATTACAAAATCATTCCCATATCAAAACTCATCTAATTATAATTTATACTTAGGTTTATGCCTTACTAAAACCATTAACATCACATTTCATTCTCATTGAATTAGTTCAGATTTTCCAAGACACCCCTTTCAGATATACTGTTCATGTTCCATCAGAAGGTGAAAATGATATAATTTGGTCAAACTATCTTCTAGAAAAGTGTTCCTCTATTTCTTATTTTTCCATTGACACTAAAATCACTCAATTTCGTTTAGTAATTTGGAAGATATACCTGAAACATTATCCGATTGTTCACGTTCAAAAAATACTGTACTATATACAAATTCCATCCAAAAATTCAATATCTTAGAGAATGAATAAAAATTATACTTCTCAAGACAATTTGTAGGAATATATCTCTAGTTTAATTCAAATTAAAAAGCATCTTATTTTGAATCCTATAGATCCAGATATAATAAAAATACTGAAGGGTGTTAAGCAAGAAAATCCTATTTCACTGTTCCAACAGATTCCACACTTACATTTAATCAATATTTCTCAATTCAATCGATAATGCTACAACATTTTATTCGGGGATAGAAAAATGTGTTATTAAGAATCAAATCATTTGGAGGTCTAGAGAAGAATTTATGGTCAAAAAAAGAAAGGTTGTTCAGGGTGAGTCAACTTTTCGGTCAAACCAGCACGACGGTGCTTTCCAACCAATTGCAGTAATGTCACCCTCATGCTTAAGCACGAGGGTGACTTCCCAACCTACCAAGAAATGTCACCATTGTGCTGAAGCATGACGGTGTAAATTTCCTAACTTCAACAGTCGTCGTCGTGCATAACTTCATCTTCCCCGCCGACAACTCAACTTCAAACCTCTATAAGTTTTGACCCAAAACTTCAAATTTTACAAGTTATATATAAATAGAAAGCTCAAAAGAAATATCTACAACTTTTATGAAGGCAACTTTATCAAAATCTCTCTATATTAGTGTAAAAAACACATGGAAGTTTCAGATCAAAAATTCAACTCTCTAACCATCTATTCTCAAAAAATTTCTAGATGACTTCCATTTTCTAAAATCTAACACTTCAAATTTTTATTTCAAGTTTCTCCACTCCATTTCATTAAATTCATACCACTCCAAAATATACAAGTTTAATGAAAAACCATCAAAAGCCAAAAATTCATATTCATCATATTCATACCTTGTTACTTTTCTGCATTTTCAACTTTCATTCTCAATCACTATCCTTCCTCTCAACTTCCATTTAAGCACTCATTACCATCTCAAACCATCATTTTACAATTGCTCTTCAACTTAAAAATCATTTCCTTGATCATCTCTAATTTTTCATCAACTTATGTACAACACACACACACACACGCACACACACACACACACACACACACATATATATATATAATCATCTTTAATTTTTCATCAACTCATATACAACACACACACACACACACACACACACACACACACACACACACACACACACACACACACACACACACACACATATATA
>JAOQMP010000005.1:17945186-17956870 GCA_027563575.1 Erythroxylum pedicellare
CTCCATGAAATGATATCTACAAAGGAAAATAGTAGATTTATGGCATAAAGACTTTATGGCTCCATGAACATAAAGTCTACTATTTTCCTTTGTAGATATCATTTCATGGAGCCATAAAGTCTACTATTTTCCTTTGTAGATATCATTTCATGGAAAGTTAATTTGGACCATATTTTTTATGTTGACTTTACTGAGCTCACCTGATACGTCACCACAGGCAGAACTAACTTGATCTGCAAGCAAAGCACGTCCACTTGA
This sequence comes from Erythroxylum pedicellare, assembly GCA_027563575.1. Taxonomy (NCBI): domain Eukaryota; kingdom Viridiplantae; phylum Streptophyta; class Magnoliopsida; order Malpighiales; family Erythroxylaceae; genus Erythroxylum; species Erythroxylum pedicellare. The sequence continues at coordinate 17,945,445 of JAOQMP010000005.1, forward strand.
ATGAAGTTCGACTATAAATACATGCACACACTAGGCTTCTACCAATTGCTGCATAGAGGAGCAGAGGCTCAGGGATTACTCTACAATCTACCATAGTGCAAATTCTAGAATCTTAAGAGGTGTTTCTTTTAAGTTCAAGCAAGGAATCGGCGAAAATGGTGACCAAAGTGCAAGAGGAGATGCAAACAAAGCAGGCCCTTGGATGGGCAGCAAGAGACACTTCGGGCGTCCTATCTCCATTCAAATTTTCCAGGAGGTTATTTCGCTTACCTTTTCTTTCTATATCATAAATTTCATTCTCAAAGACCTTCCCCTTCGTTCCCCTTTCTTGTTTAGTCTGAAGCTTAACATCAGAAATTCAGAAGCTATATTGAAGAATGGAGTTGTAATGTTAGTTCTTATGACATAATTTATACAGGGCCACAGGAGAGAAAGATGTTACATTCAAAGTGCTGTACTGTGGGATATGCCACTCGGACCTTCACATGATCAAGAATGAATGGGGCGCTTCCACTTATCCTCTGGTTCCTGGGTATGTTTCTCTCGTAACAGCTAGTTGTCAACTACTGCAAAATCATTCTTCTCAACTTGATATCGTGTGCTTACATTATAATTTGATTAAATTACAGGCACGAGTTTGTGGGAGTAGTTACAGAGGTGGGGAGCAAAGTGGAGAGATTCAAGATTGGGGATAAAGTAGGTGTAGGCTGCATGGTTGGATCTTGCCACTCCTGCGACAACTGCAATAATGATCTTGAGAACTACTGTCCAAAAATGATTGGAACCTACGGTTCCAAGTACTACGATGGAACACCCACATACGGTGGCTACTCAGACATAATGGTTGTTGATGAGCATTTTGTTGTTCGAGTTCCTGATAACTATCCTCTTGATGCTGGTGCCCCTCTGTTGTGTGCTGGGATTACAGTGTATAGCCCTTTGAGATATTATGGTCTAGACAAACCTGGAGTGCATTTGGGTGTGGTTGGGCTTGGTGGATTAGGTCATATGGCTGTTAAATTTGCTAAAGCAATGGGAGCCAAGGTCACAGTCATCAGTACCTCTCCTAAAAAGAAGCAGGAAGCCATGGATCATCTGGGTGCTGACTCATTTTTGATTAGCCATGACCAAAATCAGATGAAGGTACTTAAGCCTTCAATGAGGAAGTTCTTACTGACTCTTTTTTTTTCCCCTTGTAACTCTTCTTATTTTCTTACATATATAAATCTACAATATACGTAGGCTGCAATGAGCACAATGGATGGTATAATTGATACAGTGTCTGCAGTACATCATCTTTTGCCATTGATCAGTCTACTGAAGTCTCATGGAAAATTGGTCATGGTGGGTGCACCTGAAAAACCACTTGAGCTTCCAATCTTCCCTCTGCTAATGGGTACGTTCTTATTTCTTTAACCATTTAACACATAGTTCGAGCACAGTAAATACATCAATAAACTTTGTATCTTAGCAATTGTTGTGGGAAACTTGGCAGGGAGGAAGTTGGTGAGTGGTAGTGGTATCGGAGGAATGAAAGAGACACAAGAGATGTTTGATTTCGCTGCAAAACAGAACATAACAGCAGACATTGAGGTAATTCCGATGAACTATGTTAATACTGCCATGGAACGCCTGCTCAAAGCAGATGTCAGATACCGTTTCGTCATCGACGTCGGGAACACACTGAAACCTGACATCTGAGTTGCTACAACCTGCTCCTGAGTCGAGGCTATATACTTGAGAAGTTCGGGTCATATATAATAAGATGACAAATTTTGTTTGCCATCTAATAAGATTTGTGCTTCATATGCGGTGAAAGTTTTCATATGTTTTATTATCTGAGTTGAGAAAATCTGTATTTCTTGATGTTGAATACAAAGGAGAGTACAAAATTTATAAAAAGAATGAAGAAATACAAAAGGTAATAAAATCTGTGCAATGAATTGGTAGAAATCAAGACATATTTATAGGCACGCTAAACCCCTCCCCCCCTCCCCGATTAGGAAGACAAGTTTTGGTGAAGATATCAGCCGTTTGGTTGGCAGAGGAGACAAATACTAAACTTAGAGTGCCTTGAGTAATATGATGACGGACAAAATGACAATCAATCTCAATATGTTTGGAGTGTTCGTGAAAAACATCATTATGAGTTATTTGAATAGCACTCCTATTATTGCAATGTAGAATTGTGAAAAACATCATTATGAGTTATTTGAATAGCACTCCTATTATTGCAATGTAGAATTGTGGCAGAGGAATGAGTGACTCCCATATTAGCTAATAACTAGCGAAGCCAATGTAGTTCGGAGGTGGCATTAACATGAGCACAATATTATGATTAAGTACTTGATCGAGTTGTGATAGTTAGCTTTTTTTGCTTCACCAAGAAATGAGAGAATCACCATGGAAGAAGTATTAACCATGGTGGACCGATGGTTAGTATGGTTGCCAGCCCAATCAGCATCAAAATAACTCGACAACACCAGAGGGATATATACAGAGAAATGGAGGTCATGAAAAAGAGTCCCTTTAACATATTGAAGAATTCAGAGTACTGTCGCAAAGTGAGTGGAGCGAGGAGCACTTATGAACTGGCTAACCAAATGAACAATATGAGCAATATCAGGCCGAGTTACAGTAAGATAGACAAGGCTCCTAACTAGATGATGATATAGTGTGGGATCATCCAAGAGAGAACCATCTAGAAGGGTAAGTTTAGCATTGAGTTCTAAAGGAGTAGACATAGTCTTGCTATCTGTTATGCCTACTCAGGAGAGAAGATCAGAAGCGTACTTGGCTTGCGATAAATAATAGCCATCAAAGTTATGAGAAAGCTCAGTCCTAAGAAATAGCTAAAAGGGCCAAGATCTTTCATCTCAAAATGTTGATGAAGGTATTGTTTTAATTCAGAAATGCAAGATACATCATCCCCTATAATAATCATATCATCAACATAAGAACAAGATCATAATCAGCGCGGCGGATGTTTAAGGCAGAATCATGAAGGCTAGAAACAAATCCAAATTAAGCAATTGTAGAACTAAATTTGGCAAATCAGGATCAAGGTGCTTGTTTTAACCCATATAAGGCTTGTTGAAGCTTGCAAACTTTGTGAAGAGGATGGGGTGGAGGATGCATGTACACTTCCTCTTGCAAATTGATTACGGGTCATTATACTAGTCAAAATAAAATCTAGACTACTACTATAGCAGTGGTGAGTCTAGGTCAATTCCACATAGAGTATGTACAAAGTTTATGAAACAAAATTAGTTGGGGGGGGGGGAGGGGGGGTTTGGATTTTGGAATAAGAAAATAAAATAAAACCAACCTAATGTAAACAAATTAAAGAAAACATGAAAAAAATGATAAAAGTGGGGAATTTAATAGAAACCTGGTTCTTTGGTTCAATCTCGACCTACACCCTAATTAAGCATATTTCGTTGATTTGTTGTTCTCAAACCTCTCCTAGTAACTATTAATCGTGAGTTAATAATTAACCCGAGTTTTCCCTTAGATAGTGTTTAATCAAGATACAATTGTTAATTAAATCTAATTATCGAATAACCTATGATATGATCTCTAGATTTAATTAGATAGTAACATTATGAATTAGGAAAATTAATTAATCAAGGCAACAACCACATACAATGCGTCATTTAACATAGGTTATGTTATTCCTAATGATTACGAATCATTAGTCACTACACATGAATTTCAACATAACAATTACGAATTATATCGAAATTTTAGCAATGGGTTTGCAATTAAACGATTCAATGACTGTATTAAAATCATCCTTTCACAATATCTAATGGGTTCATACAAGATAACATAATTAATTTCTAATGAGAAAAAGAAACAACAAAATAATAAAAAATACACTTAAATTGGGTCGTCGACGTCGATGTCACCTCCAAACCGGTGTTGAAAACTTAGCTTTTCATGGGTTCTTTAAAAAAAATGCTTCAACCCCTACTCCAATCCCTAGCTGAAACCCTCTAATTAACTCTTAATTTGTTTCAGCCCTCAAAAAGCCTCCACCCTCTCGATTTTATTCTTCATTGTGCCTCCTTCTCGTTTTTGTTCTATTCTCTTCTACGTTGTCTAACCTAAGCTATTGTCTATCTAAAAACGAAAACCACGCTGTATCTCACGCCTCTCCAACCGTTACTATAGCTTTGATGTGACGAATTAAGTTTTTAAAGGCCACCCTCGTTGTTCACGCACCCTCTCTTTAACTCACGTTTCTTTGCCCCAAACGTCTGCGTTCCATGCAAATTGAAACAGAAACGTTGTTGTTTGCGTTTACTACTTCACGTCATACATACAAGGGCTATCGTTTTGGTTTTAGGTTGTCCCTCCGTGAGCACGTCATTTTTTTGGCAAGCTGCATACGTTTTGTTCTCATGGCCATTTCTTCACTATGCATGCATCCAATGTGCACGTGATCTGCTCCTTGCTTCACCATTGTGCTCCTAACATCTACTACATTAAATCACGTTACACGGAGCTGTCACCTTCCTTTGTTCATTAATTGAATTACTAACTCACATGGCCATTAATTCACGTGAATACATGCATGAAATTTCCATGCACAATCAATGTAACTCACATTCTTTTCTTCATGTTTTCATTTTTCTTGTATTTTAATTTTCTTTGTCTCGTTCCATGAAGACAAGTGAGTATTGATATCCAAAAAATGACCTAAATGTAGTGCTTTCAACTCACTTTAATTTCTTTGCTTCCAAATTGTACCTAAAATCATATATGAATTAAAGTGAGTATCTTAAGCATTTTCATGTCATTAACCGCTAAGTATAAATGATTAAATATATCAACAATTAAATACATATCAATTATCCATCATTTAGTTAGCATTTATCCCTTTTCCTTGTAAGTGTTGTTTTCTATTGTAATGAATGGCATTTCGACTTCTTTTTTCTATTGTTAAACCTTTGTTTCTCATTTTATTTATTTTCCAGTCTATCTATTTTCTTAAATTTCTAGATTTGGTTCTACTCTTCCAAATCTCTTAATTAATCCAATTTCTCTCAAATTAAAATCTTGATTTGAAAATAACACAAAAGTTATGACGAGTGATGAGCGGAGGACCATAACTTCTAGATTGCAGGTGGGAAGTGCTCCTCTCCATGGGTTCTTCTTCTTCTCCTAACACAGCCCGAACACCTCTTACCCCATTACATGCTCTTTCTCCTACCCACAAGACCTCTTCTCCCAACCCCAACCCTAATTGAATCCAAAACACAAACCCAAATATTAACGGCCTTTCTCAGAACACAAATCCACCTCCCAAAACTACCTCTTCCATTAATCGTACCCAAAACATATCTTCGAACAAAACCCTAGTAGATGTAGGCATATCAGCTATTCAGCAGGGGCTTGAACCAGAAACAATCTCACATCCCCTTGTGATGAAATCATCAGAGAATACCAAATCGTGGAAGTTAGTAGTGGCTGATTGTATGGAGGATTCCTCGACAGCTAAAGCTCTAACCTACTATCCCCCGAAGGTTAAGGAGGACTAGATCTATTTCATTCATCCACCAGAGTTAGCGAAGAAGGGTACTACTCGCCTCTAATTAGCCCTGATAGGATTTTTTTCATAGGTAAGTGACTAGCTTTTCCTGTGGTTCAGAGAGCTTTAGCAAAATCCTTGTTAGAGTTTGGGCTTAAGGAAGTTTTAATTAAGAGTTCAAACAACTTTTTATTTAAATTTGACTCAGAGATAGGATTGAATCTGGTTCTAGAGAAGGGTCATTAGCATATCCAAGGCAAACTCTTATTTTTACGTAAGTGGTGTTTGAATGCGGGGAACAAGAAGAAGTTAGGTTTGCCCCAGTGTAGGCTAGATTTTATAATATACTATAGAATACTGGAACATAGAAGGGATGGGCAGAATAGAAAGTGTTGTTGGATGTCCCTTGCTTATGGATAATCAAACTGCTAGGATGTCTAAGATTGTGTATGGAAGAATGTGTGTGGAGCTAGAATTACAAAGGAATTGGCCTTCTTCTTTCCAGCTGGCAACTTACAATGAAGAAGGGGAAATACTCTTTAAGGAAATAAAGATTGAGTATGAATGGAGGTCTGATCATTATGCACAGAAAAAGGAATGGGCACCCACAGGGAGAATGTTTTAGACTGGATTATAGCAGGAATTAGAGAAGGGGAAAGAGACTATAACAAATAGTTTAAATCAGCACAGAAGGAAGCAGGAGTTAATTTCTGAAAGGACACTTCAAAGTAATAAGGAGTTTAAAGATTTTGAGAGTTAAATTAAGCAAAGTCAGGGTAAAGACCTCAACAAATTAATCAAATGCCTAGGATGGAAATATATGATGGTAAGGAAGCTAGCCCTTCTGGTAGTTCTACTTAACTAAGCAAGGATTAAGAGAAGTAAGATGACCCAAGTGGAGACCTTGAGGATCCAAATCTTCCTGCTGTGAGTCAAGTAGGTACCCATCCTTCATCTCCTATTTCTTTATTGGTTCCTAGTATTGATACTCAGAGTCATGGTATTATGGGAGGGGCATAGGGAGATTTTACTGTGAGGAAAAGTAGGAAATCTAGGAGGAAACAGAAGTAAGAGACCTTCATTTTGGTTTTTGTTTTATGGATTTAGTTTTTTAGAATGTTAGGGGCCTTAACAACCCCAAAAAACAATTAGCTGTAAAAGCTTGTCTTAAGAGGTTGTCAATTTCTTTTATTTGTTTGACTGAATCTAGGATTAGGTCCTTGTTTCCTAGATGGATTTCATACAATAATGTAGATCATGCTTCAAACGCTAGGATTATGTTATCTTGGACCCTAGATTGTTTCAAGCGTTCTATTCTAAGCACAAATGATCAACTGATTCATGTAGAGGTTACCCCGATGAACAAATCCTTTTCCTTTCTTGTGACTTGTGTTTATGGGTCTAATAACCTCAATTATAAGAAGATCTATGGTCTGAGTTGTCTAATATCAATCTCACTGTTGGTATCCTTCCTTGGATTATAGCTGGGGACTTTAATGCTATTATGTTTCCTCATGAGGCAGAACCTATAAATCCCTCAGCTATGAATGGAATGTGTGATTTTAGGAAATGTGTGGAGGACTGTGCTTTGTTTGATTTAAATTCTAGTGGTCCTAGTTTTACATGGAACAACAAGCAATGTGGAGATCTTTTTATTGCTAGGAAGTTAGATCGAACCCTTATTAATTCGACCTGGAGCTCTAGGTTTCCCAATTCTTATGGTGTTTTTCTTAACCCAAACATCTTAGACCACTCTCTAGTAGTGGTTAGGGCTTTAGCAAACCTGCAGAAGCAATTTTCTCCTTTTAGGATTTCTAATTTTATAGCTTCTCAAACAAATTTCCTTCAACTAGTACAAGATGCTTGGTCCTCTCAAGTCTAAGGCACTCCTATATTTTGTGTAATGTCTATGCTTAAGTGGGTTAAAAAAAGCTCTCAAAATTCTTAATTCTAGTCAAATAGGTGAAGTGAATGAGAGAGTAGAGAGTTGTCAAGTTGCTTTTAATAACATCCAAGATCAAATGAGGCTATTGCCTAATTCTCCTCAAATGGTTAGTAAGGAATCTGAAGATATAAATGCTTTAATTAGAACTCTAGATGACCAGGAATCTTTCTTTAAACAGTCCTCCAGTATTAAATGGCTTAAAGAAGGGGATAGGAACACCAAATTCTTTCACAACTCCATCGTCACTAATAAAAACATAAACAACATACACTCTTTATTAGTGGGAAATGGTAATAGGATTTCTAGTCTTGAAGAGATTCAAGATCAATTCCTTGGATACTTTCAGGGTTCTATTGGGGAAACAAAGGACCTTCTCCCTTCCAAAAAGTTTATGGAAAATCTTTTCCCTCATTCTGTGCTTGAAAATCTCTTAGACTCTCTAATTGCTGAAGTCTCAGCACAAGAGATTAGGGAGGTTTTCGATTCTTTCAATCCAAATAAGGCCCCTAGGTCGGATGGGTTTAATGGGTTTTTCTTTTTGCATACTTGGCATATTATAAGAGGGGAAGTTACTAGTGCTATTCACGATTTTTTCCAACATAGAAAACTACTCAAAGAGCTAAACTCCACTTTTATTTCTCTTATTCCTAAAAAAGACCATCCTTCCACAGTGTTAGATTATAGGCCTATATCTTGTCGCAACATGATTTATAAGGTGATTGCAAAAATCATAGCAAATAGGCTTAGAGAGACTCTTCCTCACATTGTCAGTCCCAACCAAAGTGCTTTCATTAAGAATTGTCGAATAGGGGATAACATCTTGTTAGCACAAGAGATTTTCAAGAACTACCATCTTTCAAACAACCATAAGAGATGTGCGTTTAAAGTGGACCTTCAAAAAGCCTATAACTCGATCCAATGGGATTTCCTCCTTAATATACTAGAAGTTATAGGCTTTCCTCAAAAGTTCTTAGAATGGATCAAAGAGTGTATAACTTCTCCCTCTTATTCTATTTTGATCAACGAATCTCCCTCTAAATTTTTTAGAGGGAGGTCAGGCCTAAGACAAGAAGACCCATTATCTCCATTCCTTTTCATTATTTGTATGGAAGTTGTCTCTAGGAGTTTGAATGATTGCATAGATGGCAATACTTCCTTCAAATACCACTGGTGATGCAAAACCCTTAAACTCACCCATCTCTTGCTTGCTGATGACCTACTATTATTTTGCCGTGCTGATTTGAATTATGTTCAAACTTTGCTCAATTGCATAGATACCTTTTCAAATTTATCTAGTATGGACATGAATCTTTCCAAGAGTCAGTTTTTCTTATCCCCTGATATGGATCATTTGTCCCAACAAATAGAAGTTATTTTGGGACTCAAGAAAGGTAATCTTCTCATTCGGTATTTAGGGGTACCTCTCTTAACAGGAAGGTTATCTAGGAGGGATTGTTTACACTTATTCGAGAAAATTGATGTCAGGATTAACAAATGGACTCATAAAAATCTCTCCTATGCTGGTAGACTTCAATTAGTGATTTTGGTTCTTTCTACCTTTCAAGTTTATTGGTCTACCCATTTTATTCTTCCTTCTACCATCCTAAAGGATATAGAGTCCAAACTTAGAAATTTATTATGGGCTGGGAAGGTCACTACTACATCTCATGATAAAGTTAAATGAAGTGATATTTGTAAACCGAAAAGGGAGGAAGGATTAGGTATTAAACATCTGTCCACTTGGAATAATGTACCATTAGGGAAAAGAAATTGGTTTCTGTTTAATAACAGTGAAGTGATGTGGGTTAGGTGAACACTATAATCCTGAGAAGGGAAAATTTCTAGAGTGCTCTACCTACTTATAATAGTTCATGGAGTTAGAGAAAGATCTTATTTTTTAGGGATAAAATTGGGAACCAATTCAGATTTAATATAGGAAATGGGAATACTACTTTATTATGGTAAAATCCTTGGCATCCTATAGGGATTTTGAAGTATTTCTCTATTCTGAAAGTGATCAATGGGTTAGAGCTACCTATGATAGCTAGAGTTTCCGAAGTAATCAAAAATAATGAGTGGTGCTAGCAAGAGGCAAATGTCGAGACCATCAGTAACCTAGAGCCTATACAGTACTGACTGAATTGTTCTAGATCTGATTGTTTGGAATGGTTGGTTTGCTCTTTAAAAAAGTATACTAATATTTCAACATACAATTTCTTGAGACCTCCAACTCAGAATGTTTCTTGGCATAAACTAGTTTGGTGTAAAAGCAATAGCCCTGGGTGTTCTTTCATACTATGGTTGACTTTCCTTAAAATGTTGCAAACACGGGATAAACTCCCCTACCTTCACACGCCAAATTATTATTCCCTGTGTATTTCAGATAATGAGACTATTGAACATTTGTTCTTTGAATATTCTTTCTCTAAATCAATGTGGGTAAATTGCCTCGTCCACTTTCTAATACATCTTCCTAATTTGACAAACCTTTACTCCATTTCCAATTGGTTCAACCAGCCCTCCAATACCCAAAATTGTGACATTAACATATTTACCATCCTCCTTTTTGTTACTGTCTATAACTTTTGGAGTGAAAGGAATTCTCAAACCTTCAAAGATGAAGCCTTGGATGTGGGGTGCCTAAACACCAAAGTGATCTTCCAAGTTATGGAACATCTCAGCTCAAACACTGTGAGAAGGTGATCGTTGGAGTGTTTTATTTTCTAACAAAATTTTTACAGGTTTTGATTTCAAATTTGGACTAGGTTGGATATCAAATTCCTCTTCAGTATAAAGCAGAAGAGAAGTCAGCTCCAGGAAAACTTCTTATTTCAAAGCAATAAATTATAGGCAGCATGGAGTGGACAAGTCAATGGCCTCTCCTTGTAGCAAATCAACTGACCTCACTGAAAGTGTCTAAATCCTACGGATGGTGGCCAGACGATCAAATAATGTTACTATCAATGAAGGTATGCGACAGGTGGGCAAACTTGATAGTGACCAAGGAGACCAAAAGGACATTACTTATCTTAGATTGTGTTGACTGTTGATTAGGTTTTGTTAATTAATGTTGCTCGAATCTGCTGCTGCAAACTATTGTTGTTAAACTTGTGTTTTTGGATAGATAAGCTAGCTTTATAAGGTCTCTTGGTAGGAAGGTTGTATTGAATATATTGGTTGTTCTTGTTGTAAGGAATTGTTGTTAGTTCCTTATGAACTCCTTTTGGTAGCCAAGAGATTTCTGCTTTGGAATCTCTAATTACACAACATTTTATTATTTGTATAAAGTTCTTACTGATTTATCCAAAAAAAAGGCCTTTATTTCCCTACGACACAAATTTAACCATAAAAGAGAAAAACACGTAAATAAAATGAAATGAAAATTAAATATAAAAAAGATTTAACAAATGTGAAGTTATAAAATGTAAAGATATGCAAAATTTAGACAACTATGAATGATTTTAATTTATTTTTTAAAAAATTACTTTAAAACTATAAATACAAAAAAAATCCATATGAAAAGAATTTTTAAAAATGAAAACTAATTCAAAATTAAGTATAATGTTAATAATCAATTAACTAAATTTATTTTTTAATAAATTGTGAAAAGTGAAAGAAATCTAAAATGCATAATCTTAATATAAAATTTTAAAAGATAAATTGATTGAAATAAGTTAGGCAAAATTAAGTATTGACAGTAGGATCAAAGACCCGTATATACAATTGTTCCTTTACATGTAGCACTACATAAGTTCCTTTTAACGATCAGCAGAGCTATTTTAGGCAAAGTTATGAATACCGTATCGGGCTCGGTACCGGATTGAGCTCTAGAACGGAACCGTACCGGTATCGGTCGGTACCGGGTACTGTTTCGGGGAATTTTTTAAAATTATGAAATAGTCCCTAAAATTTTTAAAAATTGCAAAATAGTCCATATTAGTATAT
>JAOQMP010000005.1:17996713-18013560 GCA_027563575.1 Erythroxylum pedicellare
GGGTTCGGGCCGGGTAATGGAAAAAAATTTCGGGTAATTCGGGCCGGGCCCGAACAGTAAAAATTGGGCCCGAATTACCCGAATGCTCACCCCTAGTTGAATCTTCCACTATTCAAGTTGACGCATAAATGTGCTTTAAATGGTTATAAGTACAATATAGAATTTTTAACCCACTCCTAAATCTATTAGGGACGACCATATTTCTTATTCACTAACTTTAAGGGTTCCCATAGCAGTCCCTCCTTTCATTATTTTGACTCAACCTCGGTAGCAAAAAGTTGTTGGAAATCCAAAAATATGGCAAAATATGAATTTTTAATCATAATTTTTTATTAAAATATAATTAAGACCCTAACTTTTTTGAATATGCATAATGAACCTAAAGTTTTTTGAAATATTAAAAGAGTTATGTATGGATTTATGATGAGTTATGTCGACACAAATGCGACACGCATTTATTAATTTTAATGATTATGTAAGTCTTATTTTGTCACCTAATATATACATGTCACTATAGGACACATATATTTAAATTAATTAACCTTAGTTTTGATTATATTAGTTTTTTAAAAATATACCAGGAAGACCAATTCAACCTTAATGGCTAGGAACATGCCAACTCTTTAGTTCAATTTATTGAAATAACATTTGTATATGAATTTCGCCAATTTTCTAACCGTTACTTCCTAAAAAACCATGAAGAATCAAGTATCAATCTTCTTCTTCAATCAAACTTGTGTAACTTGTTAACTTATTTCAGTAAGTTTCAATTCTATTTTAATCAAAATTTCTAGTTATATCCTTTAAGAGGTTTTCTTCTTCAATTAAACTTCTATAACATCCATTAAACTTCTGCAACTTCTTATCTTATTTAAGTTAGTTTCCAATTCTATTTCAATTGAGTTTTAGTCTTATCCTTTAAAAGGTTTGTTTCTTTAGTCAAACTTCTACAACATCTTGAATTCTTTTCTCATTAATCTCTTATTTAATTGGTTTTCTCCAACGATTTCAATCTATGGAGTTTGTTATTTTCTTAATGCTTTTGTTGCTTTCTTTTTTATAGATTAAAGAATTGTATTAATCAAGGTAATGCCTTTTCAAAATGATTACAATTTATAATTACAAGGTGTTACAAGATGATCAACAAGCTAGTTAAATGAGAAGAGTCAAAATAAGCTTGAAGCTTTTTAGCTTCATATTGGTCTAAGGTCAAGTGTGTTTGGAAGGCATTTCTTGCAGGACAAAAGACCATTGTTGATAGTTTTACATAAAAACTTTAATAACACAACTATCCAGATCATAACATGTAGTATAAATGACATCGTTCCCACGAGGATTGATTAGTAACCTAACAACTTGGATGCATTTTATATATGATAATAAAATATTTAATTAATTGAATTAAAATAAAGTAACTAAAATTAAAATAAACTAATAAAACTAAACAACTAAATAATTGAAACTAACAATAAGAATAAAATTAATCAATGATGTGGAAACTTAGGAGTTATTATATCCTTGTTTTGTCTTCCTTTTATCGTGTTGATTCAATTATGCTTGATCCCAGATATCATAAGGTTTTGATTACCCTCTCTCGAAATCTAAGCAAATAATCCCAATTGAAATTAATAATAATATAATTGCATCCTCTCGATTCACAAAATACTCCTAACTATTTAATCAGATTTGAAGCAATCCTAAGGATAATTAATTCATAATTAAGATCTCTCTTCAATTATTTATTAATATGATATTTGCAGGTCTATTAAGTTACCAACACTTGTTGCGCACCTTAACACATATGGCTTGATTTGATCTCTCTATTTTATTGTCAAGTATAAGCATATCAAATATCACACAACATTGATATATCTATTGAATTCAACAAGAATAAAGTCTAACAAAACATATCAAAAACAATTCCTAATATGGATTTATAAACCCGTAATCATGTTTAACATCCTAATATTCCAAATCAACATCCAAGAAAATGAAATATATAAAGAGAAAATAAAGAAAAACAATGTTAAGTCTTGATCTGGAAACATGGAAAATCTGGAGTTGCTCTTAATGTCTCCTATTTGATCTCCTTGCCACCTCCCTTTTGTGCTTTTCTTAGGGTTATTTCTAAGGTTTCCTTACTTAATATGGTTCCAAAAATAGCCCCAAAATATCAAGAATACAAAATTTTCACATATTAGAAAAACACCATGGCACATGCGTTGTTCATCTTCTCTATCACGATTATGGATTTATACATGATTATGGCTTCTTCCCTTCTCCAAGTTCTTCCTCTTTTCTTCAATTTCCTGCTTTCACTCACTAATAAAAATATTAATCACCCCTTGAAACATAAAAGTAAGATCAAATTCTTGCTTTAAACTAATCAAATAATTAAAACAAATAAAAACACTTAACAAAAGCACAACTCTAATTCCTAAACCCGTGATTATCATATAAGAAAACACTTAAAAACATACTCAAACACCGAGAAAACATACTAATACATCTTTCTTTGTCCTTAGGCAAAGCTTAAAAACACAAAAAAAACACGTAATATATAAACACACAATCATATACAATGCAATAATGGTATAATGACATCAAATCTTATAGAATTAACATAACCTCAAATATCAACCACTTAAAAAATGCCAACATATTAACTTATTCCTTTCATGTTTAAGTACTTTGATTTGAATATACATATCAATCAAAATATTATCACCCTATTCATAAACCTGTGACACTTGTAAGGATGTATTTGTTATTATTGATTAACTAAAAAATAGAATATCGTTAAGTAACCCTTCATGAAAATTTTTGCTATTTTTAAAAGATCAGTAGGTTTAATTTTATTACAAGCACTATCTTTATATATTTTCTTTAATGATCGCCTAGTCTTTTGATGCAAAGGCAAATACCTTGTCATGAATATCCCACGATTGCTCAACTAGCTTATTTTTTTTAGCTTGGTCAATTTATCATTTTATCCTTTTGACATGAAGAAAAATATTTTGTTGTGAATGCCCCTATTACTCAACTTATTGCAACTTTTAACTAATCATCAACTTTATTCTTAATCTAATTTTCTTAAAAGGGCCAGCATAATAGGAATTTTATTTAACACGTGTTCTTTTTTTCATTTAATTTATTAGACTACTTCATTTTTTCTTAATCAATCACTCTCATGAAAGGGTACCAATGATGCTAACCGATTTAATTGAATATAATTATAAATGTTTCCAAAAACGTGTCATAAAGTGAAAGAATAGTTGCTATATCCTAATTAACATACATATTCATCTTGAAATACAAAATTCACGAGTTACTATGCCTTTACAATTTAAATAACCATGTTCAAAGTAAGCTAACTCCATTCAATTTATGCTATTGACACATTCACACAATGCACACATCTTGCAATGAAATTTTACACTATGCCAAATTAATTAAAACTAACACAATGCAAATGATAATTTCATATACCAATGATATGCCAATGCATAAATGTCCTCACACTTGAACATCACATTGTCTTCAATGTGGAAACCAAAACAACACAAATTAAGAAAATAACAACAAAGAAAAAGTAAGAGAGCAAGAAAACTTATGATGATTCGGGTGGCATGGTGTTAGAGATGGAACTTAGAGACCTTGAATAGTAAAATATTTAAGTATTTTCTTTGTTTGATAACATTGGTGACGTTGATAGAGCTTCACTCCTTTAGTTACACCTCCATTATGTCCAGATGATCCTCTAAATGCTTATTATTTTCTTCCATTTTTAAAGCACGTTCTCCCATCTTTCCTCTTCTTCCTCCTTAAAGTCTTTGCTTGATGAGACTTGTCATTGATAATGTGGTGGTGCTGAACTAGAGCTTGCCTATCATGCCTTGTGTTTAAACTTAGATTTTGAACCGATATCTTAGAGTTATATATCATGGCACTCCAAAATCTCTGTTCTTCGCAAACGCTTATGGTTTAAAAACTCCAAAAAGACAAGGGTCAGTTCATCAATAGAAACACCATGAAAATAAGCTAGCACAGTAACAAGAAAGCCTATGCCTCGTTAGCTACTTTTCTTATTAAGCAAAGTAACTATCGTTTAAAAAATGTGGGGTGATGTACAAACTTGAATCTTATGATCTATGCAACAAAGGATAAGTAAATCTTTTATAAAACACATTACTTTGAGTTTTAGCAAAAAAAGTTTGAATCATAAATTTATATAGTAACAAATTTTTAGGATTCTAATAACATTATTAGGTTCATTTTTCAGATTAAACCCATCCAACCCGTTAATTTTTTCAATATTTTCTAGCATTAAAATTTTCATGTTTTTCAACAATTTTTTTATTTTGGAAAACCACATATGTCCCCCATAACATCATTTTCCACACTACAAGGTTTTCCATGCAATCAGAACAAAAAATTAACTAATTGATGCAACTTATAATATAAAATAGTGTAAAATTCAAGATCAATTCTTCATAACTAGTATAATCAAAACATATAAATTTGTCCCATTGAATTTTAGCGCCTAAAGCCTCAACTTTTCCTTTTAAATCTAGTTTGCTAAGATTGAGAAATCAAAATATTGAGGTGTTGTAATAATTTTTGAACGAAGTTTTGGGAATTTTTTACCTTCTTCTTATGTGAAGATTGAAAAAGGCACTCTAAAAAAATCCTTGGCTAAGTCACATGCATCATCACCTGACATTTTTGTTTTTACTTTCAGAGTTAAGTGTTTTATGATTTCTTGATTTTTGAAGTCATATTAGAGAGTAGAATCTTCAAAACACAACCAAGAAAACACACAAAAACATATAATAAAACCCAAAAATTAGTAGAGAGAAGGGTAGAGAAAATCTTGTAAAACCTACTTAAAGGATGTGATTTTCATGTAGGAATCACTAGATTTGTGTAGAAATAATGATAATCTAAATGAAACAAGAAAGAAAAGAGTGAAAGCCCAAGTGAAAGTGAAGACAAATTTGAGAGAAAGACGAGAGCTATGGAGGTGGTTGCTAGTTAGAGAGAGAATATGAGAGGTAGAAGAAGAGAAAACAAGTATTTAAAAGGTTACGGTTTGAAAACAAGGACAAACTAGGGTTTTCTATGTATGATATGAGAGGGGAGGTCCACTCTTGTCTGTCACAATCGTGGATCCAGCCACGATCATGATAGAGAGTTTTTCTTCTGGTAGAACACTCCATTTTTGTCATGTTTTGCTTTATTTTTCCCATATATCACCAGAAACTTGTTCACTAACCTTTAACATCTTTTTAAATATGAGATTAAACAAACAAAATCACTCCAAAAACAAGAAAATAACAAACCTACATGTAAGATTTTTCCAAAAACCTAGCTAACATAACATGCTTACAAATGAATAAAAATAAAATACAAAACCTATCCTAATTCTTGGGTTGCCTCTCAAGTAGTGCTTGTTTAATATTATTAGCTTGACGTACCCTTCACATCTACTATCAACTTGAGTCTATAATTAGTGGCTTACTTCCATACCTTTCTCCCTATGGCAGTTTAATAACCTAAGAACAAGCCACATGTTGTAAGATAATAAAAAGGACATAAATGATCAAATTAAGAAATCTAAATGAGTATTAATGTCCTTTTCATAACAAACTATTAATAAAATAAGGAATTATGAAACTCCTTGAATCTTCATTTAACTCCAACAATTTATCCTGTGGGAAGGTGAACTGCTCAATCATTCACCTTTGTCCACCCTTCTAACTGCTCGTTTTTGTCCTCATTCACCTTTGTCCACTCTTCCATTTTTAGTTCTTGAACAGAGATTTCCTTTTCTTCTTCACCCACTATTTTCTCTATCCTCCGTTCTTCTTTCTTTTCTTAATTAGCAACTTCCTTTGTGAATTCGACCTTTTTCTCCTTTTCACTCTGAGTCATTAATAGGCTCTAATTGATCAAATTTTATATCTAATAAAACTCTCATTACCTGCTATTAAAATATGATATGAGTGAAAATAATAACATAAATTAAAGCAATTAAAAAAATCAAGATAATAACAGATAATAAGCGAGCTGCCAATTTAATATAAGGTTGATCAAGGATGAATGCTTAAGATTTATTCTTTCATTATTTTGTTCCCTCAACTCTAATCGATCCAATTATCTGTCGATCCTAGATTTCCTAAGGGATTGATTACTCTCTCTTAAGACCTGACTAGTTAACCCTACTTGACTAAACCTAATTGAATCTGAAAAATCTAGATTTTGCAACCTTTTGAGTTTAAAAACCTTCCTAATGTTTTTCAATTAGATTTGACGTTATCTATTAATCAAGTTCTCACATAAGATCTCTCTTTGAACAATAGTTGATTTGATAATCATGTGACTTATTAAAATATCAACTCTCGTTGAACAATTTAATCAAATTACTTTTGACTCACTCTCTCGATTTATTGTTAAAGTATGAAATGCACAATTATCGCAACACTAGAATATGTATTGAATCAACAAAGATCATATTCACAAAATAACTTCAAAATAAACCTTAATATGGAAATTAGAACAACGTGAATGTAATAAACATTTAGAAATTTAGTTTACACATCAAGTATGATGAACACCACAAATAAGAAAGAAAGAAAAACTCTACTTGAAGCTTGATCTAGAAAAATGGAATTTTGGATGTTCTTCTTGATCTTCCTTGTTTGATCCACTTTTGTAAGATAATGACTATATTTTTAAGGCTTCTTAATGTTCTTAAATAGTCTCTTAGGGTCTTGGGGGTGTAACTAGGGTTTTCCCCCTTTAAGTGGTTCTAAAAATGCCCCTGAACTCTAAAACAAATGGAAAAATTGTGCCTAGGAAATGTCTGTCATGATCATGATATAGGATTCACGATCGTGACTCTGAAAAAATACTTCTGTCACGATTGTGACTTTGGGTGATTCTCTTCTATCAAGATCGTAATATGGGAGTCACAATGGTGACTCTACCCATGTAGCTCCATGCACATCCAACTTTCTCGTTCTTCACTTATCTGATTTCCAACACTAACAAACACATTAATCATCTCAAGAAACATATAATAAAGATTGAAAGCATGCTCTAAATGACATAAACACTTAGAATATAAACAAACACTCAAATTAACATAATTCTAAGCCTATACATGCAACAACCATCTAATAAACACCTATTAAAACATAGTATAAACTACATTTATCAGCTCTAATAACGTGTTGTATCCAACATAGTATTAGTATATTGATATGTTGTATTTTGAGGCTAGTTTCACATGCAATATGGTTTCTCCCAAATATCCACAATCTTTTTAGAATGAGCATCTTGTTATTGATTGATATAGATTTGAGACTTAAACCCCTATTTTTAATAGGTTTGTAAACATTTGACTACTTAACCTTTGCTCTTCCATAAGAGTTTTTAACCTTATTCCATAAGAAATTCTTCATTCCCCTTTCTACCATAACTTTAAATAGAAAGAAATGTGAAGTCCAATAAACATGCAAGGAGTTTATAATTGCCTTTAGGAGTTGTATTTTACCTCTATAAAGTGATCTCTAGGTACACAGGCTAAGTCTTTTATAGATCTTCTCTATTAAAGGAATGCATTGATTATAAGTCAATCTCCTTGTAGAAATAAGAAGCCCTTAAAAAGTCAGAGGGGGCAGTCTCTTCTTTATTGTAGTGATTTCTACAATTCTTCTCTCTATAGGATAATAAAGTGACTTTTGTTGAATTTGATCTCAAGTCCTAATAGGATCTTGAATTGATTTAAGGAGTATATCAATAGGTTAATTGAGTGATAATGTGCCTTAGAGAACATGAGTTAGTCATTTGCAAAACATAAGCTTATTAGTGAAACTAGTTTGCATTTTGTATGATATTTGAAGTCAGGATCCCCATTGATTGATTTATTATGTATCTCCATTAGCTCCTAGTAGTCACCTCTCAAAACTAATTTCCCATGGGTTTCCATTCCTTAACTCTAGTTTTCGGACAGGTCTCCATTGGTAGGAGACCATGAATTTTTGCTTAGTCAGAGTATTATTTACTCCTAGCCTTATGATTGGAAAGAAATTCAACATTTTATTAGAGATATTCATTCTAATAGATAATAAGGCATATACAATTCTTTTCCTTCTAGTTGTATTATCATCCATATAGATGGTGAGTTAAAAGAGAACAACATGAGATTGTCTTCAGTTAGAAGAACATCGGTCAGACCTATGTTTTTCCACTGTGATGAAGCCCACTTCTATACTATTAGGAAGGGAAGACATTTCTTTATGAAGAAGCCTGCCAAAGTTGCCTCCCCCCACCCTTTTCCCCCTACCTTAACAATGTCGAGATCAAAGGATACAATGGATCTTTCTTCAATTTATAATGGGCACAGTAATGTAAAGAGAGATCTGAGTGATCACTCATTACTTATTTGTCTTCCGATGAATGGGAAGGTTCAAATTAAGATTATTATTAAAAAGGGTGAATGCAAGATTGTTTTTAAAATGGGTGAATTCATTGACAATATTGAAGGAGCTCAAGCCAAAGTTTGGAGTGAGAGAATTGATGGTTGAATCAAAAGGGGCAGAAGTTGGAGAGTAGGCAAGTTTGTTACTAATAGATGTGGGAGCTAAGGAAAGATTAAAGTAATTCTTAGTTAGGACTAGGATGAAGTTGGGGGAAATTTGGTTAAAGTTGAACCAGGAGGGGTAGAGGAAATATTGGCCTGGTCAAGAGATGAAAAGAGGTTGGTGTTGGGGAAGCGTAGTGGAGGGAAGTCTTCTGAAACCATATCTAGAATGGGTGTTTGTAAAGGGTTGGTGGGGGTTGTCAAAAAGTAGTTAACCAATTAAGGAAAAAAAGGTAGTAGATGGGAAAACTTTCAGGTAGAATAACTATAATGCCCCTTTTTAATGTTTAAGGTTATGTGCAGATTTAGAAGGGAGAAAAATATTGTAGATAGATATCAAGTAGAAAACATATTGGGAGGGAGGCAAAAGGAGAAGAAGATCAAAAAAAGCAAGAGAAGAGAAGAAAGAGAAATGCAGAAAGATGATATATGAAAACTAGGTTTTGAAATAGTAAAAGAAAAGGCAATAAAGAGATGAGGAAGAAATAAAGAAGAGGGAAGAAAAAGCAAGAATTAGGAGAGGTAAGAAGATGATGAGATGGTGAAGTTAGCAGACATTGGTAGATAAACAAAACTAGGGGACATCAATTTAAGGAGGGTAATTAAAAAGTAGTAGGTGACATGAAGGAGAGAAACACTCCATTTTTTGTTATGTCTATTTAATTTGTCTTAGCCACATTGATTAAAATTTTAAGAAATAACTTGAAAAATAATCTTGAATATAATATATCTTATATAATAAATTTCAATGATGGTAATAATAAGACACTTCTCAATAATAAAACTTTTTTACCAAATGAAAATTGAGAGCAGTGTAATTTGAATAAATATATCATTAAATGAAATTCTAAATATTTCATGTTATATTCTATATATGCAATACATACATATATATATATACACACACACACACACACACAAAGTATAAGTAAATTTTAAAACAAATATATATACTATCCCTATTTTTGCTTTATTACATATACTATCAATATTTTTGTTTTAAAATTTACTTCTACTTTGTAATGTTCCCCGCACTAAATTGTTGTTGCAATGATTATGGATCTATATTACAATATGATATTTTGATGTTGTAAATTATATAATGTTAAATAGTTCCCATTAATTTTAATTTTATATCAATTTTAATTATTATTTATATGATAAATATATAAAAAGTAATATTAATAGAAAAAATATTTGTTATAATATTTTTAATCCAGAGTTGATATAAAAATAAATATAATATAATATAAACTATTTTGTAATTTATAAAAATTAAGAACTATTTTATAATTTTAAAAATTACTTGAAAACAATACTCGATAATGACCAATAGCAATACCATACGATACCAAAACCAAGTCCTATGCTAAATCCAATACAGTATTTATATCATTGCTAACAACTTAATTGTGCTAATTATTGTCAAACCTACATACAGTCCACGTCCATACACAAAAGTAAACATAAGCGTTTCCATATAACAAATTAGATTGACATTCGTGCCACATTTACATTATTATGGTCAAATGGTATCAAATATGCATTACAGTAATAATTGATGACAATAACACCTAATTACTTATTAACAACCTTTTTTGGATGCAGATGAAATTTCTTAAAACCAACAGTAAAGCCATTTTTATTTTCCTTTTGGCATGTCATTTTGTTTAAGCTCATTAATTAACCACTTTACCGAATTTGGTAAAATTATGAATGCCTAAGAAAACAAGAAAATAAGTTAGGAAGTTAACAAAAGTTTCCAAAAATGAAACAGTAAAAAAAAATAAAAAAAAAACAGAGCAAAGGGGATGGATGGGCTTGAGGTGAATGGGTTAGGACTAAGGTGGATAGCAGATTAAAGCTGGAAACGGAAGCGGAAAACAACGCACGGGATCACGTTGGTATTAGGGCTAATATTTGTGTTTTGATTCTTCCCATGCACATCTCTATCTCTCTAAAAATTGGCCAATTTTGAGGGCAGCGTGGCTGCAAATTTGCAACAGCAGAATCTATTATCTTAGCTATATCACCGGGGTGATATTGCCGTTCGCTACATGCCTGCATAATGTAAGAAAACATGAACCAAGCCCACATTGCAGGGATAATTTAGATCCATATTTACCGTCAACACATATTCAAAGTTACCTGTATCATAAGCAAAGTTGCAACACATGATCCAATAAGCTTTGAAGGGATTGATGCCTCGGCCTTGTCATACTCATCATCTGATAATGACATGGATGCATCACCATTGACCTGAGACTCTGATGCACTAGACAATTGGTGATGATGTAAACTACAGTCGATCTGCTCTGCCACACTGGTCGCTTGTGCTTTTGATTCTGATGCAAACTGTTTTTTATCCAGAACATCTATGGCCTCTTCAATTCGCATATATACATCTCCATGTTCTTTTTTCAATGAAATTGCCTGAAATACAAAGGTTATGCATGTTTCAACCCATGTGATTTAACAGAAATTTGCGAGAGGCTACATAGTATTCTAAATAAGTAAAGAATATACCAGCAGACATTTCCACTCTTTAACTTCGTCTGTGGTGTGTGTGTGGGAGAGAGAGAGAGAGAGAGAAAGAGAGTGTACCTGAACAGCAGCACCAACCATTCTATGTGCCTTATATCTCGAGCTTTTGATAATTTCAGATGCAGTAGATACTGATTCTTTAGAAAAAGAACTCTTGGAAGAGACTGGTAAGCAAACAGGATGACTAAAATTTCCAGGCAGATTCAACCAAGGAGGCAGTGTATTCGCTGGAAGAATATTAGGTTGCCTTGAGTTGAACACAGGAAAAGCCTGCGTGTTAACAAAATCAATGGATGGTCAAAGAAGCAAAGCATGTGTTTATAGACAGCAATCATGTAATTTACAAACAGAAATTTGCATAAGCCACATTCCTAGCAACTGGCTTCCTTTTTTCAAGGAAAAAAATAAAATAAGAATTTTATTAATAAAGAGTTACAGAATATCTATAGACATACAAAAGGGGGGTTACCTTGGCCACACCAAGGTGAGAATGACTTGGAAAACAAAATTTTCAAAACGCTTAATTATCCAGGAACAACAAAAAACAGAGAAAATTCAGGCTATGTTTCGCAGCATGAGGATCTCGTGGACAACTGGCTTCCTTTTCAAACTGAAGTAACAAGGTTTCTCACAAGGCTCAAAATCTCTTAATGAGATGTCTTCATTTACTCATCTTTTTCAGGTTTTCCAGACATGTGAATACTTATGTTTCTAAATTGCCAAGCTCATAAATCATCTTTCCTGTTATTAGACAAAAAGGGGGAATGTGAAGTCATGTCTTGCAAGCAACTCCTGCTAACTCCTTTACCCATTTCCAATATTATTCATTCAAGAATCCATATGTTAATCAGGGAAAATGATGAGGTCTAGCAGCACTAAAACAACACTGCAAAGCCAACATGACCAAGAGGATAAAGAAATATGAAAACTCTATTTAGTCATAACATGTCAAAGAAGTTCATGCTATAAGCTAATTAGTACGACAGTCCCAGAAAAGGCAACCAAGTGGAAGATCTAAAAGTAGTCTGGTTAAACAATAAGTCCCCCAAAACAAAAGACAACAAATAAATAGATGCCAAGATAAAGCGAATCCTAAGGCTTTGAGACCATCCCAGAACATGACAACCGCATTATGCATATTTCCATGCAGATCAATATACCAATATAAGTAAATAATCAGTACAGATATTGTACCATAATAACATTACATGCCTTTTTATTACGAGCATAGGACAGCTCCGAAAGAGGCTGAGTTTCAGCTTCATTTCCTTGTCTCTTCATAGAAGGTTGATTACAAGCTACTGCTTGTGTGTTAACAACATCAATAGTTATGGCTTTAGCTTGTGGGATAGCATGATTGGCACCCACCTGGGTGATAATCAAATAATAATAATTTGTCAAAAGAATAGCAAAATGGTATCTCTATTTGATTTCTAATCCCATACTTAGAAGGAAACTAGAACACCATATGAAACAGCCTAGGAATACCCCAAGCAAAATGTTGAACTAGCAATTAGCAGACAAGCAGCTCTATCTTTTTAAGGTTAACAAAACAATGTTAAGCATCAGCTGAATAGCGATTCTACCTGTGCTTGCTTTGTCAAAGTGTTATTGGATGTAGAAGCATTCTCGAAATTCCCACGTGTAACCACACCTCCACTATCTGAATGTCTACTCATTTCTGGTTCTTTAGATACTGCATAATGACTTTCTCTTCTAAGGGATTCAGGCATGTTATCAAAAGGATTCAAAGGCATGCAATCAATGTCCTGTAGGCAAAATACATAACGCAACGTTCAAGAAAAAGGTAAAGAGAATTAATCCTATGAAGACATTAAATCAAATGAAAAAAGTGACTTAATCCCATGGCAGTACACAAGACAAAGTAAACTTGCTACAGAAAACTAACATGACATTGGTAACGGCCATGCAAAATGTGATCCAAACCAATGCAAGTACTTACTGAAACATAAACATGCCAAACCTTAACTTACTTTCCTTTTCACTTTCCCACATCTGTTTTCTTACCCAAGGTTAGCAGACATTCTGGTCAGACTAATATAATTCAAAATATGCAAATTTGAATGAAGAACAAAATATTTGAGATCAATTCATGAAACAGATTAGAGCAAGTCCTAAAACCAGCAACGTCAATATCCCTCATCAGAGAAATACAAAATACAATGATGAGAAATTCAACTTATGGAAAAGGAAGGCATAAAGTTATTATTTACTAAATGTAGCAAACAAGAACCAGATCCAGAATGACATTACAACATAAATATAAAACTAAAAATTCGTCAAAAAGTGCAACTACCTTGACCATTTGAACCCCTATTTCAGGACGGTCAAACTGAACCCTGCACCTGTCACGATCAACAGTAAGGACACTTCCATCATGAAGCTCTCTTGTCCTTGGATGCAGAGCAATTACTCGCTGCCCTACTGATAAAGGTCTAGCTAAATCTGCTGGCAGTCCATCCCTGATACCAGTTCGCAGGTGGTCGTAATGCTTTCTCACAGATTCTCGATACTGTTGAAGTTTTTTCCTCTCTTCCCATAAGAAGCATTCCGAGAACCTCCTAGGTTTGCCTAAGGAACTAAATAAACAGGCATATAAGATTCACTAATATTCTCCAAATGGGATCTTTGAAAAGTTGTAAAAAAGAAAGAATGAAAAGGAAATGAGAGAGAACCTTCGTATCACACCCCACTCTACACGAGTTAGTCGTGGAATATGCTCCAGCTGAACATGTTTTAAGTATTCCACAAACTCTCTTTTGGTAAACCAAGGATAGTCAATTGCACTGCAAAACCATTCAAATGTGCACCATCTCCGAACCATAGAAGATGACAGGCAACAGGAAAGCTCTTCCTGCAATTTTGAAGGAAAAAGATTTAACCAAAGACGATTTATATTTTAGAAAACTCAGGTGAAATATATGTTCGATTACCTACCTCTAGATTGACTGCTTTATCATGCTTTGACATTGAGAATCTGATAATGCCCTCGAAGTATTTCCCCTCTTTTGTAAGCAACGCTCTCTTTAAACCCATCTTGCGCCTGTTAATTCTTGTGGCTTGTGAGTTTGCTAGGCCTGAAACAGGCACCTGTGGAGGGGATACTGGTATATCACTTGCTGAAATTTTATGCTCAGCACTTAAAGAAGAACCATCTGAGCCTCCTACTGATTTTGCTTGTTTTGAAGGACCAGAAACTTGACCAACATGCTTACATTCCACTGCACATATGTTCTTCACTACATCGAAAGACTATAAAAGTGCATAGAAAATGGTAGAAAGTGAACACTTGCTTCATTGCTAAAGGCAATCAAAAGAGGGGAAAAGTAGAAGAACAGAAGCATCTATAATAACCGATTGAACAACAAATAACCTACATGTAATGCTTTTCGACATTGCAGTCAATAAAGCATCAACCCCCAGATAAATAGAAATTAGAAATAATTTCTTGGCTAATGCATTTTTTTTAGAATCAAGAAACAGCTTTGCTTCAAATCCAGGATTTTAGTAAGTGAAGTCTCTGGCAAGCTGGCTAAGTTGTTATAAAATAAAAGCTTTGCAATCTTCAAGGTTACACGTTTATCTATCCTTATGGTAAAATTTGGTCCCCTAATTTACCAATATTTGAAATGTAAAAGCAGTAGATTAACTTCGAAATTAATGATCGGTTGGAACAGAAACAAATTTGAGAACTTTTACCTTGCTTAGTATCATATTCGAACAGGAACCCGGTTAGTAATGAGAAACTATCAATATTTGAAGTTTTTTGATATGTTAGTAACTAATGCATTGACTATGTTCATAAATTTTGATATAAGCTGCCATCTTTTGGATTCCTACATGCATGAGTGAATAAAAAACAATTACTAAAGACTCATTTAAGTGCTGGTTAATATGAGTTGACATATTGCTTCTAATAACTAATTCCAATACAAACAAGATCCTTGTCAATATAAAACCAACAAGCTAAACTTCAAGTATTTTTAAGCCCCCAATTACAAAGCCACAAAGCAAGGAAAGAAAACAAAAATTCATATAAAAAGTAATGGAGTTCAACAAAGAAACATAAAACTAGGGGCACCAGAGTGGCAAATCATTTACTTAATTGAAACATTGAATAATATATGTCTAGCAACTTTAAAAAAGAATATTATGCATACCCCAGACTGCAATTGTTTACTTGTATGAGGATCTACAGCAGTTTCACCATTCAGCATCTGCAACTTGAACAAACATTTGCATCTTCCTTTTTTGGTAACTTACTAAGACCAAAGTTTGAAAAGAAAAGAAAATATATAAGAATGCAACTTGAACAATGTTACTGAATGTGATACCTTTGAAATTGAGTTCTGGCGTTTTCTTTTTGAAACATTATTATTGGTAGATTGCAACAAAGGCTTTACTTCAGAAACAGGTTTAGAATCAATAGCTGATTGCCTTCCGAGCTTGGACTTTCTTGAGGCAGCACTCTCAGCCTCTCTCCCAGATGGAAGTACTTTTCCTTTCTGTCCTATAATTTTGTTTTTGTCTAATTGATCACTAGTAAATGTTGTTTCAGGTATTGTGGATTTATCATCCACATCAAGCACAATCTTTTCCTCAGTCAACTGCACAGAAGATTCTACATCCAACACAGAAACAACAATAAAAATGATTGTATTTATAAAAAGTGTGAGCAGATAGCATACAATGCAAAACCTAGTCACCACCCCATTAATAGTTCAGATTAAGCAGTGAATAAAAAAACAGAGGAGAGAAGGGAGGGTGGAAAAGAGATCAAGGGGCTGAAAGTAGTGCTCGAGCAGCTAATATTCAGCCATTCATAGAAAGGGAAGTGTATAGGATGAATAAGCCATCAATGACCCAAAAAATGGAAAATTTCAAAGAATAACCAGATTTCACTTTATGTTGCAATTCAACAAAGCATCAATTTGTGCTCCAGCTGAATATAAAGAATGCAAAGATTAATCATTATCATTTCCTCAGATTTACGGCTCTTCTAGATAAATTGATATCACATGATTCAGAATCCAGACCATTTTCTACATGAATACAATGCAGATGTTGTCAAATCCATTAAGAACTAAAACCTCTGTATCTTGCCATGGAAATTAGACCAGAGAATTTAGATAATGCATATTTAGCACTGACCAGATTCCATCACAGACACATGAGCTAATGTTTGCAGCGCATCCAAAGCAGAGAATTCATCTGCAAAATCAAGCCATCAAAAAGTGAAATAGATGTTAAAAAGGCATCAGAAGTCTGATGCCTTTTTAACATCTTCCAACAAGCAATAGAAAAGTAAATTCTTCCACAAGAAAACTATAGGAAAAGATAGTCCTGAATTCTTTAAAAGAAAGAGGGCGAAAGAGGGCAGTTTCTGGGCAATAAGATTGTTCTTCACATTTTATGATATAAATCCCACGCTTCTTAAAATTTGACCCAAGATCCCCATTTTTTTACTTCTGTGAGGCTCTTGCTCAATATGAAACAGATGCCTACTCTTTTGAAACTGAAACAAGAAGGGTAAGCTCCCAAACTCTCAGGTCAGATTCCTATTTATGTTTCCAATCTTGAATACCCTATAGGTATTCCTAATATTAACAGCAGCACATTAAGTTTTCCTAATATG
>JAOQMP010000005.1:18030165-18045412 GCA_027563575.1 Erythroxylum pedicellare
AGGAACTAGTAAAAACTAGCTGGTTGTTTTCCTACAATTAATTTGTTAAATTTCTTAGATTATCTTGAATATATCAAAATTATATGACTAAACTAAAATTCAAAACTTGCTTGTTCATTTGTAAATACTAGGTTAGATTTATATTTTATTTCTCTGATTCCTAAATTTGATTCGTTTTAACATCGAACACACCCCTCTTTTTATTTATGTATTAGCTTAGCTTAATTCATAGGTTTCTATAATTATAATTGTTTTAGTCTTGGATTTCTTTTTTCTATGTAAAGTTAGTTGTATGAACATAGCTAAATTTATTGTGCTCAAAATAACCATGTATTCTAAAATTAGATTTTACTTTTGCTCTAAGATTGTGCTATAAGTTTATTTTCTTAAGTTTTGATGTTGTATCTTATTTATGTCGTTAAAAAAGATATTATGTGTTAATGATGTTTATATTGTATTATGGAATTTCTTTCATATAAGCAAAATTATTCAGACATAATTATCCCTTTTAAAAATATTGTAATTAATAAACTAGGTTCGTAAATTGACTTTCCTCGTGGGATCGACACTTAATTGCTCTATACTATATTATTTACCACATTATTTAATAAATTAAAAGTGAAATAAGGATTTAATTTGTATACGCCTAACGACAAATATGAAATTTTATGTTTATATTATATTATGGAATTTCATTCATATAAGTGAAATTATTATAATGTAATTATCCCTTTTAAAAGTATTGTAATTAATAAACTAGATTCATTAATTAACTTTCCTCATAAGATCGACTCTTATTTGCTATATACTAAATTGTTTAATACATGTATTTAAGAAATTGAAAGTGAAATAAGGATTTAATTTGTATATGCCTAACGGCACATATCAAAATTTGGCACCATTGCTAAAGAAACTTTTATTTTCTTAGTTTATTTGTTGTTTATTAATTGTAAATCATAACTAACAATTCTTTTAGTTTAGAAGTTATTTTATGATCGTATTAAAGACAAGGATATTTGAAAAAACTTTGGTAGAGGGGCCTTGAAAGTAGAGGAAGACATTGAGCCAACATCTTAAACCAACGGCATTACTTAGGAGGCAACCTAAGGAAAAAAATCAGATTTGAATTTCTTTCCCTTTAGCTTATTTATTTATTTATATATATATATATATACATATATGTATATTTATTTTATAGCACACCACTACCATAGGATATATGCTCAAAATTCTTGAGAATATCCGAGCACATACCCTACGGGAATGGCATGTTAGAGCAATCACACTCACTTAATATGACATCATACACATTATAAGTAATCATAAAACAACTTATCTCATTTTATTAACAAAACATGTTTTACACTGTTATTTCATTACATACCATCTGTACATTTACAATACAAAAACCATCTGTGATCACACTGTTTAAAAAAAATTGTACATGAAATGAAATCTATTCAAAGTACTCTATCTAAAATCTTCAGATGATAGTTGACTAGACCTTTGAACCATATCTTGATCCAAAATGAATAGTACTAAACTTCAGTTTGTTTGTTCTTGTGGCAAGGTCTCCTCTTAGTACCTGAAAATCAATGTTGCAATTTTGATGAGTTTTGTGAACTTAGTGAGTGAACCGTCATCGATGTGTTCACTCAAAATAGAACACATATATATCAATGCATAACATTCAGCTCAATTAAAGTAACACTTCATTCAGAGCTATAACTTATATTCTACAATTTGCATTATAACACAAGAAACATTTAAAAATACAATCACTTTTTAATTCATTCCAGAAGTACATTCTGAATGTAGGAATATCATGTAATCATTTCAGAACATAACATTCATTTATAACAATTCTTTATATAACCATCAAAGTCATAAGCATTTCTCAATATCAACACAACATAGTTTAACATTTGTTTACAATCAGTATCATGAACACATTTAAAGATACAAATGCAAATGCAAATGAGATAAATTTCGTTTTAACTTTATTATGACCGAGTACCTATTTCATTATCCCATATCTATTATAGATACTGGGCTCTTTTTAGTACTGTCTCGTATCCATTGTGGATATCGGACTCATTAAACGTTAAGCCTAAGGCTCTGATGCATATAATTGAGCTTAAAGCTCTTTTCACGTTGGTTACTCTGGTCACAACTCCTTTATGTGAACATGCATCATGTAATGGAGTATAACAGTTCACATAATATATCATCAGTTACTTTTATTCAATGAGAACATTCAATTTTTACAATTCATCGAATCTAAGTTTGGCATTCAACAAATAGTTGATCATTCAATTTCTTTACTCATATTCAAATCACAAACACTCCCAATATAGTCCCGAATATTGAACTCCTCGGAAAATCAACTGTCCAGAATCAGTAATATCACAATTATATCAATATCAAATCAATATAAAAGAATTAAGTTTAATCAACACAATTTGAACAAAATACATTACCAATTGAGATCTCACATCTAAGTTACCCACTATAAATATAATTCAAACAAAAGCATAAATATTTGAGTTTACATATCTAGTTAACTCATAGTACACTCCAGTTAGCTATTGCCTCGACATGCTGGCAATGTTTGGATGGTGTCGGTTAGTGTGTGCCTCTAAATCAAACAATACACACAAGTACACATTACTAATTGATCAATCAAATGAATGGTCAAAGTTACACATGTATATGTGTCATGTTTAATGCATGCTCAATTGATTATTCCAGGCATGAAATCTTATTCACAAATCATACTTATACATTCATCATAGTTTGTGCATCATGTAGTTTGCAATTAGGTTTATGCCTTAATACACTTGATCACTTTCAATCCATCATTTAAACATTTATCATTCTTTTTCCTAGGATTATACACTCACACAATCTCCTAGTTCTCATTCAACCATTCCTAATTCATCACTTACATACTTTGAATCATATTACATTCATAAGAACATCTTTATGTCATTATCAATTCATAATTTACACTTATCCTTGAACATTTTTCATGATTAAAGGACTCTTATAACACACATACAATTGTTGTTTTATATCTGGAATTTCAGCAAGCTAGATTTATACATTCACCAAACTTTTTCTAGCAATATATATTCATACATTTACCTAATTCTCATTCATAATTACCCCAAGTTCTTCAATGCTTATTCATCCATACCTTATACACATTTCTCAGGTTCTAAAGATCATGTTTGCATTAAAAGAACTAAGTTATTCCTTAAACAAATCATAATTTCCAGATTTGAACTCAATTACATTAAAACAGTCCACTCTTTAGGTTATGACTTCAATTAATTACATAAACTTATCAAGATATCTTCTAGCCAAATTGTTTCATAGAAGCATTAATAAGACATCAATAATCATTTTTCATGTTTTATACTTGGACTAATTCGAGCTTTAAAGTCCTAAAAAATTAGGAAATAATATAAGGTTCCTACACAACGATCTGTCACAGATAGTATTAGGGAAACAAGCACAACTCAAGCTTTAGTCACTATTCTCTCAAGCTACTTTCACGAGGTCAAGCTAAGACCTATATCTTCAACTTTTATTCTTTGAGTTTCTTCAAATTCATGCTCTAAAGATATGCAAAATAGATCAGAAAAGGAAGATGAAATTGAAACCAAAATTTCGACCCACAACTCTAATTTTCTAGATTAAAAAACACTTAAATAACACCTTTCTTTACCATTAAATCTAATCAATTATACCTCAAATCCCAACTTAATTCATCCATAAAACAATGCTTAACTTATTGTTTTCGTACCTGCAAAAACAGAACAAAACAGTACTTAAGTTCATGCAGAAATTTCCAGCACAATCAATCATCAACATTATATGTAATTCACCCTAATTCATCATCATCAATTCTCTATCATAACATGATATAAACACTAATCATTTAATGACATGTTTAACTCCAATTCTAGCTCAAAATATCAAACCAATCCAGTACTCCAAGTAAGCAAAAACATCACACATTCAAGATAAAACTTAGATTCAAGGTAAAACTTGGATTTCGGCTAAATTTAGTAAGGTAACTTCAAGCTAATCTTTTACTTAACTTTATGAGGCTAAATCATGGATTTTTTTTACAACAATTAGGCATAACCCTAAGCAAGTTTAGGGAGGTGAAAGAAAAGGGTTTCGGTGGTGTGAGTGAGAGAAGAAAGAATAATAAATGAGATGAACCAAGTTTGCTCCTACTGAATGTTACACCTAAGGTGTTAGGTTTCATATAATGGAATGGCCATATATCGAAAGGCATGCTCAACGTGTATCAAGTATAAATGATGCCACATGTCACCATTAAAGCTAGGTCAAATGTCATGTATTACAGCTACCACTTGTCCATTAATCAACTATGCCATTTGTCATTAACTTACCAGCCCATTTGTCACATAATGATCAATGCCAAATGTCACTCAATTATGGGCTAAATTATTCAAATTTTTTATTTATCAATTTATCTTATCGCTTGGCATTTTTCCTAGCCCAAATGTATATCTTAATCCCTTAATTTTCTGGTTGTACCAATTAATTCCAAATTTACTACTTATGATCAATCAAACCAAAATGCAAGGCATAAACATTTCACAATTCACATCATGAACATTTTAAACTT
Source organism: Erythroxylum pedicellare (assembly GCA_027563575.1). Lineage (NCBI taxonomy): Eukaryota > Viridiplantae > Streptophyta > Magnoliopsida > Malpighiales > Erythroxylaceae > Erythroxylum > Erythroxylum pedicellare. The sequence goes on from JAOQMP010000005.1 coordinate 18,034,835, forward strand.
TTCATACCCCAGAATGAATCAATTCAGTACATATACTATCTTTGTAATGTGTATAAAATCATAATTTATGTGTGAGTATGTTAATGATATGTAATTCATTAATTGTAATAACAAGCTAAAGTTCTAATCCTCAATATGAAAACGGGTTATTATAACACCGTAATGTCAATAATCAGAGGAAACCTTAGTGTCAAGTTACAGGAGCAGTTGCAGACCCTTCTAGGCATGTATGTTTACCCACGACTAGGACTTAACAGTTTTAAAACAATCCATTTCAAATTTCAGAATCACAAGCAAATAGCATCATGTATAACATATGACTTTATTTCATTTTGCTCAAATTGAACTTATTAATTGACATATGATCAAACTTATCATGCCTTATAAATACAAGCATGTGCAATAATGCATCAATAAAAGTATTAAGTCATCACACATTATGCATATTCACATAATTAGAAAGCACTTCCAATACAATCCCAATTATAAAACTCCTTGGACAATTGATGGTTTAAAATTATCATAATATCATAATCACATAACAGTGAAATAATGCATAAGTATGAATTCATTTCCTTATGCTCAAATTGAACATGTTCATTCTCACTTGAACAAACTCAAAAAACCTTATAAACATAAGCATTTGCATCAATATATTAATAAAACATTAATTCATTACATATTACACATAATCACTCAAGTTCCAATTCACAAACATTCATAACTAACACATTACTCTTGTTCTTTAATTCATATAAGCATTCTTAAATAAACTTCATCCTTTTAACAACTTACAAGTTCCAAAATTAGATACTTTATTATCTAATAACACCTTCTTTAAGTCATTACTTCAATTAAAAATCCAAATCTTATTCAACCTTTAATTAAACTATTCCACATTAAACTAGGTTCATTTTTAAGCTCAATTAAGTCCATTATTAAATACCTTAAACTTATATAGTCCAAAAATTACCTAAAACCAACATTTTCTCCTTCCTAAGTACTTCCCACAATTGTGGGAATGAACTTTATAAATCCCATGATCGTGGGATGAGTGAATCGAAGTTTCACTCACCCACAACCTCCAATTTGTTTCCAAAACTTGACTTCTTCACTTCTATTAGACACACCTTCATCAAAGTCTATAAATTTCACTGCAATTCTACCTTATTCATACTTCAATACCTCATTAAATTCATGTCAAAACCAATTCAAAAAATCATTCATAAGGAAGCTCACAATCCATGATCTTTCATGTATAAAAATCCAAAGTAAAAGGTATCAACAACTATCATGTTCCAAACATCAATTCATCGTCAATTCAATACATATTCTATCCATTTCAAACATCACATAATTCATAACACAACATGCTATCAAGTTTAGAATTCCCTTACCTTATTAACTTCAAGTTCCTTCTTTAAAGAACAAACCAATCAAACCCTTAATGCAACCAATACAAGTCCAAGATCAAAGTAGATGTAGGATGATCTTAACACTAAGATGATATCAACAAAGAAGGTAGTATAAAGTAGCTTTCTTGATGTAGTCTCATGCAAAGATTCTTAAGCATTGATGACCTAAAATCAAGCAAAAACTATAAGACGTGTTAGCGAGAGAGTTTTGGTGGAGATGCTTCAATGAAGGTTGCAGGAACTTCTTACAAGTTTAACACCTAAGTTGCTAGGTGTCCTAATCTTAGAGGAGCACATGTCACCAATGCATATATCACATTTGTCCTTCCTTTAAGCTACCAAATGTCAAACATCTATTAAGCCATTTGTCACTTAATCAATGGTGCCAAATGTTATTCAATTATACTACCATTTATCCTTTATTTACTTATGCCAAATGTCACTAAATGTATAGGCTTAGTCATCCAATTTTCATATACCAACTTGTCTTGCCATTTAACACTTTTCTTGTCCAAACGTACATTTTAATATATCAATTTTCTAATGGTATTAATTAATTCCAATTCACTAAGTATGATCTATAAAACTAAAATTGTTAAATTAAAATTCAAAATATATACAAATTACAATCATGTCACAATTTAACACATATCACATATGCCTTCATGAATATGCAACATTTCAACTAGGGTATAATTTAGGGCCTTACATATATCTTAGAGGTGAACTTGATAATAGAAAATATAATATTAATTTAACTAAGTCACCTTGAGCATACAAAATACGTCTAACTCATCATCATCATCATTATCATCATACCTAATCTGAAATCCTACAGTGAAGCGGGGTCTAGGGAGGTTTGATAGTACGCAACCTTACTCCTACATAGTAGAGAGGCTATTTCCGATAAACTCACACGCAGATGTGACATGCAAAATAATAATGCAGGATACAGAAAAATACATGAATAAGTAACAACTAGCATGCCAAATATTTAAGTAAATAGAATTACAATAAAAGACGAAGACATACCCGATGTATAACTCGATCTATCAGTACCTTACATGTTGTAAAGATCGGCTCTTTTCTTCGCTAGTCGCACTAGGGGTCTTCGCTAGTCGACCCTGAGGATATGACAATCCTCTGGTTTAGGCGTCCATCATAGGAATCTTTCCCCAACATTGGGTTAAACTTCCTATATGATGTGTGTGTCATTTACCCTTATCCTATCATACCAGACTTTCCTACTTGTAGAAATTGCCTCAGTGAGGGCCAACTCTGACATATCTTTCTTGATCACTTCCCTCTAGGTATTTTAAGGCCTTCCCCTCCTCCTTGTGTAGCCACTCAGGTCTATTATCTCACCACGCCGTACCGGAGCATCAGACATATGTCTAAACCACCTAAGCCTTATCTCTCTCAACTTGTCTGCAATACTTGCCACCTATAGTCTCTCTCTCACTACTCGATTCCATACCCATCTCTTATGGTAATGCCACACATCCACCTAAGCATACGCATTTCTGCTACCACCAACTATCTCGTGTGTCTACATTTAGTTAACCAACATTCTGCCCCATATAGCAAGGTGGGCCAAATAACCATTTTATAGAACCTCCCTTTGAGTTTTACGAGGACCTTTTTATCACATAAAATACCTGATGCACTTTGCCATTTGATCCACTCGGATCTAATATGATGTAATATATTGCCATCGATATTTCCATCTCTCTGAATGATGGATCCGAGGTATTTGAAATTCGATTTTTGTGGTATGACATCAGTGCTAATTGCTACCTCCACCTGTTGTACCATCTGGCTATATGAGAAATTGCATTCTAAATACTTCGTCTTGGACCTGCTCATTTAAAAACCTTTAGACTCTAACACTTCTCTCCAGCGTTCTAACTTGGCATTGACCCCCTCTTTGGTCTAATCTACTAGGGCAATATGGTCAGCAAATAACATACACTGAGGTACCTTCCCTTGAATATGTTTGGTAAGTTCATCTAACACTAAAGTGAACAAAAAAGGACTTAGAGCCGAACCTTGGTATAGGCCAACACCAATAGAGAACACTTCCGTGTTGCCTCCTACTGTCCTGATGTTAGTCAGTGCTCCTTCATACATATCCCTAATCACTCTGACATACGTCGTAAGAATGCCCTTTGCCTCCAAACACCACCATATAAGTTCTCTAGGAACCCTATCATATGCCTTCTCCAAATCTGCAAAAACTATTATGCAAATCCTATTGTCGTTCCCTGTAACACTCCATTAGTCAATTGCTTCTGTCGTGAACCTACCAAGCATGAACCTAAATTGGTTGGCCGATATCAAAGCAACTCTCTAGATTCTCTTTTCAATTACCTTCTCCCATAGCTTCATGGTATGACTCAGTAGTTTGATGCCTGGATAGTTTTGGCATTGTTGTATGTCTCCTTTGGCCTTGTACAAGGGGATTAACCAACTCAATCTCCATTCATTCGACATCTTGGCTGACTTGAGGATCACATTAAAGAGTTGAGCTAACCACTCAATACCTACAGCACCTACTTGCTTCCATACCTCTATAGGGATGTCATTCGGTCCTACTGCCTTTCCCCTCCCTATCCCCCTTAAAACTTTTGTAATTTCTCCCCTTGTGATCATCCCCTATGAGTACCCGTTCGGATATAGTCCCAACCTATGGGGTTCCCCTAATGCTATGTTGCCTAATATGTCTTCGTTATATAGGCCATGAAAGTATCTCTTCCACCGTCCCTTGATGGCTTGGGTGTCTGTGAGTACTTGTTCTTCTTTGTCATGTATACAGCAGACTTAGTTGAAGTCCGCTGTCTTACGTGCCCTATCTCTTGCTATATTGAAAATTCTTTGTGCTCCTTTGACCATATCTAAATCTCTATACATTTTCTCATTTAGCCACTGTGATAGTCTTCTTCACCTTCTGTTTTGCTAGTTTATACCTTACTTTATTAATAATTTGCTTTGCCTCTATTACATTAGCCAACAGATCTTTAAAAGCTCCCTTTTTTGCCTTGACCGTCCCCTGGACCTCGTCTGACCACCACTAGGATTCCATTCACCCCCAGTCCTTTATATACCCATAAGAGTCTATTGGCTGTCTCTCTCACTAAGGGGGCTACTCCCTGCCACATCTGATTCACATCCCCACTTATAGCCCATGTTGTATTATTCTTGACTTGAGTCCTAAAAAGTTCTGCCATGTCCCCTTTGAGTCTTCCCCATCTGATTTTACGACCTGGCTTAGTAAATTGCTATACCCTCCATCCCTTAATTCCGAAATCCAAAACTAACAATTTATGTTAAGTTGATAGCCATACGGCAGGGAGTAGTTTGCAATCCTTGCACCATGATCTAGCACTTGTCCTAACAAGGAGATAATCAATTTGCGTCTTGGTTGTGCTACTCTGAAACGTCACCAAGTGCGCTTCATTTTTCTTAAAGAAGGAATTTACTATTACTAACTCATATGTTATGGCCATGTCTAATAAATCAACCTTACTATCATTTCTAGTGCCGTATCCAAAGCTCCCACGAGTTCCTATATAACCGTCTGAATCCAGCCCTATATGCCCATTAAAATCTCCCCTAAAATGATCTGCTCAGTATTAAGGATTTGTATAAGCACTCCCTCTAGCGTCTTCCAGAAAGTACATTTTTATTGTCTGTCTGCACCAGCTTAAGGTGCATATGCACATACTACATTGAGAATCACACTGCTTAAAATAATTTTTGCCACCATTATCCTATCATTGACCACCCTTATGATTCCCACTACTCTGTCCATAAGTCTCTTGTCCACTAAAATACCTACCCCATTTTGCTTCCGCATACTTCCTGAGTACCATAATTTGAATCCTCTATCTCCTTTGCTTTAGCTCTTACCCACTTAGTCTCCTGAATGCATGCTACCTGGGAGGCAAATTAAAAATTAGGATTTATGTTATTTATATTTCCATATTTTGTACCTATTTCCATTATTGACATTTTTATTTTCCTTTATCTTTTATCCCATTTATTTATATTTTTCAAGGATTATAGTATCTAATATTGATGGAACCTCTTCAAAATCAAATTATGAAATTCTTATTACTCAAGGAAGTACCGATTTCCTACCCTTTCTTACCTTTTATTTATATGTGCTTATATTGTGTACATTGGGAACAATGTATAATTTTAAATGCAGAGAAGGGATTTATAAAGCTTATTATAATTTTTGATGTTAAATTTTATTAACTGATATCTTGAATTGGTTAAAAATTGTCTAAAAATACTTGAGGTCATTATCTATTATTGAATTGAATTAGTATGCAAAAGTAATTGAGATAGTTAATTTGAATGAAAATTGCATATTATTTACATACATAAGATTCGTTTTTGTGAGTTTTTAAGACTAAGAGTAAAATTACATTGTTTTTAAGCTCTTTTGTTCTTTCATATATGTTATCATGCATTATTGGATGATTCTAGAACTTGTTTTATTATACATATTGAGATAAAATTTGTTAAACTAGAAGCAATAAAGTGATAAAGACATTTATATTAAACATTTGTTTAGCCTATTTTTTGGAATTAGCTTACCATATTTTATCCTTTAGGAGTAACCAATTTTGAGGCTTAGCCTTTTTCATGAATTATAACATCATTATTTGCTTTTATCTTATCTTTTTTGAAGCCTTTTTATTAATTTGAATCCTGAAGGTTACTTACACTACTTGATTGTTTAAAAATTAAATTTAAAAAGGTCTAATATTTCCTTAATTGTTGGCACATGATGAATGTTTTAAAAAATGTTGTGACAATATTGAGATCACATTTGTTAAATTTGAAGCATTGAAGTGATAAAGACATTTAGATTAAATATTTGTTAAGCCTATTTTTTTAATTACCCTACCATATTTTATCCCTTAAGAGTAACTAATTTTGAGCTTTAGGCTTTTTCGTTGATTATAACCACATTATTAGCCTTAATCATATCTTTCTTAAAGCCTTTTTATTAATTTGAACCCTAAAGGTTATTTACATTACTTGATTGTTTGAAACTTAAAATTAAAAAGATCCAATATTTCTTTAATTGATAGGACATGATGAATGTTTTAAAAAATTTTTGTGAGCATGTTGATTTTAAAATAGTGTGTTAAAGTTATGGAACTAATGGATTTATAGCATGAAGGACCTATAGTGTGAAGAATAAGTTTCTTTTAATTTTGTTTATGTAAAGTCCCTTCAATTTTATCAACTTTTTACTATCCTAATCATACCTTACCTAAACCCCATTAAATCCTTATGTCAAGAACTTTTGATTTTTGTTTCTAGTTTAGTTATAAGTGGTGGAGATATAATAATATTGCAAACTTATGATTAAGAGTGCTACTATGTATTGATTTGAGAGTTTTTATACTTTCACCCTAAACACTTGAAAGCATTGAGAGAAACATTAGTGAGGGTGTACAAAATTGTGCTTTTGATTTCAAAAAGATTATCGAAGTGATTCTTATTGAAATTAACTTATGAAGGTTAATTAATTTAAATCCCAATTTATGTTAATTTGATCAATATGATATGGTGTTTTAGAGTGTGGATGGACATGTTGAGGTTAATAAGCGATAGATGTGTGTAAGATAGATAATTTAGATTATGATTTTCTTGAAGACAAACAAAGGCTTAAGTATGGGGATGTTAGATAAATTATTATTTGACTATAACTATACACCCACATTTAATGTGATTTGCTTGATATTTAATAATTTTATAGTATTTTTGGTACTTAATTAGCATTAAATGCATTAGTAGGTGATAACTGCCTTCTTGGATCAAAAGGTGAAGAACTAGGATGAAATCGTAGCATGGAATGAAGATTTGAAGCAACTTGGACCTACATAACTATGTACAATGACTATGTAAAGTCTTTGTAAATGTGTGGAGATTTGAAGAATATTGGTTTTGGTTACGTGAACTTACATTCCCATGCATTTTGATATACATAGTTGTGTATATTGCCCGTGTAAGTCTCTGTGCCAGTGTAAAATCATGAATTTATGTGTTTCTAGAGATACATAGTCACCTACACGATTGTGTATATCCATAAACCAAAGTTTTTACTATAAAAGGACATGAATGGAGGCAAAACAAGAGGACGTAAATTTAGAAGTAATTTTGAGTCATAAAAAACATAGAGAGGTGACAGTTCTGATCAAGGGATAAGAAAAACATGAAGAATACTTCAACAGATCTGGTAGATAACAACATCCAATCACACTTACAAAGAGATCCATTATAAGAAAAAGGGAGATTTAGAATTATGATTTTTTATTTTTTAGTTTGTTATTCTACATATTTATCTTTGGATTTGTTTTCTATGGATAGGAACTAAATTTGTTCATTGCCTAGGTGTGATGAACCCTAACTTGTGATAACAATATGATTTGATCTTTTATGAAATGCAATTTTATTGATTGATTTATTGAGATTCAATTACGTGTTTTTTTCTTGATCTATTAAAAACAGAATATTAGTTCATTATTTGATTTCTTATGATTAAGATTGAGAAATCCTTTTGTGTGAATAGAACTACCATAATTAGAAGGAGTTTCATACAAACCTAGAGATAGGTCGACATAAATCGTTTAGATTATGGCTAAACCTAATAGTGAAATTCATAAATCAATAATACATTCCTAGGTGGGTTTTAACTAGAAAGATTTCTATTAATCAACTAATGGGTTAGTTGTTAGTAGTCTTCAGAAAGATATTAATATAAGATAGCAAAATTTCACTGTCCAATAATCAATAATATAATTATATGATAAAGGGTTAATATTTAAGGATTCTTAAGGGGATTCATCACCGAGGTACTATTTATTTGATATAGATTTTACAAGTATTTTCCTCTATCTTAAGTTCATTATTGTTCAATCTTAGTTTAGTTGTTTACTTTAATTTTTTAATTAAATCCACAATCTGAATCGATCGTTAGACAATAGGAAAAGGGTAATTATTAGTACTTACAATCCTTGTAGGATCGACATGTACTTGCCTATACTAGCTATAACAATGCTGTGCACTTGCTTTTTTAACTTTGAAAATTTCTTATAGGCATAGAAATATTGCAATCAATTGTGTCTAAGTTAAAAAATTCAATTAAAGTAATAACTGTAATTTTTTAAAAAATAGGTGTTCGAATACAAGAAAAATTGCAATACCCAATAATCAATTGAATAAAAGAATGTATAATTTAGAAAATACCAAAAGTTAAAAAATAAAGAAAAACAAACATGTATTAACATAAGTGAAAGGGTGACAACTTTGACTCCTTTTGCAATTTAACTACGAAAGAATTAAATTGAAAAGATAGCTCTTATCTAAAAAATTTGAAAATATCCAAATTTAAAACTCAAGAATGAAAAAATGTCAATTTGATGCAATTTAAAAGATCTTTATGAAATGAGGAATGATTCTTTTTAAATAAAAGAGTGAGTTGTTTAGGGTTTTGGAAGATATAAACAAACAAGATGAGAAATAGGAGAAAAGAGGAGGAGGAGAGGTTGAATAGGGAAGACTAGTTGGCCATATGGCTCAACTAGTCAACCTTATATATAGCCGACCATACTATCAACCAAACTACTTAAAACTCACTGGAAAGAAAAGTTACTTAGAAAAAAGGGACATATGCATGGTACCTAATTTGAATGAAATCTTGATGCATTCTTCTTTGAGATATAAAGGGTGTGTGTGGGTTTATGTTGAGCAATTTTTATATAATAATAAAACTCTTAATACTCGCAAATATACGGATTGTATCTTGTAATACTAAGATTATCATCCCTACAAGGACTATAAACACCTAGCAACTTGAATAAGAACATTGTCTAACGTAACAAGAATTTAAATTAAATTAAATTAAATAACAAAAATTAAAAAATAAATAAATGCAACAAATAAACAATTAAACATGTGAGTTGCCAATAAAATTAAGTTTTGATAAAAATTGAATACTTAGGAACTATTCTATCTTTGTCTTGTTTCCCTTAATCTTATTGATTTAATTATGTTTAATCTATGATATCCTAAAGTTTTGATTACTTTCTCTTAAGTTCGAATCAAGTAACTGTAATTGAATTAGATAGTAATCTCTTGATTCACAAATTACTCCCAACTTACTCAATTAGATTTAAAGCAATCCTATAGATAATTAATTTCACAACCACGATTTCTCTTTGATTAATTTGATAATTATAGGTCTATTAAGTTTTCGACTCTCTTTTTACACCTTAACAATAATTACTTGACTCACTCCCTTGATTTATTATCAAGTATATACATGATGATTATCACAAACATTAATAGATCTGTTGAAATCAACCAAAATGAAGTTCAACAAAATGATTCAAAAACAATCCCTAATAGGGATCTAGAAACCTATAATCATGTTAAACATATTAGAAATCCAATTAAACATTCAATACAATGAAAGAATAAAGGGAAAGAAAGAAAAACTAGTTTGTGTCTTTAGCTGGAATTTTGGAATTTTCTTTGAAGTTCTTTTTTATATCTCCTCTTTGATCTTCTTTGATGTAGTGATTGTTATCTTTTTTTGTGTGCTTTTCTTATTGCTAAATAGTTCTTGAGGCTTCTAGGGTTCTTTCTATGGTTTCTCCACTTAATTTTGGTTCCAAAAATATCCCTGAAATATTAAAAGACCAAAAAAACTCGCTCCTCGAAAACCTCTGTCACTATCGTGACCTTGGAGTCATAACTGTGGTCCTATTATTTAACTCTTTGTCACGATCAAGCCTCCTTCAAGCTTCCTCCATCTTCTTTGTTCTTCAATTTCTTGATTTCTAGCACATAATGTTGGATCCTGAATTTTTCTAAATTTCTTATTAATTATTTAGTGATTTATTCATGCTTGTTTGTTTATTTAATCATCGTTGTTATTTTTTTAGAATTGGGTCATTAAATTAGCAAGTATGAATATAAATTAGAAGTTTGAAATTGGAATGAAGTGTTAGAAATTAAGTTAGCTTAAATAGTTAGTAGGCTTGTGTTAAGTGGATTAAAGGAGTAGAGCCATAAAAGACAAAAGAAGGGCAAACTTGGAAGAGACTAACTAATGGAGGGTATAATTGGGAGAAAGCCT
>JAOQMP010000005.1:18085399-18103494 GCA_027563575.1 Erythroxylum pedicellare
AACTATTAATTCGATAAATCATAATTGGTTAGGTTAGCATTAAAGATAGATAATTTTCCCTTTCTCTCTTTTGGTTACCTCACTAGGTTGAATTCTAGGGTGTGCTATCATCGTTCAAAAAATCAATCAATGTCCATTATTTCTTATTCATTTTTAATTTGAAATTGTTAATCATTGTTCGTTGATTTTTTTGTTAAGTGTTAATTGTCAATTATTATTTTGTTATTTGATTTGGTTTGTTTGATTTATTCAGCTCTCGTGTTTAAATTCAATTTCTGTTAAATTTTTGTTTAATAGTTTCTGACCTTAGATTCTAGGATTAGATTATCCCTCCTTGTGGGATCGACACTATAGGTACTACACGAACGACCCATGCGCATGCGAAATATTGAGGTTAAATATTAAAACTTACTCATATTGGAAAACTGCAATCAAGTTTTTGGTACCATTTTCAGAGAGATGATTAGTTTAGTTCTTTAGTCTAAGGCTTTTTCACTATCTTTTGTTTTAAATAATTAATATAAAAGAAGAAGAAGAAGACGTTTGGGGCTTAAAGTAGAGACACAGCAAGACATTTTAGAGTGAGAATGAGACATCTGAAGAGCTAGATGCTAAGAAGAAATAGAAAGAACAATTATAGAGGATGTATATTATAGGGAGCAAGGAACTTTTGTGAACTACAATAAGGCACATTATGATTTGAGAAGTAAAGATCCTCATTGGAACATTTACACTCCAAGGTGACAGAACCACCTGGATTTCTATTGGTCCAACAATGCAAGTACTCACATAGGACATCAAGACCTATCTGAATTTTAGTAAGATGACTCCAGTTCATAGGATTCCAAATTAGAAAAAATCATGGATAATCTCACAAACATGGAAAAGAACCAGAAGATATTGGAAGAGCAATTTGATCAAGTAACAGAAAATTATATTGCTTCTATTCATAATTTGGAGATTTAAGTAAGACAGGTTTCTTGTTTATTTTGTAAGAGAAATGTGAAAGACTCTCCAAGAAATATGGAAATAAATCAATGAGAGCGATGTGAGGCTATCACACTTAAGAATGGGCAAAACTTGACCAAGAGACAAAGAAAGAGGATGAAGAAAAGAATGTCAACCCTCCCTTTTATTCACCAGTTTTTGATATACCATATTTGAACATCGAAAAATCTTAGGTAGATGTTTATGACAAGAACCTTATCCTTTTGATTAATGATAGTGACATTCAACATGAATGATGTATTTAAGAATCTGAAAGATAGTAACTCATTTAGGATAATTTATGCGTTCGAATCTTCTAAAGAACAAAAGGATGAAGAACAAATGATAACAGACATCAAGTTTGAAGAAGCTACGAAAGTCTCTATTTGTGAAGCGGAAGAAGCAGAGGAGATGAAGGTGATTAAGAAAGAAAGAGAGCAACTCACCTTCTTACAGGACAAATTGTTGGATTCGATGGAAGATTCAAGGAGTTTTATTATTCCCTATTTTATTGACAGTTTGTTAACAAAAAGGACATTACTGAAATTAGTTGGTTTTCTCAACTTTATCAATATTGTCCTTATGTTCATTTTGCAATTTGTAGCTTACTTACAGGCTACAAAAATGATGTTGAATGAAAAAGGTGGAAGCAAGCTGCTCATAATTATCCCGGCTGAGTTTTTAATGATACAAGGTCAAATTAATGACCATAAAATTAGCACATTTGATAGTTAGGTTTAAATTGTGGCATAGTTATATATGTTTTAAATTTCAAAAATAAATTCTTAATGGTTTGGAATGTTTTGGAACTCTCCTACTCTTTTTTAAGCAATCATAAGATAGGGAAACAAGCCCGACATCAAGTGCATTTGGTCTCTGCCTCTGACACATTACTATCTTAGTCACTATAATAGTTTCGTATTCTAACCCTTTCTCTTTTCATTTTTATTACTATTTTGTTCTTATGTTTTCGTATTTTATGTTTTATTCCCCGAATGTGTTTGTATACCTTTTCACATTAAGGACAATGTGTTATTCAAGTGTGGGGAGGGTTGTGTGCTTTTACCTTGAGCGTGAATTTTGTATATTGTATGATAGTTCGTTTAGGTTGCACGATGTAAATTGTGTGAATGCATCAATGGTTAGGACTTAACGGGATAGATTTAACCTTAAACATAATTTTTTAGGTTACGAACATTTATTAGCTTGTGAAATCAGTAACTATGCTAGTCAATTAAGATATGATTTTAGTCCATTAACCCTAGGAATTTTCCATACTCATTTATAATTTTAGGTCAATCAAATAAGTAGCATTATTGGTACAATTTCATGAGAATGATTAGCTAAAGCAATAAGGTAGGCAAAGTTTTATATTAAAAAAAGTTGTATAATTTTAACTAAAATAACTATTCTAATGGCCTTCGGCTTATGAATGAATCTAATAGCCAGTTGAGAATGTAATGTAACTAAGTAACTGGATTGACACGCATCACAAATGTGTGCCTTCGTGTAAAAAGGCTATAATGACATTCCAACTAAGCAGCTTAATAACAACATTACTTAGTTAAGTAACCAGATTGACATTCATCATAAATGTTTGCCTCCAAATAAAATACTAGGTTCATGTCCTTAAAGAAAAATCAACAAAAAGAATGTTTTCAAATTAAAAACTACCAAACTTGTTAGTAGCTTGATTTTTCATGAAAACCTACTGAGGAATAGCTACACTTTTGTTTTGTCAAAATGCTTATCAATGTGCGTGTGCAAGTGATAGGGGTGAATAGACTCAACATTAAAATTTTGGTTAGTTGTATATTGAGTCCAAGGTGCTTAGATACGGATTTTACATATTAATAAATTGGAACAACTTGAATGATTATGTTTAGAGTTTAATTATTTCGTGAAGTTGAATCCATTGGCTCATTTGTTGCATTGTGTGTTTTATACTTTATGTCGTTTGTTGTCTTGTTTGCTTGAGGACAAGCAAACATTTAAGTGTGAGGATGTTGATAGGTATGAAATGCATCGCATTTCAGGTTATAGTTTGATATGTGTTTAGCCATTTACTCAATTATTTAGTATGTATTTAGGGTAGAATTGTGTTAGTTTGTGATTTATTAGTGTTTTGAGTGTTTTGTAGGTTGGAACAATCCTTAAGCTTAAATATGATATTTTTAAGGTACCTTGATGTGTTTGTTAGTGTTTTAAGGTCAACATCAAAGAGCGGAGAAGTTTTAGAGACATTCAGGCCGAAACAATGACCCATGTTCGTGGTACAACAGGCCACGATCATGACAAAAGTCTTAGATGTAGGCCATAATCGTGGCCTACATCGGGTAGACATACAACCACTCCCAAATTTCATATTTCGAGAGATTTTTTGGAGCTTTCAAACCCCAAAAAAATCCTAGTTCAACCTTAAATACAAAAGAATCTAAATAAAACAAGTAGAACAGAAAGAAAGAGCTTTTGATCATCCACCATAGTGAAGCCCTAAAGAACAGAACTTGGAGAGATCGAGAAAGAGAAGAAGGAAGGGAGAAGAGGAAGACGATGCAGGCTTGACATGCTTCCCAAAAGAAAAAGCTTTCCGAAGTTGTGACCTCCCATCATCCATTTGAGTTCTATTTCCTGTGTATTTCAGTTTTATTTTGATTGTAGAATTGGGATATATAGATTGATGATAGAATTGAATTGTTGATTGATGTTTTATACTCACCTTTTGAATATTATTTTTGATTTAATGAAATCTGATTATTTTATGTGTTTATTGAATTAATTGTGGTTTAATTCTGCACTTCATATCTTGATAATAAACTGAGAGGGTGAATCGAGAAAAAAATATTAAATTGGGCTAACGAGAGTTAGTTAATTCAATAGATTCAGAATGAAATCAGGTTGGTAAATCTTGTGTAGAGAGATCACGTATAGGCTTCCAATTGTTTATTAAAGAACTTAAGAACTTATTAGTGTTTTAGATAGGTTGTTAATTAAGAGACTACAACTTCCCATAATTTGATTAGGGTTTATGCTTTAGGGTTCAATAAAAACTTGAGAGAGAGTGATTGACCCTAGGATCATCCAGAAATATTAATTCGGTAAATCATAATTGGTTAGGTTAGCATTAAAAATAGATAATTTTCCCTTTCTCTCTTTTGATTAACTCGTTAGGTTGAATTCTAGGGTGTGCTATCATTGTTCAACCAATTAATCAATTTCTATTATTTGTTATTCATTTTTAATATGAAATTGTTAATCGTTGTTCGTTGATTGTTTTCGATAAGTGTTAATTGTCTATTATTGTTTTGTTATTTGATTTAGTTTGTTTGATTTATTTAGTCCCGGTGTTTAAATTTAATGTCTGTTAAATTTTTGTTTAATAGTTTATGACCTTAGATTCTAGGATTAGATTAACCGTCTTCATGGGATTAGCTACTACAAGAACGATCCGTATGCTTACAGAATATGGAGGTTAAATATTAAAACTTACTCATATTGGGAAATTGCAATCAGTGTTCTATTAAGGGCTTAATAACTTATTTATGCAATTATGCCTAAATCATATAGATATGTTGAGATGAGTGTAATTAGAAGAAGGAGATGTTGAAATTATTACATAAGATGTTCATTCGAATGAAAGAAAAAGGACATAATTATAATGAAAAAGGATGATTGAGGGATTTTCTTTTTGGGTAGATGTGAGGATGTAGGTAGCTCATTTTGAATTTGGTGATATGGTTACATTTAATACCATAATCTTGTTAATAAAGACCAAATATCATTTTCTCTTTTTGTCAAGGTTAACAATCACATTAATTGATTTTTACACTATTGGGAAATAAGGCAACTAATACTTTTAATTAGTTGTTTCTTGCACAGAAAAGGTGTATACATAAAAAGTCAACCAAAAATATAGTTACATATGAGTTTAAGAGTGCAGGTAAGAAAATATGGTTGGTTTTCTAGGTTCTAGTTATAGACTCTATTTATAGTATATAATAAAGAAAATTACTAGAAAAATTTGGTGCCCATAAGAATTTTTTTAAATTGAAGATATTTTATTAATTAATCTTGATACTTATAAAAAATAAAAATGGGTATAACCCATAAAAATACACACAAACCTTTATAATATCTTACAAGATTGCATGGAAATAATCACAAATAGTAGGAGGAAGACTAAAGCTATAAAAATAGCCTCAACCCTCTAAAGTCCCTTTAATCTTCATTTGTGAATTTGTACCCATATTAGCCTTATTTGTAAGAATGATGTATATAACCTATATAATTTTCTTATAGTTAGTTCATACTTATACACTGCTAAGCCTTTGTTTAGTCTATTATTCCTCTAATGCCAAATGGCATAAATACAATAGATGAAAGTAGTTTTAAGAAAATAAGCATCTTGTTTCATGCCCTTTACTACATTTCTCGCTTATTGAAACTGCCATTCCTATTCACCATTATACAGTTGCACCAATTGTTGTATCTTAGACCAAATAAACTAAGAGGAGACAAATTGGAAAAAGATATGAGCGTTAGTTTCAGGAACAAGTTGATATAGCAAATAGATATTGTCTTGTAACCTATGACATATATCCTTCATAACTATAACATTTATCCTTTATTTGCAATCTTTGCCTTATTGCCAACCAACTTATGAATGAAGTTTTAGGGATTAAGAAACTAGCCTAAATAAGAATAAGCCAGTGGAATTTAGATGAATTGGGTCTTAATAATTCCAAGGAAGATTTATTTTTGAAGCTATATGAAGGATCCCTTAACTAAACTATCTTATTATGCTATAAACAATTTGATAAATTAGGCAAATTGTTCATAATGCATGTTGAACCTCTAAAATTGTAACTCCAATTTCCTTCAAAGATTATATCATTGACTTTAGCATCGTAAGGAATCCTCATACCAAGTATATGTAAGTATACCCTCAGGTGTAGAGGACCAATACTACACCAATTATCGAACCAGAATCAAGTTTGTTTTCCATTTCCATTCAAACTTCTAAAGCAAAAGCGAAGTTGATCCCTTAATCTAAAAATTTACACTAAGTACTAAGAGTGCTCTTTAATAATTTTCAACTTCCAAAAACTGGTCCTGGGTAGGCAGTATTAATGTATTCAATTAGACTAAAGTGCTTCCTTATAATTGAAAAGCCTCTATATTGTTTTAGTTAATAGTATATAATTTATGGCTTGCATTGAATTCAACCTTAAGCGTCCTTCCTACTTAGAAAGGCAAAGATCCTACCACTTGACCCTGGTCCTTTTTTAGTTCTCAACTTTTCTTGCCCACAACAAAATTTTAATAACCTTCTAAAACTCTTTGGTTAATCTTCTTAGAAAAACTAGGTGGGCACTCTAGTGAATATGGACATTCCTCAAGATAACTATAATTAACTATAACCTACCTACACAAGATAAAAATCTATTCTACCAAGTTTTATTCTATCTCTTACTAACTCCAATAAGGGAATACAATCATCAAACATGAGTTTCTTATTGGTAATATACATTCCAAAGGTATTTTGAAAGGTGTATAATTTACACTCAATCTAGAAATATAGTACCAATGAGATCAACATTATTATTATTATTATTATTATTATTATTATTATTATTATTATTATTATTATTATTCGTAAGAAATATAAAGTATACCTTTTTATTAATTTATAACCTTTGTAGTGTTTGATTTGATTTACCTTTAATAGTTTAGTTTTACTTTATTTCAATTATCGATTTCAACTAACCCACCCCCAAATCCTAAACACTAATTTATTCATTATAAAACCTAGATACACACTCTTTACGGATACGATTCTTGCTCATTACTACTTCAAATTTAGTTATGTAGAGTTAGGTTTTATTTTTTTCTGTGTTCGGCTCGTATCAAGAATTTTGGTGTTGAGCGAAGTGACTTAGTTTTTCTTTTGATTTTAATTGGTATTTTATATATAATTGTTTATAATTCATTTTTATAGTTATTTCTTAATCTTTTCATGTTTATTAGTGTTTGTGTATAGTATTAACAAGATCTCCTCATCAATAAATTGTACAATTTAATCTTGAGATTAAAAGAACACTATGAAGGTTATGAAGGGAAACTATAACAAGTCGAGGAATACAACAAGGACTTGAATTTGAAGAATTCATGGCTAATCCTAGAACTCGAAAAGAGTTGATTGCACTAAACTTGACACAAAGACTTTTATGCATCATTTCTCTTAATTTTGATGAACATATCACTTTTGAGCTTAAGTCTGGGTTAATACATCTTTTGCCTAACTTTCATGGACTTGTAGGTAAGGATGAACACAAGCATCTTAAGGAGCTTAATGTGGTCTATCTTAGTATAAAACCTCTAGGGTTGGCAGGCAAGTAGATTTGTTACGAGCCTTCTTGTTTTCATTAAAGGATGCAGCAAAAGACAGACTTTTTGATCTACCTATAAAGAATGTGAGCATATGGATTGAGATGAAGAGGCTATTTTTAGAGGAATACTATCCGTCATCAAAGACAACCAGCATAAGAAAAGAAATTTAAGGGATAAAGCAACATTATGGAGAATCCCTTTAAGAGTATTGGAAGCAATTTAAAAAGTTGTATGCTAGTTGACCTCACGATAATATCACTGAATAACTCCTCATCTAATACTTCTACGATGAATTATTACATATGGATATGATCTTGGTAGATCGAACAAGTGGTGGACCATTGTATGAAAAGACTCCTACAGAGGCCAGAACTTTAATCGTTGATTGACTTATTTTCTTAAGCTTTATAAGAATTTATTAATTTTAAAACTTCAAGTGCACATTTAACTGTAACTACTACATGCAAGTATAGGTTGATACCACAAAAGATTGTAAGTACCAATATTAACCCTTTTTCTATTATCTAACTATCAAATCGAATTGTGTATTTAATTAAAAATTAAACCAAGTAACTAACTAAGATTGAAACAATAATTATCTCAATCAAAGGAAAATATTTGGAAAAATCAATATTCGTTAAATAGTACCTAGGTGATAAATCCACCTAAGAATTCTTAAATATTAACCCTTTATCATGTAATTAAATTATTGATTATTAGACCCGTGAAAATTCCTATCTTATGTTAATATCTTTCTCAAGACGATTAACAACTAACCTCTAAGTTGATTAACTGAAATCTCTATCTAGTTAAAACCCCTAAGATTGCATTTTTGATTCATGATTTTCACTATTATATTTGACCTTAATATGAAGGGTTTATGTTAATATATCTCTATATTTGCATGCAACTCCTTTCAATTATGGTAGATTTATTCACACAAACGGATTTCTCAATCTTTATCGTATGAAATGAACTCATGAACTAATATTCTGAATATATTAGATTAAGAATATAATGCATAATTGAATCTCAATAAATCAATCAACAAAATTGCATTAGATAAAAGATCAAATCATATTGTCATCATAACTTAGGGTTTACGACACCTAGGCATTAAACAAATTAGTTCCTACTAATAGAAAATGAAATAAGTAACAAATATTTATAAGGACAACTAGAAAACAAAGAACTTTTATTCTTTTTCTCTAATAAATCTTTTTGCAATTTAGATTGAATGAAGCTCTCTATCAAATTTGTGATGTAACCTATGTGTTTTACTCGTCCTCTAATCAAAATTATCGCTTCTTTATGTTTCTTACTACTAAAAAATGTCTAAAGCTTGTGTCCTCTTGCTTTGCCTCAAATCACATCCTTTTATAGTAAAAACTAGGGTTTATAGGTTATACACAGTCAATTACACAGTCGTGTAGGTGACCATGTATCTCTATAAACACTTGAATTTGTAATTTTATATGGGCACAAAGACTTACAAGGGTAACATATGTCATCGTGTATATCAACATACATTCCTATGTAACTTCACACAGTTAGAGGCAATATTCTTTAAATCTCCACATTTTTGCAGAGACATACACAGTCACTGTATACAGTCATGTAGGCCCTTACTTGCTTTAAATCTTTGTTCTATGTCATAATTCATCTGAATTCTTTTTCTTTTAGTCCAATAAGGTAATTATCACCTAGAAATACACTTGAAGAAAATTATGTGCCAAAAATATTATAAAAATCTTAAATAATAAGCAAAATATAAATAGGATTATATAAATATAGTCAAATAATTATTTATCAAACATCTAAATATTTAAGCTTTTGCTTGTCCTTAAGCAAATCATAATCTAAATTATCAATCTTACAAAAATCCATCTTTTGTTAACCTTAACCTGTTAGTTCACACTCTAAATCATCATATCATATCAATCAAATTGGCATACAATTAGATTCAAATTATCCTAAAACTAATCTTTATAAGTTAATATCAATAATAATCACATTGACAATCTTTTTGAAATTAAAAGAATAAATTTTCACATTCTCACCAAGAATTCACTTAATGAATTCAAAGTGTTTAGGGTAAAAAAAAAAACGCAAGAACTCTCAAATCAATGCATAGAAGAATTCTTAACTATAACCTTGCAATAAAATCAGATCTCCACCACTTATAAATTAACTAGAACAAATCAAAAGGTCTTATTATAAGGTTTTAATGGGACTTAGGTAAGGTATGATAAGGATAATAAAAAGGGTGATAAAATTGAAGGAAATTTAAATGAAACAATTTTACAAGAAACTTATTTCCTCACAATATAGATCCCTCACATTTTAAGTCCATTGTAACCATAACTTTAACATTTTTTCATGCTCAAATCACACACAATTTTTCAATTGTTAAGTATCATCAATTAAAGAAATAGTAGATCATTTCAAAATTTAGGTTCTAGTTAATCAAATAAATGTAAATAACCTTCATGATTTAAAATAATAAAAAGACTTCAAGAAAATAAGGCAACAACTAATAATAGGGTTATAATCAATAAAAAAGGCTAAGTCTTAAAATTTGATACTCCTAAAGGATAAAATATGATGGTTTGATTCTTAACAAAATAGGCTAAACAAATGTTCAATTTAAATGCCCTTATCATTTCAATGCTTCTCATTTAATAAATGTGGTCTTAATATGAATAATAAACACAAGTTCTAGAATCATCCAACTATACATGATAACACACATCAAACCATAAAATAGCTTACATAATGATGTATTTGCTCTCAAGCTTAAAAGCTTACAAAAAGATCTTATGTGCATATATAGAATGCAATTTTCATTCAAATTAACTATCTTACTGACTACTAAAAATATAACTTAGAAAAGCAAGTTTACTTTAACTTTCATTCTTTTGCATACTAATTCAATTCAGTAATTAATAAAGTATTTGGGCGGACTTTAACTAATTTGGGATATCGATTAATAGTAGTAAAAAAATTATAAACTTAAGAAATCCCTTCCTCACACTTAAAACTGTACATTTTCCCTAGTATACACAATATAAGCATAGATAAATAAAAAATAAGAAGGTTAAATTTTGGTACTTCCCTGATTAATAGAATTTCATAGTTCTAAATTTGATGAAGGATCCGTTTGATATTATATGCAATCATCATTGCAAATATAAATAAAAAGGGATAAAAAGATAAAATAAATTAAAATAAAAAATAACGAAAATAACTAAGAAACATGGAAATAAAAATGACATAAATGAAAATAACATTGCATTAATGTTTAGACAAAACAAAATAACAAAGGGAAGAAAATAAGAAAAATCCACAAATAATGAGAAAAAGAAAAGAGAACACCAAAAGTTAAGCATCCCTCAATCATGTTGTGACTCTGACATGTCTATCAATGTAGGGTCCTCAAGTTGTACATCTTCAAAACAAGAAAAGGTTGAAGATGATAGACCTACTACAGATGGTGGAGATTGAAAAGTCATCCCCTGATGGCTTGCCATCTACATGAATAAGTCCCCCATCCATCTATTATAGGCCTCAAGCTATCCTATCCATTTAACAATCTTCACCAATTGTACTCGAATAGTACGTTGAGTATCTATGAACTGCCTAGTGTATTTTTCCAGCTGACCTATCTTCAGTTGGTTAGGGTGTGTTGTCCACACCCTAGGTACTTCTGCATTATCCTCCTTGTGTGAGACCCCTTATATCTGGGATGGCGGTGAATGCAGTTATAGTGGCTACTCAGCTATTTGTGGCTCCTCCCTAGCTCCTCCCGATGCGGTTGGCTCGTTTAATACTCTAATCAGGTGGTAGATGTCACTTACAGGTCCCCACCATCTACTTACCATATGTATGTGCTTCATTACCTCGAGATTCAGCACTACTATGATACCCACCAGTCGCATCATTGGTAATTTATTGAAGACCCCCATCTACAGTGCAAGCCTTATCATTCATCTAGTGTTAGAGTGAGGAGAAAAAGGTTGCTGTGCCAACCTTTTTCTCCTCACTCTAACACTAGATGAACTGGGATAATGCATGCCCCAAATCATGCTCCACAAATATAATACATCCAGATTCCTGACGACTCCATAACTGTCACCCCAACCTCTCAGCGTATAACTCAAAATACTATGTATGTATTTGAAAATGGGATGTCATAGTGTGGACGCCTTTGGTTTACTAAGGTTATAGTCTTCTTCCATGCTAATCATACTAAAAAAGTGTTGAGGAGATAATCCATACAAGAAGTATGTCTGTAGTGCGATGTATTCCGATGTTCCATAAACTCCTGGCCATAAAGACCTATCGTGATGGAGAATTCTGAATAGCTCATCTAGACCATCTCCCCCCATCATCCGAAATTGGATCATATAGGTTATGTCTGTACAAGAGATGATTTTACCATATTACATCATGGTCATGTGTCTTCTTCCATTGTATCATGTTGTATATCTTATATTTCTTATTTTTTTGTGTATTCTCTTCTTATCTAAAGAAGTTTTCTTTTGAGCTTTTGACTTTTTAGCAAAAGAAATAATAAAATTAAAAATAAATAATAAAAACACAAAATAAGTAATTGAAAAGATTAGATTAATAGTTGTTAAGCCTAAAAAACACCAAGGGCTTCCTTTACGATGGCACTAAAAACTTATTGTGTGTATTACTACTGTTAAAGTTTTACCTTTATACGAAATATTTACTCATAATATGAGGCAAATGCATTTCTTATTGACAAGCAATATGGTGATAAATAGTGTATCCATCTCTTGAAGGAATTGTAAAAGTTTGAAATACTCTCGTACTACTAACTAATCAAGAATCAAAATAGACTAAATAATTAAATAAAACATAATAAAACCTAAACAATCTTTTAGCTAATGAAACTAAAGGAAGTAAGTAATTAAATAGATAATTGACTTATAATTTGTGCTTAGGTAAGTATTTTCCTTAGTATAGTCTTTGAAATCATGATTTTATAAACTTAAAAGGTCTTAAAATATAAAATTAGATCCTCTTAAACAATAATTACTTATTCCTGAGTTAATTAACCCTACATCTCTACTAAGTTAAAAGCTCTAAGAATTAATTTATGTTTTACAAACTTTTATGAAAGATTTTCCTTAACAATAGATAAATTATTTAAGTATATCTTTAGCACCCCATTTAGCTCCTAATATAGAACTCGTGGTCTACTCATAAACAGGTTCTCTGAAATCATCCGTAAGTGAAATAATATAAGATCTAATCATCAGTTTAACTAAATTTGTATTAATAGAATTCAAAGATGTTTTTGTAAATATAAATCTCATTTTATAAATCAAATCAAATCAATATGTACAAAGACAATAATTAGGTTTTTTTTCCTATCTAAATATATAAAACACTTAATCATAAATCGTGTTTGACCCAATGAAAACAATAGATAAGATAAATTATGTCATAATAAAAAGAATTCTAAATGAATTTTTTATATTTTGGAATGCTTAATCTATTGGGATGATCTCCAGTCTTGTTTCTTTATTAAAAATGACTTCAAAATTGACCTTCCAAAGGTTGGTCTACCTCCTAGAGACAAACTCTAAATTTTGAAATAAAAAAATGATAAAGGTTTAAAATAAGTCATTTTAAATTAGGATTTTTGTGCTTTAAATATGATTTGTCTGCCTGAAGCATGGTGGAGTACACATCTCCTAGACATGGATCCCTTTATATCTTCCAAAGGAGGGACATAAGCTTTGCATGCACATGTCATACACCGTGAATTTTTATGTAACTTTTCTAGGTATGGCCAAGGGCATGTTTTAGGTCATTTTAATGTTCAACAATTCTCACCACCACATGATCAACGATCGTGTGTTAGATTGTGTTCAATTAAGAATTATATTTTTCTCGTGTTTTTTAGTTGAAAATTTCTCTCATTCTTAATCAAGCTCATCTTAGGGCAAAATATTCACAATTACATAAAAACATAATATAAAGTGAGGAAACCAAGATTATTTGAGCATAAAAGTATAGCAAAACACTAAATAAAATATGCATATCAAATACATAAATGTCAACACCCAAAAAAAAACCATAATCACCCTTAATAAAAACACATGGAAACCAAATCATATCTACAAATAATTCCACACTAGACTAGTCTATAAAGTACAAAATTTTTATCTAATACCATGACAAACTCACAAACCAACAAAGTTTAATTATCCTTTAGTCTTTAACTAGTAGGTCAATTTCCACATATTAAAGACTCCAGAGGGCATATCTAAATGCCTGATTAAGAAAATTTATTAGAAAAAAAATTAAACAAGAGACTAACAATGGCTGTATGGCTGTTTATGAATGAGTTGTTAAGTCAATAAGTTAATACAACTACCTTTCGCATCTAATATAAAATAAACTAAAACCATACAATTGTGTTTCCATATGTTTGAGTTCTATTCGGAATAAGTAATGAAAGGCAAAAAAATCGTAACAAACAATTTTAAATGAGCAAGAGAAATCGAAATTTGGGCTAAGAAGTTAGTTTCAAACTTTCTAAGCAAGCTTAATAATTATTAAATTACTCATGTACCCATCATAATATTAAATAAAAAATTGTTCTTTAAACATTTTCATCAATTAGAAAAGGATACGTGACAAGTGATAACAATTAACAATCCTCGTAGATTTGCTACAGCAGCCAACCACAAGCTAGTACTTTTAACTTTCAGATTTCCTGAATCCATGTAACTATACATCATAAGTGGTCATTTCAAGGTAAATGTTTACATCATATTATTTAGTCAAAAAGATTTTTTTAAAAAAAGGAATCCACATGGGAAATTTATCTATTAACTGATTATATGTGCATTATCTTATGCTCTCCAGCTTTTAAGAAATGCAGTCAAATCCCTCCATAGGAAAGAGCTACACACCAACGACACCTCTTGCATGAAAATTAGTTTGATATTTACCGAAAATTAAGTGGTCATTAGCATCAAATTGAAAACTAGTGAAAACAATCAACTCAAGGCCCTTCAATGCACTAAAGATCTTGTATCCCTATAAGTTGCACACAGTACGTATTGTGCTACTCTTATCTTGAAGGCTTAAAACTTCCTCAAGCTTCTTTGCAATTGTGACAAGTAGTTTTAATCGCTCCAAGGAAGAATTTCCAAAGTTCTGGTGCACTTCCTGCAACTCCCTCACTTCAGTCTTAACTTCCTCTACCCTATTAATCCACCATGTGTAACTGTTGAAGGTTTGTGATCCAAAGTTCTTGACCGCACACACAACATCTTCTCTCAAACTGAGAAGATACTCTAATTCCTTGAGTAAGCGCCTCAAGTTTTGTTTGACTTCTTCTTCCTCGGAAACCTTGGTCCTAAAATATGTAAAAGTCTCGCTTCCAACCTGGTACCAGAATGCTAGTCCAGCAGCAGTTATCATTCCAATAACTGAAACTGTAAATTGATCCATGGTGATTCCTGAAAAGCTACCCCAAGAAAAAAGAAAAGGAAAACAAGATTTGGTTTCAAGGGACATAGAGATATCACATATTAAGACACCAAATTTTCTATTTATATGTTCCAATGGTCATATATTCATCAATCAACAATTATGTTCTTAATTCTATGGACATAGGTATTGGAAATTTATCTACTTCAAGTAATGTTTCACAGTAAATAGTAATCTTGGAGATTTATTTTTTATCTTTTCATTTTTTGTAAAAATGCAAAAAGATGTAAACATACATAATAAGGTGAAAGAAAGAAATATTTTCGCAAAAAGATTTTAGAAAATATCTTAGCAATTTGTAAAGTTTTTACAAACCATGTGACATAAAAGTGCTTAAGGTCTATAAAATAAATAAAAGAGGAAAAATTAGTCAAGCACAAGTCTTAATTTGGTGAGATAAAAGAAGAAAATTGAATTGACAACAAAGACAAATATTAAAATTTAGATTATATTAAGATTCCTTATTAAATAGGAAGTAGATATAAGTAAAATATATGATTCTAGTTTAGATATATTGACATATTTGTTTAAAATTTAAACTTACAAAATTTTTACTAGAATAAAATTTAAATTTGCTAAGAACCTTTTCCCATTAGAATAATGGTTCTAAGAACTTCTCTATAAATATGTGTATATTTAGCCCTTCAATAATAAAATATCCTAAATTTTTCTACAAACTTCAATTTTCAACTAGAATGTGTGATACTTACTTCTAAAAGTGATTCTTAGACCATAGGAATAATTCTTAGTTTCCTACCCTCCAATGTTTGTTCCTCACTACATTCCAACAAATCTAACAAAAAGTTTCAGCCATATTAAACCCTAAAATCTTATCCTAAAATCTCGGCTACACCTAATTTGAAGTTTTAATATTCCAAGCTAAAATTTAGACCTGAAACTTGATATTCCAGTAGCCTACTAGTTAATACTTATTCTATATGTCCTGCATCAATTTGGTATCAAAGCTTTGGTTCACAATGGTGACACATAATGGAAGGGGGTATAGAATAATACTCAACAACCAAGAGCGAGATGAAATACTTTTAATAATTATCGAAAGATTAGACATTAATGACCCTCAATCTCAAGGTGTTCTAAGAACTAGTTTAGAAAACAACATTGACAATAAAGTACATTGGATGTTATGGGTGGAGAAAATGAAATCCAAGATGAAGAAGCTGAAACTAATCAACAATGAGTGGTGTTAGGAAATCAACGCCTACTGAGAGATCCAAGACAAAGAAACCAACTAGCAGCACATGAAGAACACATGTGAGACTTTAAAGGCCATGATAAAGTTGAAACACACAACATACTCGAAGATATTACTAAGAAATTTCATATTGAAGCCCTTGATTTTGTAGGAAAGATGGATCTACACCTGTTCTTGGACTAGATAGCAACAAAGGAAGATTTTTTTTGATTGGTATCACATGTTAGAAGATCGAAAAGTTCAATTCGCAAAGATGAAGCTAGTTGGACACGCTAAAATATGGTAGAGATCAATAGAGAATAGACTTCAAAAAATAGGTCAGACATCAATTATTGATTGAAAAGAGATGAAGCTGAAGTTATCGGAAAATGATTACTATTTTACTATCAAGAAGATCTCTAAGATGAACTCACAACCCTTAGACAAGAGATTATGTTTGTAACTGAGTATACAAAAATACTTGGTGAACTTTCTATCCGATGTGAAGGAATAAAGTCAGAATGATAACTTATATCTCATTACAAAAATGGCTTAAGAGTAAAAATTTGCAAGGAGCTAACAATGCAAAGGATTTACATCCTTGAAGATGCATATGACTTGGCTTTAAAAGCGGAATAATACTTAGGACAACAACTAATTAAAAAGTTTTAAAGTCAAGTCAAGGAGTTTGATATGAAGAGAGCTACGACGGTGTACAATTTTAGGAAAACACCTAATACGTCAAAATTTGCACCATATAATAACTACAAAACTTCTCAATAAGCTGAAGCTAAAGGCAAAGTCATAGCTAAGATTGAGATGAAAGGAAGCAGCAGTGACAAGAAGTGCTTTCAAAGCAATAGGAGATATTACTTTGCTTCTCAGTGTACAAGTAGAGGTTTGCATATGATGGAAGAAGAAGATGAGGAAAAATTTGATGAATATGTGTTTAAACACAAAGATGGAGAGGAGTTGGAAGGAAATTCTAGTGATGAACTAACTAGTCCTACAAATCTTAATTTAGTGAGGTGCATACTTATAACTCCTAAGGAAGAAGAACAAGAAGAATGGCTTTGTACTGCTATTTTCTTTGCTCAAGTTGGATGTAGAGATAAAGTATGTAAACTTATCATTATAAGAGGGAGTAGCATGAATGTGGTATCAAAGAACATGGTGAAGGGATTAAGTTTACTAACAGAGAAATATTCACATCCCTACAAGGTTGTAAGGCCCCAAATTGTACCCTAATTAGAATGTTACATGTTCATGAAAGTACATGTATGATAGGTGTTAAAAAAATTATGAGATGATTGAGAATTACATATAACTTAAATTTTGGTTTCATAGATCATAGTTAGTGAGTTGGAATTAATTGCATCTTTAGGAAATTGAGGTATTAAATGTACATTTGGACTAAAAAAATTGTCAAGTGACAAGATAAGTAGGTACGTGAAAATTGGAATGACTAAGCCTATCAGTTGGTGACATTTGGCATTGCTGATGCATTGACAAATGACATAGTTAATAAATTGACAAGTGGTAGCAATAAGTGAGTGACAAGTAGCCTAATTAAATTGTGACATTTGGCAGCATCATAGAAGAACATGTGTGCTAGCTAGGGCGAGGACATGTGGCTTGTGTCCTTATGTAATAACTGTCCTTAGAGCAAGATGAGTCATCTTACACATGGCATGAACTTATGCATTGGCTAGTTTTTTTTATAACTTTTCCTTCTCCTTATGGAATTTTGCTTGATTTTGGATCATCTTTACTTGGAATCTTTGTAAGTTATTGCATCAAGAAAGCTATTTGTTGCCTTTTAATGTTAAGAGCATCCTAGTTTCACTTAGATTTTGGACTTGTGTTGGTTGTCTGGAAGGCCAGTTTGGAGTTGTTCTTTGAAATTAAGAAGGTAAGGGAATTCTAAACTTGATATCATGTTGTGTTATGAATTATGTGATGTTTGAAATGGATAGAATATGTATTGAAT
>JAOQMP010000005.1:18160356-18175530 GCA_027563575.1 Erythroxylum pedicellare
GTAGTGAGGCTCAAAAGTAACCAAAAGGTACTTGGTAGTGGGTGAATATGGAGGGATATTATGTTTAGCAAGCCTTCTTAGGTGTAGGGATGATGGGAAGAAATCCAATGGAAAAATTGTATTGATCTAGATGGAACTAGCCAAAGTTGTCTTCATAAAAGTTGTAGCTTATCTTTTTAGATTTCCAATGGTATATATTATGAAATTTTTGGACAATGGAGTTGAAAGTTATGATTTTTATAAGTTTGAAATACTGCTTATGATGAAATATTCAGACAGCCACATTGGTGTAGAATTTTTAACCTTATATAGGTAAACAATGTTTTTATGTTCTTCATAAAAGTTGTAGAGACATCTTTTAGCTTTCCATTGATACCAAATTTTCAATTTTTGGAGTTCTGAATCAAAAGTTATGGGATTTAGAAGTTGGGATGTCGGAAGAAGAAGAGCAGGAGGAGGAGCATGAAAAGTCACGATCATGCTTCAGCACGATCGCGACTTTCGTGGCCGCGCTCCATGTCGCGATCGCGACCCACAGGGTCTCCCCCTCCCCAACTGAACATGTTTCACTCTTTTGCTTATAAATTTTTTGTCCGATCTTCGATTAACCTGATTTTTGAAACGTTGGATTCCTCTACGACTCCATAAAAATTTGTAGGTTTTAATATTAATTTGAAAAATATGGATTGAATCAAAGTGAGAGGATCGGTTAAAAGAGTATGAGTTAGATATTTTTTATAAACATGCCTCAGTATTTTGCTGATATCTCGATCTGTAGAGATCCAATTGAGTTGATTCTTATTTCAAAATAAACTAGAGATATGGATCTACAAATGTTGTGAAGTAATTGGAATTCAATTCACCCCCTAAGATTTTCAATTTCTAAAGTGAAGTTGGGTATAGTGTTCAGTCTCGGATTAGTAAGAGCTGATAGTGTTTGGCCATAACTTCTTTATTTCTGAACCAAATTGAGTGTTTTTGGTGTCTTTAGAAACTTAAGTCAATGGGGATTAAATTCTATGAAGAAGCCGAACTAAAATTCCAATTGGAAGTTCCCCAAATATGCTCTGTAAGTTATGACAAGTGAGTCCTCCATGCTGTTTTTGACATCCGAATGTTGGGCTTCGAAAACGGGGCCCAACAAGACATGGCTCAAAGGTCGGTCAGTTAAGACTGAAGGACTTAGATAAAAGTTTTGTATAATTCTTCATATATGTAGCTTGTTAGGTATACAGAGATGTAAAATCTAATTTGTTTTGATAATGTACACATATGGATGTTTTGTAAAGCTAAAATGTGCATATTGTTTAAGAAATGAAATGAGGAATTTTGGGTTTTTAATTATTGTGTCTTTCTTTATGATGCCTTATAAGAAAACATGATTGCTTTAACATGCCATTATTATAGGTTATGTACTGGAATGTCCTCAAGATGTTCTAGTATATACTCTATGGTAGTGGGGTGTTGCATAATAACAACTATTTTTCTTGGAGATTAATAGAAAAGATGGAAGGCTATCATCTTGACACCGACTCGAAGGTGAAATCGACACCCAATTCACGGTTAAGCTTATCTCATCTTGTTAATGTTGAATCTTTTTTTTTGGATTGTTATTGTTGTTTTGTGTTTATTGAATCGGGTGTAAAGATGATCTTGATATGTTCTTTAGATTATTCTATTATGAACCTATTGCTAGAATGTTGAATATAATCTGTAATCATTAAATTTGATGTTTGTTAGTAGTCACTAATGATCTTGAATCATTACGAATAATGTAACCTCGTTTAGATAACCCGAACTTGTAAGGTTACTTCCTATATTGATCCATTTTTCACTGCGTAATACAGCTACCATATTGAATCTAGAGATTGTATCTTAGGTTATTTGGTGGCTAAGTTTAATTCACCATTGTCTCTTAATTAAATATAGCCTAAGGGAAAACCAGGAGTAATAGAGTGTATTGTTATTCCATGATCAATAGTTCGAAGAGGGGTGTGAAAACATTAGAATGATGGGATATGTTTAATCGTGTCTAGGCCAAGATTGATCCTAGAAACAGATTTACACATATTTGACACTTTTATCATTTTCAATTGTTTGCTATAACTTGTTTTTGCCAGTTTAATTTTTTGTTATTTTTTTAATTGCATAAAAACTAAAACCCCCCATTTTTATTTCCTTTGCATCAATTATTTTCATTAAGAAAATCAACTGGACATTCCCTGTAGATACGATCCCGACTCACTACATCTACAAGTTTTAGCGTGCAGAGTTAGGTAAATTTTGCAGTGCACTCAACAAGCATTGTCATATCAGCAAGTACGAGTCGATCTCATGAAGACAATGATTACTAATAATTACCTTTTTCCTATTATCTAGCTTACGGATTGATTCTAGATTTTTAATAAAATAAAATAAAACTAAAGCAAGTAAAATAAATAGGCAACGATATTGAATAGAGAATTGAGGAAGAACTAAGAATTAGAAAAATACTATCTACATTTTAAATCCCCCTAAACCTTTAATAGATTGATCTTTTATCATACACTTGTTTTATTGATTTATTGGACCGTAGAGACTCCAATGGTATGCTAATAGCTGACCTTGAGTCTATTAACAATTAATCCTAAGGTTTCCAACCAAATTACTCAGGTTAAAGTTAATAGGATTACATTACGAATTTATGAGTCCCTCTATTAGGTTTGACCCTAATCCGGAAGATTTATGTCTTCCTATCTCTAGGGTTGCATTCAACTTCTTCCAATTACAGTTGATCTATTTAAACCTAGGATTTCTCAATCTCTATATATGCAATAAGATTATGATCTAATATTATTAGAACATAAATAAACACGTAATCAGATCATAATATAACAATCAAACTAATTACATTAATACAAAATCAAAAAATATTAAAGCATCAATATAGGGTTCATCTAACCTAAACACTAATAAGACATTTAGTTACACATTATCAAACATGAAATAAAACATACACTAAAAGAAAAACAAATTGAAAACAACGGGTTCATAATTTTAAATCTCCTTACTTGTCTCCTATCGAATATTCTTATGATATAGAGCAATTGAGCTTTGACTCTTGCTTGACCAAGAAATTAGATTAGATCTTTTGATGATTTTTCGTATTTTCCACTTTTATGAACCAAAATCACCACTTAAGAGTGATCTCTACATCTAGAATCACCTCTCTTTGTCTGCTCTCCCTTTAAGTCTCTATTCACGTCTTTGTATATTAAATTGTAGGTTTCTGGCTAATACACAATCGTGCATCCAATTGTGCATCACCAAATTCTCTGGAAACTGGGAGATGTGCATGGCCTGATGCACAATTGTGCATCACTTATGTGCAATGAATCTTTGTTTTATGTCATTTTTTTGGTCCAAATTCTTCTCTTTTAAGTCCGTGAAGGCAATTATACTCTGTATACATACTTGAAGGCATTAAGTACCAAATATATGCTAAAAGTATAAAATACCAAGAAAAAATGCATCAAATATGAGATATAAATATGATCAATTATGTATCTATCAAATAGTCCTTTGTACTTGCTTGTGTTGATCTTCTAAGCCTGTGTTTACTCTGGATTTGAGGATCTCATGATTTTTAAGTACAATTTCATGTAATTGTTTGTGAACTACCTAGAAGCCTAATTTTTGAACTATAAAATGAAAAATTAGAAGGAAAATTAGGAAGGAAACTTGGGAGACACAATTGGATGACCTAGAATGGCAAAGATAATAAAGAACAAGCAAAAAGACCCCTTTAAAGTGAATTTTGATTAATCTAAAGTGAATTTCTTGAAGATTAAAAAGGATTTCATCATATTTCCTTTGATTTTTTTATTTTCCCTTTAGTTTTGATACTATGTTTTATATGATTAGAAACTAAACCCTTTATGTACCTAAATAGGAAAAACGTGTAATTTAAACCTTAAGGTTTTCATCAAAATACAACTTGAACCCTGACATTTCAAAGTGTTCAAGTTCAATCCTAAAGTTTTCAAAACATTTAAAATGGACCATTACATCAACAAAAATATCTCAATAGAAGTCCCGTTGAACATGGATTTTAAGGAGATCTAAAAGTACGGAGCCTTACCCCTAAATAGATAAAAATTCAATGGGTCAAATTTTTGTAAGTTAAATGTCAGATCATCACTGATATGTCAATATATATATATATATATATATATATATATATATATATATGTTAGTAGACCCCATTGCCACATAAAGTCCACATTATGTTATATAAGGCCCACTAATATATTTTTAAAAAATTATGTCTATTTATTGAAATATAGAAACTGTTAATTTATTTTTTTAAATATGTTACTGGGGTCCATTATACTGCTAGCCTATGTATGGTCATAGGGTCCATTAATAATTTTTAAAAATATAAGAAGTGTCATGAATTTGATTCTATTATAATTTTCATCTATTTAAGGTTTATTTTGAATATTTTGAAAATGTTAAGATTGAATTTAAACAATCTAAAACGTTATGGTTCAAGTTATATTATAATGAAAACCTTAGATATTGAAATTACATTTTTGGCCAACCTGGATATGATGAACCTTGAGATGGACCTTGTAGTAATTTCATTTCATTTCATTTTATTATTTAGTTTAATTAAGATTCAATTGTATTGTTTTATTATTCTTAAATTAGTATTATTGGTATATTAATTCATGTTTGATTTCATACAATAGAGATTTATAAATCCTTCGTAAGAATTGATCTAGCATAAATTGAAAAGAGTTACATGCAAACCTTGAGATTGATTGATGCAAAATTTTCAAATTAAGGTTAAACTTAATAATGAAATTAATAAATCGATTAATGCAATTATAAGGATTTCAATTAGAAAGAGATTTTGATTAATCATCCTTGGATTAGTTGCTAATAATCTTAAGAAAGATATTAGCATAATTGAGGAATTTTCACGATCTAATGACTTGTAAATTAAATTGATGTCTGAAGTCTTTATTACACGAGAAATCCTAAAGGGATTCCAAATTCGGGTATTTCTATCTTCATTGATTGTTTATTAGTTTAATCTTCATTATAATTAATCAATTGTGTTTATTTGTTCTTAGTTTATTATTTTAGTTTTGAAATTGATCTCTCATTATCACTTTAATTTGTCACTTACATAATAGGAAAAGAATTACCACTTGGATAAGGATATTAGTAACACTTAATTTTTATTAATCTAGGCATTATTTTTCTTTTGCGCTTATTTTCTTTTATATTTTTTTGTGCTTATTTTTTTTTTTTTAAAGCTCTGTTTCTTGATCTTATGCTTGTGGCTTATTTTCAATAATTGAGTATCAATTGATTGAACTACCAAATATAATGAAATGATGAAGATGACAATATTCTCAAGGGGATTCAAAATCTAAGTTTCATTATCTTTATTGAATATTTCTTAGTTTAATCTTTATTATAATTAATCAATTCTAATTATTTATTCTTAGTTTATTAATTTAGTTTTAAAATTAATCTCTCATCATAACCTTAATTGGTCAGTTATATAATAGGAAAAGAGTTACTAGTAATACTTATAATCTCCAAGAGACCTCAGACTTGGTACTTTAGAACCTATATTATAAAAGTGGTAAGTGCACTTACCAAAAAAGATTTATAGGGTGAGAGGTTGAACAAATAGAATCAATGTGCATGGTCTAGAATGCAATAACGTATGGCATTATTTGTGCACATTTTCGATAGAATACTTACATACTAAAGTAAAATACACACTAAATGTAAAAGAGGCAAACTAATTCATCGCATTAATGTGGATGATCTTTTTATTCTTCTTTTGAAACTCTGCTCTACTCTACTCTACTCTACTCTACTTATAAAAACAATAAACAAATATTGCGGAGATGATAATGTGAATGTATCGCTGAATGCGTATTTAGACAACATATAAACAAAATAAAATTTTAAAAAATAGTGGCAATTACGTAAAAGAATGAGGAACAAATTCTTTTTTCTTTTATTCTTACTTTTTTCTTTTATTATAATTGATATGTTTACTCTTATTTTTATAATAATTAACATTTTTTTAAAATTCTAAAATATTTTTATATTTATATCTTGAATAATTTTTATCAGCACCAGTCGAGAGTGGAGACAGATGCGGTCGCCCGACCAAAAACAGA
This sequence comes from Erythroxylum pedicellare, assembly GCA_027563575.1. Taxonomy (NCBI): domain Eukaryota; kingdom Viridiplantae; phylum Streptophyta; class Magnoliopsida; order Malpighiales; family Erythroxylaceae; genus Erythroxylum; species Erythroxylum pedicellare. Next base: position 18,166,548 of record JAOQMP010000005.1, read on the forward strand.
GCAGCCTCGGTGTTTCCAACCGGGCAGGTCAAGTAATCAAATAGTGGACAAGTACGGGTACGCCAAGAATATTCTAGAATCGGGCCACGTGTCACTACTTCCAACCCCTCGCCCCTCTCCCTCTCCCGCTATCAACCCCGAAACCCTTCTCTGTTCCTTTCTATTATCTTCTCAAGAAACAGCACGCAACTAACAGTCTGCTCTTTGCTTTTGTTAGAATCAAATGGCCTCCTCAACGGCTCAGATTCATGTTCTTGGAGGAGGGGTTGGTTTGTCTTCTTCATCTTACTTCAAAAACCCCAAATTTTCGTTTGTGCCAAAATCCGTTTTCCTCGGTCAAAATCTGGGCAGCTTCAAGACTTCAGCTTTTCTAAGGCATGGCACTAGTGCAGGGTCGTCAAGGAGGAGATATAGTAGTGGCCCTGTTAGGGTTGTGAACGAGAAGGTCGTTGGAATCGATCTCGGAACCACTAACTCGGCGGTGGCGGCTATGGAGGGTGGGAAGCCGACTATTGTCACAAACGCAGAGGGACAGAGAACGACACCGTCTGTTGTGGCTTACACAAAGAATGGAGATAGGCTTGTTGGGCAGATTGCTAAAAGGCAGGCCGTTGTTAACCCGGAGAACACTTTCTTCTCGGTGAAAAGGTTTATTGGGAGGAAGATGTCTGAGGTAGATGAGGAGTCGAAGCAGGTCTCTTATAAGGTGGTGAGGGATGAAAATGGTAATGTTAAGCTTGACTGTCCCGCTATTGGCAAGCAGTTTGCTGCTGAAGAGATTTCTGCTCAGGTGTTGTGGTTTTGACACCTTATTTTTACTGTTAGGTTTTTTTTTTTAGTTGACTAAATATTTTTTAGACATGTCTATGCTTTGCTGCTTTTGTGAAGTTATATATTAAGTGGAGTTCGAGCTGGTCCCTTGACTCCAGTGGTGTGTTTTAGGGTTATTCTTGTTGAATTAGTAGTTTGGCGTTCATTTCCTTAGTGGGAATATGTGGACTGCCTTTGGGTTGTGGATAACAAGTAGAACTACTCATAAAAAATTGTTGCAAGAGATTTGTCATTTCTTCATTAATTTGGTGCTTCTTAGGTGAATGATATCAGGTTCTTATTGGGAAGTTAACGGGAATGATATTTCCCAGTTCTGGATTCTATTGTTGTAATGATAGTTGTTGAATGTGGTACAACGAATTACTATAAAGGTCATTGATTGACTAATTAGTTATCGAAATATTTATATTTTAAGGTTTAAAGTTTAACTAAACTGGAGTTATAGGATTTGTTTTGACTTTTATCTTTATGATTGATTTTGAAGATTTACAAAACTTCTGCGTTTAGGTTCTGAGGAAACTCGTGGATGATGCTTCAAAGTTTTTGAATGATAAAGTAACTAAAGCTGTTGTAACGGTCCCTGCTTACTTTAATGATTCCCAACGAACAGCAACGAAGGATGCTGGTCGCATTGCTGGCCTGGAAGTTCTTCGAATTATTAATGAACCCACAGCTGCTTCATTGGCATATGGGTTTGAAAAGAAGAACAATGAAACCATCCTGGTTTTTGATCTTGGTGGTGGCACCTTTGATGTATCTGGTACTGCAGTTGATATTTGAGTTATTGTTTTCAGTGTCTTGATTAATTAAAATGTAGTAATTTGTATATCATTCAAATGGTTGCTTTATCATTGCAGTGCTTGAGGTCGGTGATGGAGTATTTGAAGTTCTTTCAACTTCTGGAGATACACATTTGGGTGGCGATGACTTTGACAAGGTTGGCATTTTCTTGAACATACATTATAATGATTCTCTTGTCTGTTAGCTTTGATTTCCTTGCTGGTGTTAACAGACTTCAGTTTGGCACTTGTTCACCATATGCAGAGAGTTGTTGATTGGATTGCTGCAAACTTCAAGAGAGATGAAGGTATTGATCTTTTAAAGGATAAACAAGCACTTCAACGGTTAACTGAGACAGCAGAGAAGGCTAAAATGGAGCTTTCTTCTTTGACTCAGACCAATATGAGGTAGGTTGGTAAAATCTCTCTCTCTCTCTCTCTCTTGCCCCCTGTCAACACCCCCACCCAACCCACCAATGCCACTTGGAACATTTTGGAATTCATTTTATGATAATTGCTGTTCTGTGCCAGCTTGCCTTTCATTACTGCTACTGCTGACGGCCCAAAACACATTGAGACCACCCTTACAAGAGCTAAGTTTGAGGAGTTATGCTCTGACCTACTTGACAGGTTTGTACTATTGTGAAATAAGGCTTATGTGGTGTTTATGTAAATGTGTTAATTGACCCACTGTCTTAGCTATCCACACACGCACACGAAACTTTATGTTCAAGATTTTGATGTTTTGATACTAACTGATGTTTGGTGGTTGTGCACTGATCTAATGAATGTCTAAATTTTATCTGATAGGCTTAAAACCCCAGTTGAGAACTCTTTAAGGGATGCTAAACTCTCCTTCAAAGATATAGATGAAGTGATACTTGTTGGTGGATCCACCCGTATTCCTGCTGTACAGGAGCTTGTAAAGAAGATGACAGGGAAAGCGCCCAATGTCACTGTTAATCCAGATGAAGTTGTCGCTTTAGGTGCTGCAGTTCAGGTTGGCCTCACTCCTTTTGAGTTGTGGATGCTTGTTTTATGATATTGTTAAGAACTGATGCTTAAGAAATTTACATATCAATGAGGGTCGTCTTTTCCACAAATTATGGATTGATTTGATTGGCACTAATATGGTCATTGTTTTTACTGGGTTTTAGGCTGGTGTTTTGTCCGGAGATGTCAGTGACATTGTGCTTTTGGATGTTACCCCTTTGTCTATTGGTCTCGAGACCCTTGGCGGTGTTATGACCAAGATAATCCCAAGAAATACCACCCTGCCTACATCCAAATCTGAAGTGTTCTCAACTGCTGCAGATGGACAGACAAGTGTTGAAATTAATGTCCTTCAGGGTGAGAGAGAGTTTGTGAGGGACAACAAATCCCTTGGAAGCTTCCGCTTGGATGGTATCCCACCAGCACCACGTGGGGTTCCCCAAATTGAAGTTAAATTTGACATAGATGCCAATGGTATCCTCTCCGTCACTGCTGTAGATAAAGGTAGTGGGAAGAAGCAAGATATAACGATTACAGGTGCCAGCACCTTACCCAGTGATGAGGTATGTTATTTGCTGAGGATTTTGTTGTCATTTTATGATACAAATTGTTAACAAGTGCATAACTTGTGTGATTGTTTTTGGAATTAGAGCTGTTTTTGGAATTTGAGCCTCGGTTTTAATCTTATAACGTAGATTAATTTGCTTGCGAGAGATTAAATTAAAATGTAATATTTAACAATTTTAGCAGATGTGTTCTTGGCAGTATAATGTTGACGGACAACTGAATGAATTATGCAGGTTGAGAGGATGGTTAAAGAGGCTGAGAAGTTTGCTAAAGAGGACAAGGAAAAGCGAGATGCTATTGACACAAAGAATCAGGCTGATTCAGTGGTTTACCAGACAGAGAAGCAGTTGAAGGAGTTAGGAGACAAGGTCCCAGGCACAGTAAAAGAAAAGGTTGAGGGAAAATTAAAGGAACTGAAGGATGCAATTGCAGAGGGATCAACCCAAGCAATGAAGGATGCTATAGCTGCACTCAATCAAGAAGTTATGCAACTTGGGCAATCCCTCTATAACCAACCAGGAGCATCAGGTAGTGGAGCTACTTCAGGCGGTGAACCTGGGCCTCAGGATACTTCAAGCAGGGGACCAGATGGAGATGTCATTGATGCAGATTTCACCGACAGCAAATGAGACAGAGTAGAATAGTATTCGGAATCAAACAATTCATTTTGAAGAAATGTGCATAACAAATTGATTTTGCCAGAATTTGGCCTGTGTTTTGGATTAGTGGACAGTTTTGGTGAATCGAGTAAGAGAGAATGTCCAACTCTTTATAGTGACACAGAGTGCAGATTGACTTTTACCATTTTTTTTTTTTTTTTTTAATCAAGAAAGAGGGATATTGTCGTGCCATAAGCTGTAATCTTTTGAGTTTATTGATATGTGACTGGACTTCCATCGGGAATGCAACGTTGTGTGTAATTTGAGGAAGTTCCTTTCATCTAAATGTCGTTTGATCTAAAAGTATTCTTATTTTTATTTTCAAATTTAGTAAAAAAAATTATTTAGATTTGATAAAAAAGTTTTATTTCTTTTTGATAAAGTGATGTGTTTTCGTTGTGATTTAGATTTAGCTGCACAATCATTAAATTTATTGATATTTCAATGTGACTTATTTTAGTCAATTGGTGTGGAACTTGTGAAGATATTCATCAACTATGAAAAGAAGAATGGATTAGAACTCTAGAAAATTACAGAATTTGGAACGATATTTTCTCAAATGAAACATGCTAATATTCTTACATACAACTCAATTGTGTTACTAGAAAATATGAGCCATGAAAATTTGTATCTCTCTCCCGATTATAAAGATTGACACCTTTGTTTTTCTAGAAATTGGAAATTACTTTTTAGAGAGAGGATGTTAGATATGAGTGACTTTATATTGTAGAAGCACAACTGGAAATACATCATTTTACAAATAGATATGGTTTTTTTGTTATTTTCTAACTGCCATAAAAAGACTGTACAGTCAATTAAATCAAAAGTTGAAAAGGTAGATAAAAAATATCAACAATGTTAAGATTTACAGAAAGAAATTCTTCTAAGGTTAAGTAACCATTATAAACTTGATCATTTAAATGAAGGAAGATAAATATTTAAAAATTAAATATAAATGATTAAAAATAAAAACTGGTATGGTTGAAATACCAAAAATGACAAAACATTATCGAAAAATTGTACTTATTTAACTATTTCTAATTTCCAAGAACAAATTACTAATTTATATAATTTAGTAAAAATGATAAAAAGAAATAGATAATGAGTCTAATAGAAATCTAACGGAAAAACAAATAATTGATCTAATTTTTCAAATAAAAATACCTCCTAATCATAGATAAATGGAAAGCTTTTTACCAGGATATGCTTCAAACAAAGAAGAATTAAATAAACAGATAGAAAGGTTAAACTTTGAAACTTTAGTTATACTTATCAACAAGAAGTTCATTTCAATCCTAGTATAAGTAATATCCCTTGTACCTTACAAAATCCTCCTATATTTCCTTTACAAAGTTTTGGTAGATCTACTAGAACACATATGGTAACTAAAGACAAAAATGGCTTTACTCCAACAGACAAGATGAGAACAAAATCTATAAGTTCGTTTGAAATATATCTAGATATTGATTGTATACAAGATATAGAAGAAGCAATTGATAAATGAGAAATTGCTCTTCATTTAGCTGTTTCTGTTAATAAAATGGATTATAAAAAACAAAACAATTTTTGGAAAAAAAAAAATTGTTAAATAATTCACTTCAATTTTGGAAAATTTTAGACAAAACTCTAAAATTTCTATATTTAATAATAATACAGATATAGGTAACCTAATAACTAGAGCTGCTAAAGCATTTCGATTAGAGTTTATTGGAGAAGGAAATATTTTAAAAGATACCACTATAATCAAAAAGTATCCTATTGCTTTACAAAGACTTCAATTGTGTGATATGTGTGAAATTGATAGATATACTTGTATTTTCTTATATTGTTATTATCATATTTATAACCAGGTAGATAATACACAAATGTAGTTAGGATGTTTTATTGAAAGATGCCTAATCCTTGGGGAAGTAAATTAGAAGCAACTTATTACCCAGGATTCGTAAGTACACTTGGAAAAATAATTTCTTTCTTAAAAGATAAACAAAGTGAATGGTGTGATGAAACGATATTACTAAAGAAAAGGAAAGGAATAAAAAAGAACTCTTCTTTATGTTGCTATGATTTAAAAATTCCTACTCTAATTGGATGTGATGGTCCTTATTAATATAAAAAGATAAAAAAGAATTATAAGAAAAAATACTTAAAGAAAAGATATTTTAAAAGATGTAAAGCTAAATATTATAAAAGAAAAGAAGGATATAAACTTAAAAAACTTGTACTCAAGAGACATTGAAAAAAATAGAAGGATAATTGAATGTCAGTGTTACTATTGTAAGGAAAAAGGACATTATGCTAATGATTGCCCTAAACGATTTCATAAAAGGAAAATCAAAATAGATGATGATATAGAAATAATGATAGAAAAGGAAGATTTTATTCAAGTCAATACTTTTCAAGATTGTTCTTCTGAAGAAAGTATTTTTATAATTACTGATACTGAATATGAAGAAATCTCTCATTCTGATATAAATGACTGAAATAGGGGAATCTTCTAATAACCAAAACGATAACTGAATTACAGATAATATAATAGAAGCATTTCAGCAACATGGCGAATACAGTCAAGAAGCTTTGATTGATAGAAAAACACTTAAAAAGATTCGGAATACTATGTTTTCTGTAAATTCCTATAGTGGATTTAATACGACCTTATTAGATAAAATAAAATTAAAATTCATAAAACATCATATGTTTTATGGTCTTAATGTAAAAGAAAAAGGCTTGGATATTAGTCTTATGTCTAACAAAGTAATGATTCCTTTATTATCCAAAAGAGATTTCTAGAAACTTGATCATTTACCTAAAGAAATTCATGATAAAATAGGATGGGTGCACATTGGATCAATTCAAATGATAATCATCTCAAATTTAAGAAAAGAAATTGATAGCCCCATAAATCTTGCTATTATTGATGATAGAATTCTGAATAGAAGAGAAGTACGTATGGGAATGCTTAGAAGAAATCTTAGATATCAAAAACTTTTATTTAATATTTATTCTAAGATATCTTATAATATATAAGATAAAGATTTCGATAGAACACTTTCTCTAATCCAAGATTTCAAAAGAAAGATTTGATAAAAGATGGAAATAGGCCATATTCTATAATGTATATGATATCTTATGCTTTATCTAATACACATCATACGAAATGTTTTACAGATAAACGTATTATTGATTTTTCAAAATTATTTTCTGAATTAGAAAGGATTTATTCTCCTTATATGGAAAATATAAAGGAACTTGAAACAAAATTTTCATTAGATACCTTTACTAACTTCTGATAATAGATTATTACCAAGATTATCTTATTCTGAAATAGGTGTTGTTGATAGTTCTAGATATAATAACTCAATATGAGTAGATAAACATATAAGTTCTAACTATAAAATAAAAGGAGAATGTTTTGATGGTACAAGTTATATTACTTGTAATATTTTAATGGATACTGGTGCAATTGGAAGTTACATTAATCATAATTTAACAAATAATTTGATAAAATTTCATGTGACAGAACCTTATCAATATATAAATTTTAATGGAGATATACAGCATATAAATACAGCTGTCGAAACTATAATTAAGATTGAAGATACAAAAATACCGATAAGATTATTAGTGCAAAATGAAGGTTTTAATTTAGAGATAATGCTAGTTTCCTTGAACAAGTTCAACCGTATAAGATAACTCATTATGGAATACAATTGACATATAATATTAATACCATATATATTCCTCAATATGGACTAGCCCGACTAGTATATATATTCCTATTGGAATTACTTATAAACAATATAGAGCTAAATATTTTGTAGCTTTTATATTTAGAGAAGCAAGTTCTTGCTAATGTAGATCGACTTATTTCCCGTCACAATATCATAAAACTTTAAAACCTATCATATATTTAGATATTTTTAATCATCAGATACATTTGTATACTGGAATACAACAACCTCAAATTCTTGTCAGCTTATTTCTAGTCAAATGTCCACCCTTTTATTTCTATGATATTGGTATTGATATTCCTCTTGGAAATGACTTTCTTCAGTGATTCCATAAAATTTTATTTGATACTCTTAAACACCAAATCCATTTCAAAACTCCTTATGCTCATTTGATAATAGTTAACCGTCTTAACAGTTACTCCTCTTTTTTAAACCTCGCACAACCCAGCTTGGTGTAGGTTATAAAGAAAAGCTAACTTTTCCAAACTAAAAACCTCTGCTAAAACTAGAAAATATTATAGAAAAAAATATCAACAGATAAAGACTATAAAAGAAGGACTAGAATTAGTCAAATAAAAATAAGACAACATTGTTATGATAATCATTTACAGTTTTGGGATAAAAACAAAGAGGAAGCAACCTTAGAAATGATAGATAAACAAAAAGTGATTAGAGTTCCTGCTTTGAGATACAATCCGGAAGATCAAGAAGATTTTCGAAAACAAGAGGTCATCTAACAAGGATAGGAATGAGAGACATATCAAACTTGCTTTAGAGCAAGTGAGAGATTATTGGAGTTATGTAAATATAGTGTCCTGGAAAGCAAGTATATTTACATATAAATTAATTTTCTTCCAGTTACTTTTGTAATGAAAATATTTATTAGCAATAAAACAAAAGATTTTGGTTTTATTTGTATAAGCATTGTATATCTAGTCATAAGGTACCAAGATTCTTTTCTAAGTAATATACATATACATGGAGATGTATGGGAAACATATATATTATTATAATCTATATTTTGTAAGTTGATCGCTTGATTATGGTTTAGACTGTAGTGTTGTGATTTATCTATATGTAAGTAAAAGAGTTTACTTCAAAGAAATGACGAATTTCATATCATGATAGTAGTTAACTATCGATAATGGCATTATTGAATGATTCTATAATCAAGTATGTTTTTAAAGAATAAAGTGGGCTATTAACTTTAGTCTTAAAACATACACCTTAGCATTATTCTATTACGAACCACAATCTTGATGAGTGGTGAACTCATATGTATTTTATTATAATTCTTGATGTGATCGGAATGGATTTTTACAGAGTATCAATCCAGCGTTTGCATATTGGAATTGTTAAATGAAACATGTATCAGGGAACATTCACTCAAATAAATAGTTTATAGTGATATCATCACTTCTAAATG
>JAOQMP010000005.1:18177193-18191913 GCA_027563575.1 Erythroxylum pedicellare
AAAAGTGCCAGCTCTCCATTTGTATAGAAAGTCTATGCGAAGATCTAAGCACGCCCGAGTATCCACAAAGTCTTACTCGTAAAGTATCACCATGGACAACTCCACATAGCTCATACCTACAAAGACCACTAAGTATATGTTAAAAGATCCAACAATAAATGTATAATTTTATCGTTACATGTAGATGATATTGTTGGTAACTAGTGATAATTAGTAATTTGTCAAGACAACAATCAAACTAGCTATTACCCACAATCAAAATGACAAGCATGACTAAGGCTTCATACGTCTATTGTTAAGATCACTAACTATCAGTCAAAAGGAGCTTTGTTACTATTATAAGCTATATATATATATTGACATAATAGTTGAACAATTTTATTTGTAAGATAATAAACCATTTTATGATGTTTGTTACTAAAGGTAAGCACCATAATATTCATGTATGCCATAAGAAGAACAAAAAATAGAGATGGCTCCTTATTCCGAAGTAATTAGTAGTCTTATGCACATCATTTGTGTATGAATCAATATATTAACAGATAGTATTATAGAGCTCAAATATCAATATTAAATCAAACATATAGATATCAAGTATAACTATATCAAGGACTTAGTATCAATGTTTTGATTTTAACACTAAGAAACCATGTTCTCCTTCGTCTCACTAGATTTTTCACCTTTTCTTGCATGATAATCACCTGTTCTTCATGAAACTTTCCAACTTACAGAACCTGTAATCCTTCTCCTTCATTGTTGAATTATGTTTGCTCATATATAGCACCTACATTTTTGCTTTCTGTTTCATTTGTGCCTCGATGTTGTCCTTTTGCTTGCATGCACTCTCCTTGTCTCCATCTTTGTTTTCTTTATTATATCTTCTGTACCCTTGCTACTGGAGACTCTTTCTTCTAATGTACATAACTTTCATCTGTTGTATATTGCTATTATCTGTTGGACTAATGGACTCTTCAAATTGTTTCCCACCTCTTACTTCTTCTTAAACACCAGCTATTCCAAACCAACCTACAGCTCAATCTCTAATTTAACCATAACTTGATATTCCTATCTTTTCAAATATTAAGAAAACCTGGGTGCAAGTGACTAGTGACAACATACTTGATGAAAGATTCAACTACTTCTCTCTAAGCAAAATTGATGAGCAACCCATAGTGTATCCTCCTATTAAAGTTTTGATGGCTAGAGCACATAAATTATGTGCAACTTTGATTAGCTACTTCCTTGATGAGAGAGTAGAATTTCTTATAATGGAACAATGGGCATATACCAACTAGAAACCATATGGTTTGATGGATATTTTAGTAAAAAAGGATGATACATTTTTCTTCAAGTTCTTATACAAAGAAGTTGAAACCAAGGTACTTGAAGTAGGGCCTTCGCACGTTCAAAACAAGCCATTACTACTTTAGATATGGAGAACATTGAAGAAAATAAATAGAAAAATATACCTATATGCATACATAGAGTTCTTTTAGATTATTGGACAATTAGTGGATTGAGCTATCTTGCTAAGCTATACCAGCAAGCTTATATATACGGATCAGGCAATAAATGAGGTTTCTAATATAAAATTTGCATGATTTTTTGTGATGGTAAGCCTAATGACTCATCTTCCTAATGTAATTCCTATTATGAGATTGAATGAATAGCTTGAGACCATGGAGGATAGCTTAAGGTGACCTATGCGTGGAGAAACCAAAAATGAAATGGATTCTTACTGGTATAAAGTTTAAGATAGGTTTATATGAAGAATTGATTAAGATTGAAGTGCTTAACCAAACTATAAAAATAGATCTCAATTAGAGAAAACTTAAAAAAAATGTTGCAGAGGATAAAAAGGATAATGAAATAATTATTCATACTAAATTGGTATAACATTGAGCTCAAATAGTTGATTATGAAAACCATGTTGCTAGTCAGGGAACAGATGAAACACTTGATGGCACTTTCCCTGAGAAAGAATTTAAGACAGCGGTGAGAAGTACATCGAGTGGGAAGAAAAAAAAAGTATTCAAAGTAAGAAATCATGAAGATTAATGCATGGAATATAAGAGGAGCACGCTACTACTAAGAAATTATCAATTAAGAACTTTATTGTTAAGAATAAGCTTAATACAATACCTATTTTGAAATCTAAAATCAAAGTAGAAAATTGTGATCATTTAAAAATGCTGAAAAGCAATTGGAGGAAATTACAAACCATGATTTGCATCCAAATGGAAAAATTTTGGTATACTACAACAACAATGCTATTGAAGTTTTTACTTTCTACGTCACAGACCAATTGATACATATTGAGGTGTTGTGTAAAACTACAAGGATATCTTGTTAAATCTCTTTCATACATGCTCACAATGATGTATAGTAGAGAAATTAGCTATTGAATGGGATCAAGAGGATATCTAATCACACAAAGATGCCTTGGTTATTAATAGGAGATTTTAATTTAATCATAGCATCAGAAAAAGTTTAAGGTTCTAATGCAGTTCAGATTTTCAAGTCTTTGATGTTGCTTTTGGGGGAAACTTCTTGACATGAGGCTACGGAAAACAAAGAGATAATCTCATCAGGAAGAAATTAGATCAAAGTTTAGCAAATATGGAGTGTTTCCAATAATTTCCAAACAGCTACACAATGTTATTTAATACTTATCTCTCTGATAATTCACCAGTCATCACCATTATAAATTTTGTAATTTTTAATATGCCATTTAGTTTTGAAACTTTCTTATTGATGTACCAAGATTTGAAGATGTCTTATGGTCTGGGATTAGTGTTAAATTTCATGGAATCGAGCAATAATGCTATATGTAAAGAATCAAGATGTTTAAACATACTTTTAAGCGATTGCATAAGGAGAATGTAGACAATGTGCATCATCTTATAAAAAAACTGTTAAGAGAGCACTGAGTTCAACATATGATGAATTTTATAGGAATCCAATTTGTACTTTGCTCAGTGAAAAAGAAAAACAAGCAAAGTATAACCTTTTAAAGGCCCTATCCTATGATCATTTATTCATGCAACAAAGATCAATGATATAATGGTTAAAGGGGGTTGATATGTGTTCCTCTTTCTTCAACAGATTAATGGAAGGTTGTACCTTCATACAAGAGGTAGAAATTATATCCAAACCAGTAACCAAACAAGAGATTAATAGGAACTTCATCACTCTAATTCCCAAAAGTGGAGAACATAAACACTTCAATGATTATAAACCTTTTGCTTGTTGCAATTCCATTTACAAATTATATCAAAGATTTTGGCAACTAGACTAGAGGAAATTTGGATTAATTATGTTGCTATTGGAAAATGAGCTTATATACCAAGTAAAGGGGTGGGTGACATCATTTTGCTCATGTGAGAATTCATAAAGGGGTATTCCAATAACAAAAGTGGAAAGAATTGTATCCTGAAAGTGGATTTGAAGAAGGCATATAACAATGTGGATTTGACTTTCCTTTGTGACATTATGAAAGCTCTAGAGATCCCAAAGAGGTTCACAGAATGGATGAATTTGTGTTTTACTACTCCTACATTCAACATACTTATTAATGGGGAACCCATAAGGACATCTAAGAGTTGTATAGGCATAAGGCAAGGAGATTCAACCTTACCGTACATATTTTCTCTTATCATGGATGTTTTTAACAAACTTTTGAAGAGCATTATGGACAGGATTAAGCACTTTAAGTTAATTCAAAATGTAGAAGATTAGGTATTGCAAATTGTATTTTTACTGATGATCTAATATTCTTAGGAGGAGCTAATAGAAATTCATTAATAGTAGTGATGAAGGCCATTAAGATGTTTACTAGGTTTTTTGAACTTCATGTAAATATTAACATAGGCATTAATGGATTTAAGTGTCTTCCTTTACCTTTCACTTACCTTGGAGCACCAATTGCTTCCATAAGATTGAGTTATGGAAGCTTTAAACCATTGGTGGATAAAATACAAAAGAAAATCTCTTGATGGAACTTTAAAACGTTATCACTAGCTAATAGATCTCAGTTCAATTAATATACATTGGGCTACACATCTGGCTATTCCTAAAGTTGTTAACAAGACAAAATTTGGAACCAATGATGGTGAATGTAGAGTTGCTATCAAGTGGTCTGAGGTCTGCAATCTAAGAAGGTATGGATGTTTGATCGTAATCTCCTTAGACCTATTGAATACAAACATGGTTATTAAGAAATTATAGAGGTTAATTTATGATTAAAAAAATCTCTAATAAGGGTAACAACATATAGAAAATTGACCTCTCAACAAGGAACACTTCAACTGCTCCAAAAGATATTTTCAAATTTAGAAGCAAAATCAAACCCCACACAGGAAAGAAAGTTGTTAATGGAAAAGGACCTGAGATTTTCAAAAAAAAAAATTGATATGATAATTGGATTGCAAAAGGACCTCTAATGAATGCAGGAGAATTACAAGCTCTAAGAAGCAGAATATATGAAAATTAGAATATTTCAAATGCTTTACTACACAAGAATGAGAATATGTCCAGAGTTTTTGATATGCATATGCAAAATGAGCTTAATAGACAGGTGTTACAAGAGAATATGGAAGAAAGAAATTGGTGGTGTCCATCTAGCAGTGGGATTTTTAATAATGTATGATGTAGCAAGTTATTTCAACATAATCTCAATTTTATTCTATGGTATGAACTTGTTTGGTGCAAGTTTAATCCCCCTAGAGCTATCACTCTGTGGAGAGCCATCAAAGATAGATTACCCACCACCAAGAGACTTAATAAGTTTATATTTATGGAAAATTAGTGTATTCTTTGTAAATATCAAGTAGAGTATATCTCTCATCTATTTTTCAAACGAAACTTCACTAGGTAAGCATGGAGGCTAATATTACACAACTGTGCTAATATCAATAACTCCCCTAATGATTAGCAACAATTTGTCACTTAGTGTTCAGATTTACATCATATTAGCAAAGACAATAAATGGTGTTTCTACATTGCTCTTTCTTACCTTATGCTCAACATATAGGATGAAGGAAACAAGAGAATGTTTAGCAACACAGAAAGGAGTTTTAAGATATTCACAAAGTAGTTGTTAAATTATATTATATTACACATTAACTAATTTTATGAAAAGCTCTTGTTAGATTCAAATTGTATTGATATATGGGGGTATAAGGAGGTTGTTTATAATAATATTGGCATTTTAAGTAGCATTGCTTTCTAACTTGGTTCTAGAATTCTCATCCTCTTTCTGAGATTGTAATTCATATTATTATGCCTTTTTTGGCTTAATTCAATTACTTTTTTTAAAAAAGACATAGTAACATAAAGATAATGAATATTTATAATGACTATTTAGAGTACTTATTATCAACAATGATATTTTTTCAATCATCGAATATTTGATGTAATATGTGTCCATCTGAGAATTAAACAACATTTTCTAGAAAGAATTTTAAATAAAAATCAAATCTAGAAAAAAAATGAGAAGGCTTGATTGAAAAGAGATTTTAGTTATATAATAAATGTTAGAGTGAATGTTGAACATTTAGATCTAAACATAAGAAGTATGTTGGACAGAGACGAGATACCTTCTCACGCAAGTGATCACCTCTATTTCTTTGTGGAAAAGGAGATGAGATAAGTTTTAAATAATTTATCTAGGTAATAAATAAGAGCTTAAAGCTTATCCCAATCGGCCGATGTGTCTTAATATGTCAAATGAGAGTTTTGAAATATGGATAGAATAAATATACAAGTGAAATCGAGTTTGGTATTAAGTATGCATAAACTATCATCTGTACAATATTTGAGGAAAGAAATACACTATAATAAACGAGTCAATATTTTAGCATATAAATCATACCATATATGCATTTTCAACTAATGAGGACAATATGAGGCTATGTGAGCCTCAAATTGAAATACCCTTTTTACTCAGTTTCTAATTTTAGAGAATTGTGTTAATAATTTCAATCTTAGAATGATAGAAAATTATGAATGTTTAGATATAATAGGACATTACAGAAAAATAAGTTAATTTGATTCAAAGATTAAAAAATGAAAAAGGTTATTACAAATCCGAGTCTACATCAAAATGTATTCACAAAGGGCCAACTTCTATGTAAAAACCTGTAAAATACAAAGTACTTATATAACGAGAATGAGATGATGATTAATACAGTAAATGATTTAAGATATAGTATGCTAAATCTACTTAAGGGATCGATCTATTAATCGATATGTCATATATTCCTAAATCTATAAATGATTTTGTTTGAATGATCGGTGATGTAATTTTCAATCCTATCATATTATCTAAGTTTAAATCTTACTTGAGAAATAGAATAGATTTCACCGATATTTGATCAAAGAATGAAGTTTAGAGTAAATGATTCTCCGGATACGGATGGTGACTGTCTCGGGTGAAAAAAAATAGAAAAAGAAAAATTTAGTTAGAGAAGGGTAGGCAATGGTAAAAATGTGAAGATATGCATCAAATGAGCATAAACTATAAATAAGATACCATTCAGATTTTATTTTAATCCTTTTTTTAAACATATTTTCTCTTACTGTTCTACCTTTTTATGATAAGGGAAATAGAAATAAATAATTGAAGACAAAAACGCATAAAAGTGTTGCTTGTACTAAATCATTTGTAGTTTACATTATAAAGCTAAAAATAAATTAAATTAGGTAAAGCTATTGCCTTAAACAGGAGCAGCCAAAGCCTTCCAAATCCAAAAACTCAAGTCAATAAGTTCTACAATGTATGTGTCCGAACAGTAAACAATATCTTCCTCGAGTATCTGTCTCATCAACTCAATTGAGCAGCCTACTCCAGAACCTTGTTCCTTGGACCAGCGGGCGGACTATCTGATCTATCAATCGTCCTATACCCATAAGCAATGTGCTCATCGAAGTGCCCATATAAATTGGAATTACCAGTTCCTATATTATTATTATGTCTATTTGAGCAGTACTGGCTTGGACTATGTGCGATGGGAGCTCTTCCCATATCATACCGTCCAAATGACAAACCTGGGGCCAATCCGTGAGAGTCTTGAGATGGTCTTGAAGGCGGATAGCCAAGGGGATGATGTTGCCGGTGGAACTGATGATAATGGTGATAATGCTGGAGGGGATGGTGATTGTTATTACTCTGGTGAAATGAGGTATTAAGACTACATAGGCTGGGCGAACTGCGTACTTTATGCATAGGAGGGAGTCGACTACTATGATGGCCACTCCCATTCATAAGAGTAGATTCACGATGCAAAGAGTCGACCTTGTTACTTTCTGGGGAAGTAGATTGAGGAGAAGAACACGCAGAAATACTGAAGCTGGGACGGTTTGCAACAATTCGAGGGAGTCTAAAATAGGAACTCGAATGAAATGTGCAATTGATAGCATCAATGTAACGTTGTTCCATTGTGTATGGATCCATGGGTGCGTGTTGGTTCTCAACAAGAGGAGGATGCGAAGGGAACAAAAATGCTCGGAGCTTTGGATTTCCTTCAGTCTCCTGCCGATCATGTTCATCAAACATGTGCTTCAGATCCTCATCAGATCTTACAGACACCAACACATCAAGATCTTCGGGCATAACCTGATACTTCAGAATCATGTCCTCGTCAAGTTCCAAACAAAGCTTCTTCATTAGCTCTGCGCAACAAGAAGAGAAGTAAGAAAAATAAAAACACATCTTTAGTCTACCTTTCGTGATCAAAATCGTATACCAAATGAAATGGCACCCGTACCTAGCAGATGATATGTCAACGATACATTCAGGAAAAATTTTGCAGCATAAATAATTGCAAACCGTGTAGAGCTTAGACAGAATATTGAAACATGTCTGTCTTTACATAGCAAAAATCCAGCTTGAGATAACAAACAAGCAACTTGGCTTCATTATATGCCAAGGTTCAGCTTTGGGTAGACGATTAAGTCAAAGCATAAATGATCAATAAACCACCAGGAACACCACTGCTGCGAAATAATCGATCAGGCATTTTGCCTCTTTCATACGCTCTGATTACTAGCTAACGATTTAAGCTTGTTTCTTTTTCTGCATTTTCATTTTTCACTCACAAATCTTTCCTTAGGGCGCATTATGATATTATTACCCCAGTTGCCATTTCAAATGAGAACAAAAGCGATTTCATTTCAATGTCTAATATTCCAACTCCTTTCCTGGCCAAGAACATAAACATAAACGAAAGGGGGGGTGGCAGAGGGAAAGAAAAAGGAGGATTGCAATGCATAAACCTGAGAAGTTGATATCACGAGGAACGGCAATTACACGAGTCTCACCACCTACGTACTTGAGGCGTCCATCCAAGGCTCTGGGCAATATTTTGCCCCCATAGCTACATAGAAACTTCACTCTATTCTTGGGCGATGAACGTCCCGATCCACATCCCATTTCGTCACTCTTCACAGCCACCGCTTTCATTCGTCATCTTTTTTTACTTTTGTTTCCGTCACTCGGTATCTCTTTGTCTCCGAAACGATTAAAATCAAAACCCCACTACCAAATGTGGAAATAAAAAAGAAAGAAGGAAATAACAAATCCAATCAAACTCAAAACAGAAGACAAAAGATTGAGCGCATTGCTTGGGATACAAGAAAAGAGAAGAAATTTAATTGCATGGGAGTAAGGAATTAAAAAAGAAAAAGATATACATGAAATGATAATGCAGAAAAAGGGATGAAGGAAATAAACAAGAATATTGAAGACGAGATGGTTGTTTTATCGATTGTTTGTTATTGGTTATATTATATATTTTATAGGGCCATAAAAAAAGAAAATCCTTGGGAATGAGGAGAAGAAATACTTGGGACTCGAGTGTTATGCATTTAACCTTCCTACTCCTACTCCTACATCTCCGTTCATTTTATCTTCTGAATTTGAAATACACTGCAAAGTTAATATCTTTTTGAATGGTTTCCAAAAGCAAGTCAACACCAGGTCAGACTAGGGTCCATTACCCACTTCCCATATTATAATTTTCAATTATTTTATATCTATCATATAAATATGTATATTTGTAATGCTTTTAAAAGGTCCAAATTTTGATTCTAAATGAATACCACTATTATCGTAAGCTACAAGTCTTCATATCGCACATTGCTCCATTGATATAGAAAAAGTATACTCTATACGGCGAAGTTCAGTTCATCTGTTATAATCAGACTGAACGATATAGAGAAAGACAAACCACCATATACATGCATACATAAACATTTATACATGTATGGGAGGGTTGTTGATTTAAGAACAAAATAAAAGTTTTAAGACATTGCAACAAAACCTGGACAGGCAATGTATCACAAAGTTTAAAGCTTTGGGTTAGCTTCGCCTTTTTTCATATTAGATGGAAATTAGTAAAATTTACGACTATATCTATGGCTGCAAACGAAGAGCTTCCGCCGTGGAAATCGGATAAGAATAGCTCAACAGCATAACATTTTATTACAGAGACGCTCTGCTTCCGATTAATACATAACTTTAAGCTTTGCCCTCTTTCAAATGGCCTGGTTTTTGGTCCTTGGAAATCCAATCATCACAGCCCCATTTTCGGTGTCAAAATTTCTTTATGTCTAATAACAAAATATTTTTAAATTAAATAAAATACTTGCTTTAATCTCTTCTGTTAGCCTTAAAGACAATTCAAATGTTGAGAACTTGCGTTATCCATTTCTCTAGGTCGCATTGTGGCTCGGACAGTTAGGGTTGAATTGGTTTAGAGATTAGGAGTTAATGTCGGAATGGGTTAATAAAAAAAAAAAAATCATAAATTAAGCACATGTACCAAAGAAACTAATAACATTATATGGGACATGAAATATTCGTGACAGCTTCTTTATATGACCTTTGACTCTCCGATAAAGAAAAGGTGAAAGAAAATAGCCAAAACCATCAAAAAATACATCAAAACAAATAAATATCGAAGAGCATCCATTGGATCTAACAGGACATAAAAATTGTAATAGCAAATCTTCAACTCATTTAACAAAGGGTATTGTAAAAGCAAGCAGACTGCATCCGACGTCGATCAAAGTTGTTGTAAGAAGTATAATCATAAAAACTTTTATAGAAATTAGGATGCCTACATTTTGAGTTTCTAGCTCACAAATCCTCAATTTTTGGCTAGATATAGAATAGCAGCCAGTCCTTGTACCGAACAACTTGGTGATAAGATTTTGTTTTCGGAGTTTAAGAAATGGATAAAGCACATGCGTTGTACGACGGAGAAAGGTTGTGATGAGAAGGAATAGTAGTAAGCGAAAAAGGAGTATCTAAAACAATATTGTCAAGAGAGACTTGCTTAGGAGTATATACAAGCTGACGACGATAAAATTTCCAAATAGGAGGGAGGTTGCCTTGTTCTACCAAATTTTCTTTTTTGATAGGTAGGCTAGAATCAGGTTCCAGTGAAGGTAATGAATGCGTACCTTTTCATTGCGATTGAATGAAAAAGGATCAATAGAGGAAGGTGAATTATTATCAAAAGAACCAATAGAATAGATAAAATAGTTTCCAACGATTTTTTAGTAGAATAAAAAAGATATTATTTTATTTAATAAAGAACTTAGTGAATAGATAAAGCTATTCACCAATGATGTATTGAATACATACGTTTAGAGAATGTTTAATAATTATCTGATAATTATAAGAACCTATCAAAGTAACCTTACAGACTCAAAGTGGAGTGTAAAAAATTAATGGTAGCATTTGCAAAAAACAAAAACAAAAAAAAAGGGAGTAGCGGAAGTAGGTATGGAAGTTTTCTATCAATGCAATGAAAGGAAATGAGTCTTCAGATACTTAGAAATGTCATGGCAGGGCTGGAAAATGGATGTAGTTGTCATGTTGGACAGTGATGGCACTCAATAGTTCACAAATTCCACGCTTGTAAAAATGTCAGAACCTAAGATCCCGAGAACTCATCCACTCAGGACGACTATAGCTAATGGGAAAAGCATGTCCAGCGATCACTTGGTAGAAGTCCTCTGGTTTTATAGTCCAGTTAAGTTCGAATAGAAGTAATACAGATGCTCAATTACTATGCATGCACATTATTGGAACTGAAAGCCTATTGAGAAAATCTATTTGATCTCTTTCAACCATAGAACAATTTCTCCCCATGAAAAGGATGCATCAATGGCTTTGAGATGAATCCTATATCCAGACTGCGACCAAGTGTAAGCACTGAAATGAGCTCAAAATGTTACTATATCTAAACAGCATACATAAATTGGAACTGTAGAGGATTCTAAACCACCATTCCTTAATCCTTGGGTACAAAAGATTATACGTATTGTTGACAATACCAACGAGAGGTGCTCAAACTTAAGATAATGAGTGCAAGTGTTAGCCCATTAGCATTAGAAATTAAAATCTCCCTTCACAACTTGCAACTCTTTTCAAGCCACCATTAACCAAAAGTATCAATAAGAATGCTCAAAATTCAACATCAATCAGTGCATTAACAACTGCAAAATACAGTTCCCAATCATATAACCGTTCTGTAATTGCTATCAATCAGCTGACTTGTAGTTTCATTGAGTGAACAAATCTATGAACCTATGAGAGATTTGTTCACAGACAGTAGGAAGTGAAGAAGAGGCAACAAAAGACTGCATAACCTCACAGCTTATTCTGAAGGTGATTGTTATGTTGTTGTAGTCAGAGGCCATGGATTTTTCACCTCAATACATAATGGTAGCAATGAACAAGTGAATATTTCACATTTATTAAAATGCACAGAGATATGCTAGGAAAATACAAAGCCAGCATACCACCACCCACAAAACCAACTTTTCCCTACTTCTTCTGACTCCCAGAATATAGCAACGAAGGAAACATAACCGTTTCATTTGTATTTAAGGTGCTTAGAGCTTCCAGAAGAAGACTAAGAAGAAAAGAGGTCAAACAAATTCCCACCAATTGGAATGTGCCAAGAATGCTTGAAGATGATTTAACTTGTGAGTACTCATCAACATTCAATCTAACTTCTTACCTGAATACTCTATGCCTACATCAATTTTCTTCTTTTTCAAGTCCAAGATGATTTTATGGTTTCTTCAATTTTAGTTGCAACAGATTCCGAGCAAATGAACATTTGACGGAAGAGAAAGGAATATATCTCCACAAAATTTCCATCAGATACAAGCCCTTTGTATACACAAAGATGGGACTCAAAAACCTAGAAAAATATAAACGGAGCTGGAGTCCATCATAGCGTACAAGAATTAGCATACTTCAATAGCACGATTCCAGTAAGAAAAGAAAAAGAACACAAATTTCACATAGATTCAGAGCGTGTAAGAAGATAGTTCGCATAATTAGTCCACAACATGGACATTAAGGAATAAAAAATTAATCATCACCAGTACCTCTGTTACGAAGTCTATAAACAATACGTCCTCTTGAAGAATCATAACGACTGACTTCAACCTTCACCCTATCTCCAGGCAATATTCTCACAAAGTTCTTTCTAATCTTACCCGAAATATAACCGATTATTAGGTCCTCGTTGTCTAAGCGCACCCGAAACATACCATTAGGTAGGGATTCGGTGACACAGCCTTCATGGGTCCACTTCTGCTCACCAGTTGGGTTGGATTTAGCATGTGTTGACATGGAAAATCTGGGTGTTCGAGTCATCAGACCAAGTGGAAAAAGCGCCGTTCTACCAAATCCTTTAGTGAAGAACAGCGTTGTTCCGGGGGAGACGAAGGTGGGTTTTGAAGAGGAAGGCGAAGAGAAGTCAATTACGGTGAGAATATGGATATGGGGCATTGTTGAAGTCATTTTCTTTGTGGAAAGGGGAGATTAACAAGAGAAAATGAAGAGACGAACGAACGATGCTTTCTGTGGTACCTGAAACTGCTTTGTCTTTTGAGGAAGATAATCAGAAACCAAAATTGCTGTCCTCACTCGGACAAGTAAAGTGTAGCAACTAAACGGCCTCTCGTGTTGCTGTCCTCACTCGGACAAGTAAACTGTAGCAACTAAACGGCCTCTCGTGCCTCCTTAGGCAAGAAAGGAGAATAAATCACCTTTTCTTCTTATCTTATTTTAGGACTGTCAATTTATTTAATAAATAAGACTAAAAAAATAGATAAATAAATATTTATAAAATAAGATAATACAGAATAACAAAAACAAATGATGACTTTTGATTCTAAATTTTGAAAATTTTAACCTAAATATTTTAGAGTGAATAATTCTACCCATAACATTTAAAAAAACGTTAAATTATACCTTATCATAATGAAAATTTTAAATTATTCTATTAAGTGTAACTTCACATTGTTTAATTATTATTTGGGCTCTATATCGCTGACAATGTGGCAAAGTAGGATCCACTTATTTTAAAAATAAAAATTTAAAAATTTTTCTTTCAGTGCATTTCTTTCCTCTTTTTTAACTGCAACCCTTCTTAATTTCCCTGCTTACATCCACACACACTCCTCTCTCTTTTTCAACGTTTCTTTTTTAGGCTGTCATGTAAAACCCTTTGTTTAGTTATTTATTGTTAATTCAGGATGAAAGACTGAGATTGTTATTGGAAGATCAAAGAAAGTGATAGGTTTCATTTTTGTGTCAGAGCCTTGAACAAAAGGTACTACCTTTGATCAAACTAAGGGACGAGCAGATAGTACAAGCCACCAAAAGAAAAATAAAGCTTGAAGATCGGTTGTAGAGATTAGAGATAGACAGTATAACACGAAAAAGAACATCATAAGAAAACAAAGCCATGATTGTGTCCTTAAACAACACAATTGAGCAGCTATAAGAAAAGGTTGTTACATCTATAGATTGCAAGAAAAATAGAGAGCAGATTGTAGAGAAGGATAGCTTTTACTGAACAACAGTAATTAAGAAGGAAGACTTTTATATTTCGAAAAGGCTACAACTTAGATAGATAAAAAGTTGTCCTATATATATAAATAAAATACAACTGAAATCTTAAAATTAAGTTACTAAAAACAACCAATGATTAACAACCCACTAACATAAACTATGGAGAATCAAAACTAATACTAACATCCTTCATTTAGTTCTGATTTAGAGTGACCCCAAGTAAGTGTCAAAACTTGACAAAATTATCGTATTTCAACGACTTAGTCAGAATCTCTACAATTTGGTTTCCAGATTCACAATACTTTAATTCAATCTTTTATGTTTCAACCAAATCCCGTAAGAAATGGGACCGCGTGTCAATATGCTTCCGTCTTCCATGTGCGATTGGATTTTTTTGCCAATTTAATTGCAGAGGTATTATCAACAAAAATTTTCATAGGACTCTCCTTTGAAGCACCAATTTGGCTCACTAAATTACATAACCATATGGCTTGACATGCACTAGTTGCGGCAACTACATATTCTACTTCACACGTTGAAAGAGCTACAATAGATTGTTTCTTTGAGGACCATGAACAAGCTGTGTTGCCATATTTAAAAAATAGCCTGTAGTACTTTTTCGATCTTCTAAGTCTTCACCTTAGTCACTATCAGAATAACCTACAAGAGTGCAATCTCTTGATGAAGAGTAAAATAAGCCATAATGTAACATCCCCTCACCAATAGGAAGGGTACATTGATAAATTGCCATGTTTAGGAGCGTTTAAATGTGTAGTGACATATGCATGCATTCATATATGCACATGCATAGTAAATAGTGATTTTTGTTTGCACATGT
>JAOQMP010000005.1:18195975-18209864 GCA_027563575.1 Erythroxylum pedicellare
AGTATCAATAAAATATCTTTTACTTTCACTTCTCATTATGGTATCAGAGCCCAACTGCCATTAGAGCAATATTTTTTCACAAACACGTCTTAATGGCAACAGCTACCCCAAAACTCCATCCAACCACATAATCTTTTCAGACCCAATACTAACCGTGAACAAACCAATCACATAAACCACTATCCCTTACGCCACCTAAAACTCCAACATACATATCTTCACCCATGTACTCTCCTTTATCTCCTCTATATACTATAACTATCACCTCAACCTCAACTTCCCATTTATCACCATCATCCACATCAATTACTCTACCACCATTACCTTCTCGTGTCATTATCACGCGCTCAAAGACAGGTACCTTGAAACCTCACCAAATACTTGACCTCCACACCACTACAACACCCTTTCTTTAACCTAAACCCACCACAGTTAAACAAACCTTAAAATTACCTCCATAGCATGATGCACTCAATGATGAATATAGTGCTCTTCTAAAAAACAACTCCTGGTCACTCGTTCCACCTACTCCAAATCAAAATGTGGTCAGTTGCAAGTGGATTTTTATAACTAAAACAATACAAATTGGTCTATATCCCGCTATAAATCATGTCTCGTTGCTAAAGGATTTCATCAGAGACATGGCATTGACTTCTCTGAAACATTTAGTCTCGTTGTGAAGCCTACCATCATTTGAATAATCATTAGTTTTGTTGTCCATTTTGGTTAGGAATTGCGTCAACTTGATGTAAACAACAATTTCTCCAAGATACTCTAATTGGTTATGTTTTCATGCAACAACCCCTTAGTTTTGAAGACACACAACATCCTAATTATGTCTGTTAACTACACAAAGCTATATATGGGTTGCGCCAAGCCTCTCTAGCATGGTACCATGAACTTTGTTCCTTTTTTCTGCAACAAAAATTTAATAATTCAATCTTTGACAGCTCCCTCTTTATATATCATAATAATTTAGTTCTCATATATCTTTTAGTCTATGTTGATGATATTATTGTCATAGGAAACCATTTACCCATTACTACCACATTTATATAGCCCCTCGCTTGATGATTTTCTCTAAAAGATTTTGGTCCCCTTCATTATTTCTTGGGCATGGAAGCTCACATCACCTCTCAAGGTCTTTTCTTATCCCAACATAAATACATTATTGATTTATTAAGCCAAACTAACATGCTTGATGTAAAAGCTATGCCACCCTGCTCAACAACAATCCTAGTGAATTTCAAAAAAATTCTTGGCTCACTTCAGTAATTGTCCCTAATTCAACTTGATATCCCTTTGCAGTTAATAAGTTGTCGCAATTCATACATAATCCCTCTATTACCCATTGGTCAGCTGTTAAACATGTTTTATGATATCTCAAAGGTACCGCTCACTTTGGCATACATTTTTTAAAAAATAGCATTCCCACTGTTTATACTTTTTCAGACTCTGATTAGGCTGGGAATTTAGATTATTTTACTTCTACCTTAGCATTTACAGTTTTCCTTGGCAATTCTTCTATTAGTTGGGCATCCAAGAAACAAAAAACCATTGCTTGTAGCTCCATTGAAGTAGAGTACCAATCTGTTACATCCATCGCAGCTGAGTTAATTGGATCACGAATATCCTCAAAGAACTACATCAGCCCTTCATATCACCACCGACTATATATTGTGACAATCTAGGTGCCACATATCTTTTCTGAAATCCTGTATTCCATTCTTGTATGAAACATGTTGCCTTTGATTTCCACTTTGTTAGACAACAGGTAAATCAAAACCAACTGCATGTTTCTCATGTCCATACCAATGACCAACTTGCAGACTCCTTTACAACGATAGTTCCAAAGAAACAATAACTATTACACAGGTCCAAGATTGGCCTCCATGATAGAAGCTCAATCTTGCGGGGGCATGAAAGACCTATGTTATAGGAAGAAACGAAGCCATGATATTCTCAGATATTTTCAGTTTCACAAATCACGTTAGCTAAAGTAGTGGCTCCATGTATATAGGAACTAACTTAACATAATGGTTTGAATTTTCCATTAGGGTGGTGTTACAATTTAATGTTTTCCAAGTGTTAAGATTATGATGATATGTTTGAGTCAAACTTGTTGATTGGTGCAAAACTTAAGGTCAAAAGTGACCTTTTTGCCTTAAAATTATTGATAGTTTTTGTTATTTTTAACGAAGTGTACATTTATGATTCTGATTAACCATAAAAGTAGATTATTTCAAAACCTCACCAAATGATGGAAAACCACAAATAATTTATATTTACTTATGTTATTATGGCCAATCAATCTTAATATGATTTAAATACTAATGTTTCACCTATTATTAGATGTTCTATTTCATCTTCATTAGTTCATTATACTTTCATTTTGCCTTTGAACAATGAGATGCAAATAAAGGTAAGACTAATTTAAAACCTTACACTTTTTTTAATTCTACTTCATAATTCTTCTCCTAAACTCATAGTTCATGCAACCAAATATTTACCTAATAGTCTAGCAACAAATGTGATTTCTAATTTAGTAAACACATGAGCATCTATCGTATTACCAACAACACTACAATAAATGATTTTTTGGACATTATGACAAAGATAATTTCTTCCACAAGTGATCAGTACTACATAAGACTTGTAATTATATATATTAAAAATTTGTGACACCTACTCAATGTAATCTTTTTGTGAAAGGCTTAACAAGTTTTGAGATCTATTTTGATGAATATGAATACCAAGGATGACAGATACTTCACCAAGTTCTTTTATATCAAAATGTAAGCTTCTTGTGAAAGGTTTAACAAGTTTTGAGATCTATTATGATGAATATGAATACCAAGGATGAAAGATACTTCACCAAGTTCTTTTATATCAAAATACTTAGCCAATTTTTGCTTAACTTCATGCAACATAGTTAAGTCACTGATGTAAGTTAGACACATCAATATAAAAAAGTAGAAAAATAAACTCACATTCCATTACCTTATAGTACAATCATCTTTCAACTTAAGTCTCCACGAAATGAAACGAGATAATTGCATTATTAAATTTTAGGTACCACTATGGGAAGCTTATTTCAATCTATACAATGATCATTTTAACTTACAAGCCATATGACTCTTGTCACTATCCTAAAACCCTATAAGCTGCACTTATATAGACCTTATAATAAAGGTCATTATTTAGGAAACCAATTTTACATCTATCTGATATAGTTCCATATCATAATAAGCTACCATTAACATAATCATTATGAATAAAGTAGAATTAACGTCTATTCTTTCTTTCGGAGTGAAACCCCTAGCAAAAAATCTAGCTTTAAATAACTTAACTTTACCTTTGGATTTCTTTGTGGTCATATAAATTCACTTATAGCTAACAAGTTTATAGTTATGAGTTAAATCAATATTTTTTGAAATATGTTTATATCTCATAGACTACATACCATTTCTTATTATTACCTACCATAAATTTTCATAATGACCATAAATAACATCTAAAAAGATCAACTATATGTCTTATATTATAGTGACTCTCACCTAGATAGACTATATTATTAGATGATACTGTGATTCTTCTCTCCCTATATTGGAATCTCATTATTAAGCCTAACTAAATGGGTGAAGGATATGAAATAACAGTAGTATCAACTATGCTTTCATTTGAAATGTGAGGACATACCATCTTCTCTTAATATCATAAAATTCATATTACATTATTATTAAGTTATATGAAAATTTTCTAATTAATGAAAAATATTTAATATTGTAATTTATAGATTATTAGGAAACAAAATTTTGATTGTATATATTGGAAGGTTCATCCTTAGTTTTTATAAGCGTAAATTTGCCCTTTAATAAACTTATATTACCCTTCTTTCAATTTTGCTTTCATAAGGAGTTTAGATTCGAGGAGTATCTAACCACTCTCCTTTTTCTTAAATTGCCTTTTTAATTTCAAAGTCATATGCACCGTCTCTTCCAACTCTGTATAATCTTATAACTTTATTAACTACATCCATATTCAATCCATTTAAAAATTGTATCATTTTAGTTTCTTTATTCTCTACCATATTGACCTTGACCATAATAACCTCCATCTCTTTGTATTCTTTAATAATTTTAACCCTTAACTCAATCCCTATAACTTTTCACACAAATCACTATAATAATTATCTAAAACAAATCTCCTCCTTTTAAAAACCCTCGTCTTATCTCATATCTTTGTAGCTTTTCATTATTCCTTCTCCTATTTTTCAATAATTGATTATACAAAACAATGGCAAAATCGGTGAACTCAATTACTAAAAGTTTTATGTTCTTTTTCTCATTATAGGAGTGGGGATTGAAAATGAGTTATATCTTCTCCCTCTTTAAGTGTGAGTAGATATCATTCCTTCTTCATAAATAAAGAATCTCCATATTAATGCTTCTTAGTTTTATGTCGAGGATGTTTATTAATACTCAAATTTTTAAGCAACTGGTAAGGTTACTCTTTTGTAACCGAAAGGTCATAGGTTTAATTCACGAAAACAAACTCTTTGTAAAATGTAAAGGGAATGCTACGTACAATTGATAACTGTCACCCGACCTTTACAAAACAGGGAGCTTTGTACACTAAGTTTTCCTTTTTTAACTAATTTATACACAATTCTCTGCAATTTATCTTTTTCTTTCTCAAGCATTTTTATCTCCATGTGATTTAGTTTAACATGAATTTAATTTCACCAAATTAATGTTAATTTTTTATTTTTTATAGTTATATTCCATCAAATTCAATACAAATTTCATTAACGTTAAAATGCTTCCATGTAGCTTTAATTGCACTTGATTGCATCTAATTTAGTTTAATTAATATTTAGCATAATTTTATGATTTTAATTAAATTTTTTTTCATTTTAATTTTATTGCATTTTATCATATCTAATTTATGTCAAAATTTTATATATCTTTTTATTAAAATTTAATAATTCTAACTAGAGATAATTATTTCTAGTTAAGATAATTAGTTTTAATCCTAACTATTTAAATTTTGTTAGAGATCTTTGTTATCAATTTTTCCATTTTTGGATCAAAATAGCTTTTTATTATTAATTTTGGCTAAAAATAAAAGAAAACATAAATTTAGCTGGAATTCATTGTTTTTAATATTTTTATTTTGGATTAAGTAATCTTTTATTACTAATTTTTGCTAAGAAAAGAAAAGAAACTAGTAAAAATGAAAAAGAATAATACCAAGCCAAAATAAATGATGCAATAAGGAGGACGATGATCAAGTACCAAGACAAAAGACAAAAGACAAAAGAAACGAATCATAAAAAGCCAAATTGAAGAGAAATCAAGATAACGAGAGAAAAATGTAATAAAAACATGATTGAGGGCAAAAAGGAGAGAGATCTAAGAAAAGACAAAACAAAAACAAAAGCAAAAGGAGAGTACCAACTAAAAAAGGAGATATAAATACAACAGCAATAATAACAAAAACATCCCAGTAGAAAATCTCGCTGAAGTGCGGGGTCGAGGGAGGTCTAAAGGTACAAAGCCTTATCCTTAACTAATAGAGATGTTATTTTTGATAGACCCATAAGAAAAGGAGAAAAGAAAAAAGAAAACCAAGGAAAGTCCTTCGTAACTGTTTAAAGAAAACAAAAGATTAATAAAAAATACAAAGGAAAAGTTGCATAAAAAATAAAATAAGAATAAGAATAAGAATAAAGAAATTCAAAATAAAAAGATACGAAAATAACATAATAAAAAATAACATAAAATATAGACAATAATAAATAAATAATAACAAAATAAAATAAAGGTAAATATATATATACAATAAGTAAATTAATAAAAAAAGAAAGAAACAAATAAGTAAAACAAACAAACAAACAATTGTAAGAGAGTAGAAAAAATTTAACTAAAATGACTAAGGGGTAAGTGCTTTTGATATAATTATTTAGGCTAAAAATAAGACACAAGAACAAAACAAAATTGTTCAATAGAACTATGAAAAAGAGAAGGATCTCTTTATGAAAGATCCTTTACCCGGATTTTATTTTGCCAAAGTTTCCTATTAAGGGTTAAGCCCTTAGTAAGTTCTAAAAGAGCCATGTCATTTTCGATCACCTCCTCTCAATTCTTCTTAGGTCATCCTCTTTTCCTCTTACATTTTCTAATTACAATCTTCTCGTATCTTCTTATTAGGGAATCAAGATGTCTCCTCTTAACATGTTGGAACCACTTAAGCCTCGTCTCCCTTAGTTTACCATCAATGTTAGCCACCAAGTTATCTCTTACTACATTTCTAACCTTATCTCTTCTTGTAAGGTTACACATCTAATGGAGCATCCTCATCTCTACCACCATTAACTTTTATCTATACACCTGTTTGATGGGTCGACCACTTCGTCCTATAAAGCATGGCCAGCCTAATTGATAAATGGTGTAATTTGCCTTTTTAGCTTGGATAGTATCTTATTATCATATAAAACTCTTAATGCACCCCATCACTTAAGCTATCCTAATTTGATACGATGAACTATATCTTCTTGTATCTTATCAATGCTTTAGATGATTGATCTAAAGCACTTAAAACAAGCTTTCTATTATAACTTTCGAACCAATCCTTATCTTAACTTTTGGTGAATGCTATTGGTCAAAAAGTTACACAATAAATATTTAGTCTTCATCTATCGTAATTTAAAGCTCTTCAACTCTATTGGATCTTTCCAAATTTCTAGCCTGATATTGACACCCTACTTTGTCTTATCCACTAAAATAATGTCATTATCAACTAATATATGCTAAAGCATATCCCCTTAAATGTTCTTGCTAAGCTTATCCATCACTACTATAAACAAAAAGGGGCTCAATAAGGATTCTTCGTATAGCTTAATATCAATAAAGAAATGTTCTATATCTCCTTTTATTTTCCTTACTCTAGTCCTAACACCTTCATACCTTCAAAAACTCTTCGAAATCCAAAGGCCTCCTAAAGATCCATGATAAACTCACAACTGATGGAATCATATGCCTTTGGAAATCCACTTTATGGCATAGTTCTTTATGAAATTTCTCCTTAGATATCTTTTGAACAGCTCCTGAGTAATCAACACAATATCACTTATTAACTTATTTTTTATGAAGGCTCCTTATGTGTTACTGATTCGAGACTTGAGGACTATCTTTAGCCTCAATGCCAACAACATAAAGATGATTTATAGAGGAAATTGTAGTAAGAAATTGGCCTATACTCATATAGGGAATTTAGACTTAATCTAAAAAGTTCATATTTTTCAAAGAATTCAAGGATAGAACAAGTGGCCATATATTTAATTAGCATCCAAACCTTTGATAAAAGTATCCATTTAAACCATCTAGTCCTAGGGCCTTCTCAGGATTCATTCCAAACACTACTTTTTCTACATCCATTTCATTAAAGGAATTACTTAATATTTGCATTTCTTCTATAGAGAATTGATTAGAGATCAAAGATCTAAGTATTTGTGTAGAGGAGCTTACAAGAGTTGCAGTCATTAAGGAGTTCTTGAAATATAATTATGCATCTTCTTTTATTTCATCCTATGATGTGGCCACACTTCCATTCATTGTTTTTAAGGGGCATATATAGCTAAAATTTCTTCTAATCTTCTAACATTGAGTGCTCTATGGAAGAACTTTGTATTTTTATCTTCCTCTATAATCCACAACACTCTAACTTTTTCTTAATCATAGAATTGTAATTCCAAACTACCTTTTTGAAAGAACTACTAGCCTCTTACTCCTTTTCTAGCCAAAAGGAATCCATTGGATGTTTGTAAACCTCCTCTTATGTCTTCTTTAATTGAGATTTGGTGCTTGTAACTTCCCTAGAAGTTCCTATCTTCCTCTCTTATTTTAATTTCTTTATCTTCTCCTCGATGAATGTTAGCTTCTTGACATATACATATGCTTTATCTCCTTGGACATTATTTGAAATTCCCCTTTGTAATGCATCTATAAACCTTCTTCCTCAGCCAAATAGTTGTTGCACTTAAAGCAGAAGTTCATCTTATTTTTGTTAAGCACATTTTTAATTACCACAGGAGAGTGGTCTAATAGGGTTCAAGAACTTAGCATAGCTTTCCTTAAATCTTGTTAGTCATTATTCATTGACAAATGCCTTATCTAGCTTCTTATAGACAAATTTTAGTTTTGTTTGTTACTCTAATATCAAAAGCCCCTTTGATACTTTAAATCTATAACTTCCAATTTTTCCACACATTTTTTAAAGTCCTTTGTATAGGTCCTCAAGCAACCCTCTAATCTATAGAGAATACTATTAAAGTCCTCCATAATTAGTTAATGATTCTTAATTGAAGCCCATATGTTAACAAGATTATTCCATAACAACTTCCTTTAGAATGCAAATTTTGAATCATAGAAAAAGGAAACTAAGACTTTTACATTATCCTGTTAAAACCACATTGCTTAATCAGTTGCTTGCTCCATGTCTGCCTTGGTAAGCCTTGGATCATATCCAGTCACAATTCTTCCATAATGATGATAATGGTGATTACACAAAACTACTATTGTTTACCTTAAGATTTAAGGATCAAAATATTTTCTTGCTTTATTTTTTTATTTTAGAATAACAAAAAGGACTAGTTTTGTATCTAGAATAAACTCCGTAGGGCACTATTGTTTCTTTAGGAAATTAATGCCCTTTACATTCCAAGTAGATATGGATATTAAGAGACATTTTTCGGTCCATTAGCCCTATTCTTCCTCCCTAATTTCCTCCTAATATCTATTCTAAACTCATAACTTTTTCCCAACCTTGTCTTCTCTAAGTTTGCAAGCCACTTCAGAATCCTCACCAATACTTTGTAGAATCCCTTCCAATTTTGTTTCATTTTCCATTGTTGCTCTTTTAGTGGACACAACTTGATTTTTTATGACCTCCTTTTATTTCTTTGTCCTTTTGTCTATATTATTATCGAATCCTTGATCTCCAAAACTTTCCTTCTTCATATTGTTTTAATCTTTCATGTAATCGTAATTTGTAATGATCTATGGATTAATCATTGTACAATAATTTACATGTAGTGTATAATGAACAAGTCCTTTCATAATTGAAAGAAAAAATATTCTAAACTTTAAATAAAATCTCTTGATCTTTAAATAAATTTTAGAAAAATTTTGAAATCATTTTTAATCAAGTTTTTATCAAAATGAGATATTCTAATACTTCTAAAAAATTTGAAGTGTTAAACATTAGTGACTTAAAACCATTGATAAAATTTATTTCCTATAAAGGTTTCACTAGTCTAAGTGCGTGGATCGACTAGCCTAACATAGGAATAAAAAATTTAAAAATATAGTTGTAAAATGTTAGGATACACATTATGAGAGTTTCTTTTAACCTTGAACAATAGTTATAAAAGGGTTCTTCTTCACCCATGGCAAAGCAACACCAACGTAAATGTTCCACTTCATCAATGACAAATAACATATTATAAAAAAGGTTCCTCTTCATTTATTAAAGAAAAAAGATAGTGAATTTCTAGGTAAAGCTTAAGAAGTCAACGTAAACCAAGAGTGTTATTTGTATATAAATTACTTTTGTTTCTTTTGCCCTTATTTTCTTTTATTATTGTTTTGTATGCTTTGTGAATGTCTTATATTAATTTGCTATAACCATTCATTAGAAAAAAAATTCATTCATTAGTTTACAAAGAGGACAAAAAGTATATATACACAATTCATTCATTCTTATATGTCATTCAAGGACTAATAATTTAATTGAATTATAATGGTCATTTCAATTAAACATCATTATGATTTTACTTAATTTTAAATACATACTAATTAAATTCCAATGAGATCTAAAATTTAATGTTATTGTCTATTAGTAAAATATTTCATATTTGGCATCTCGAACTTTAAAATTAAATTATCTCACCTTGCCATTTTATATTTGACTTTAAGGTTCTTAAATATCTTAGTAGTAAATGTAAGTTACACTTGTAAATTAGTTTTTTTAATTTAGTTATAACTTTTAATTAAACAATTTGTATTTACAGATTAACAATGCATTATGGACATTTTTATGTATAATCGTTTCATATAATTCGATACTTTCATCATATAATATTATAACTAAAGATAAAAATATGGATTTAGAATTTATTTCTCTTTCAATCTAATTATATTAATTATTAATCGATAATAATTAACTCATGAAATTACCTTCGAAAACTATTTTTCAAAATGTCATTTCTCTTTAGCAAATAATTTCTTATAATAATAATAATGATGATGATGATGATAATAATAATAATAATAACAACAATTAGAAGAAGAAGAATATTTCCCCATTTATTTTAGGATAATAAATTCTATATTAATCCAATTATTCTGATTATCAATTGAGCTAGTGATGATAAAGATAGGTAGTATCAAAATATATCAATTCTTTAAAGATTTAAAATTAAATGATAACTTACACAATCTTCACAATTTTAACTTTCTACGAAGATATAGCAATGTTTTATATGAAATTCACTTTGAATCCATTTAATGAATTTATTTTGTAACAAGCACTCATACTTTTTTAAAAATATTTTCATATTGAGTCCCTTTCACAAAAAAAAAACATAATGTATAATAATATTTCTAACTTTGTTAATAGCCAATATTCAAAACACCGAACTAAAAATAATTTAACATTGATACTTAAATGTAATATGAATCTTAACATACTTTTATTTACTATAGAGATTGATTTTATAAACTTTATTATATAATTAACTAACTTGGAAGATAAAGTTTATAAAATCTATATATATATATACACACACATATATATATTATATACACATATATAATCTTTCAAGTACTTCAAAAGTATATCCACAGCCGATTTTGGTTTATGCTTATTAGGTGAGTTACACATTCGTAATATTCATTAAGTTGTAAGTATTTCTTACCTTATCACCTATATTTACATTAAATTCCCATGGCATCAAGAAGCTGTGAGTGTTGAGACACCGAAACAAGAGAATTAGCGACAATTGCCCCACTGGCAGCAATTGCAGGAACTCCAATGCCAGGGAAAGTGGAGTCTCCGCAGCAATAAAGCTGCGATATGGGAGTTGAGTGTCCATGAAAGGAATTCTTTCCTGCCTCTATGGCTGGTCCAAAAGTTCCTCTATTCCTTAGAAGAAACCTTTGATGTGTCAATGGAGTTCCAACCAACTTTACATCACACTTCTCACGGCTGAAGCCTGGACCGAGCACGCGCTCTGCTGCCTTCCACATTACCTGGGTTTCAAAGAATTCGTCAGAAACTATTTTCTGAAGAAAGTTATGCAGACTATTAGAATCATTTTGATTTAATTTAAGCAACAATGGATATACATTTTTTAATGTCCACCACGTAAAACGAGTTTTAGTATTTTCACGAACACACAATTCAACCCAAGTTGTAGACTATACAGTTAGAGGTAACTCACGCCTTTCCACACAAAAAAGGCATTTGCATCTAAACATGCACTAGCATTAACTTTCCAATTTTAGTTGCATTATGTGATAGCTAAAAGACTTTGCAAGTAGCAGACTCTTAAACGAATAGAAGCTTCTACTTCGACAAAAACTTTAGGAAAAGCTAACAAAGAGAAAATTAACCAGTCTATATACCTCTGATCGTTCAGCTTTGAGTTGCTTGTACTCTGCACTTCTCCGCTCAAGTCCTTCCCAAAGTTCATATGGCTCAGTTCCAGGTGTATAAGCATGTAAAACATGTTTTCCAGGGGGTGCCAAATATGGACTAACTACACTTGGGACAGATATTAATACAACATTTTGATCTGCATCTACTCCTCTGTCCCAATCATTCACAACAATATGATGAATTCCCAAGTCTTCACGTATACCCTATTCATAGAACAATATGAAGGTATGCAGAATATCATCAAGAAAGTATAGGTATTAAGTTCAAAAGCAAAAGCATGATATGAGCAATTCCATGAAGAATAGGGGAATTAAGGACAAAATCATGTAAAAATAGGAGTAAAGGAAATTGTCATCCAGGATAACCATCAATAGGGGAATTTACTCACTTGTGAATCAAATCCCAAATGAAGATGCATGAATGATTCAGACTGTGGTGTAGTAGTAATCCTGTCCAGGTATGGTTTTGGAAGCAATTCCTTTGACAACAGATTCACTGTATCCCACATAGATGCATTGCTCACAACAGCCTTTTTAGCACGTATAAACTGCACGATGCATGACAAAAGAAAATTCAACTTTCTATCTGTTATCCATCAATTGAGAATCAAATCCACTCACTTGCCCACTTCTTAGCTTTACTCCAACGGCTATATTATTCTCAATGGCAATCTCTTCAACATTGCTTCCTACAGAGAGCCTTCCGCCAAACTTCTGTAGTCCTCGGACAAGAGCATCTACAACAGCTCCACTTCCACGCAGAGGGTATTCAAAAAAGCAACCTGGCTTATACCATTCTGCAAACATGTAAATCTGTAGAAAGAAAAACCAAAGTGAAGGAATTATATATATGATGGATTTGTAGGAACAATTCCTTGGGATAAGTCTCTAAAATCATAAATGTGAACAACAGTAAGAGAAAGGAAGTGATCAAAGTCTCCAAGAGGAGTTACTCAAGTATAGAAGTACATGGAGCCTTAGCATAAAAATTGAATAAGAATACTAGTTTTTGTTATGTCAACAAACTCATGCTCGGTTAACACTGAGGCAAGAGATCAAAAGCACTCTTAGACATGTGTACACTTCCCAGTGCAACCAGATAATATGCCATGCTTAAACTTTAATGCCAGACCTACAATCAATAAATTTTTGGCATCTACGGTGATGAGATTTACGTTCCATACATATGTCTAATTGTCATTGAGATTTTGTAATGCATGCATATGTCTGATGGTGTTGTTGTCCTCATAAACATACTAAATTGAGATCTAAACAATTTAACATCCAACATCTGGTACAGAGTGGGTTATTGATAAAACTTTTAACTCTTAGAGCTCAATCTTTTAAGTAATCTAGATTTGCTTGGCCAAGGAGACAAAGTTATCTGAATTATTTTTCGATTCATTTTGTCCATCACTTGTACAATAAAAGTATCATATATCGATTTCATTAGGGATTTAAGAGGGAAAAGAGAACAACAAAAAGAAAGTCTTTAGATATTTTAGTTCTATCAAAAATCACCCTCTTAGAAACCTAGGCATGTA
This sequence comes from Erythroxylum pedicellare, assembly GCA_027563575.1. Classification (NCBI taxonomy): domain Eukaryota; kingdom Viridiplantae; phylum Streptophyta; class Magnoliopsida; order Malpighiales; family Erythroxylaceae; genus Erythroxylum; species Erythroxylum pedicellare. Next base: position 18,209,240 of record JAOQMP010000005.1, read on the forward strand.
GGACATTTTTTTCCAACTATTAATTGTATTTTTGGTTTTTAAATAACTTATCGGTTAAGTAATTCGATCCTAACAAAGGTAATAAAGTGACCCAATAAATGACCTAGATTAATGGGTCGAAGTCTGGAAAGAAAATGGATCTCATTTAGTGTAGATTGGACTCATATCAGATTTGTAATAGAGAAGCCCGATATGGAAGCTATATAAAGGTTAAAGTCTCATTCAATTACTTATGTAATTCGTAAGCATACGGATCCTCTGACTCATTAGGAGTGCTTATGTCTTAAGGAAACTGAAGAAAGGTATTAACCGAGTGTTGGTGATCAACTTCCTCAACTGTCTCGGGAAGATTGGAGCTTGTTTTGGCATTAGAAACTACTTCGGAACTCAAGATGGAACAGAAATTAGGTATTTTGCATTTCCTTCATTTTACCCTTTCATAAACAATCTGGGACACGTAATAAGGTCTATCCTACATATTACACATGGTATCAGAGCGGTTACGTGATCGGATTGCCAGAAATGAAAGTTTTTTAGTTTCCATTCATTATGATTTTCTTCAGTTTTTGATTCGATTTTTAGTTTTTATATATATATAATTATGTAAAAGTAGTATACATAAGGC
>JAOQMP010000005.1:18209964-18231243 GCA_027563575.1 Erythroxylum pedicellare
TCTGGCTAGAAGCCCTCCACAGCACAGTCCGCCTATGCCACTCCCAATAACAATCACATCTGCCTCTGCCTTACCTGTCCATCAAATTCAAAAAGTGATTCCATTTTCTCAAATTATGTGGGCATGTGTGTGAGAGAAAGATACCTGGAAAAGTTGGCTTGTCCTTGAGGAGGAGAGCGGAGGGTTCTTGACCGTTGGAACTTCGTGCCAAAACTGAGGACTTGACGGAGAATGAATGGCGAATGAAGGAGTGAGAGGGGAGGAATATTGATGAAGCCATGGCCATGACACACATCCAATATAATTTTCTTTGAGATTTTTTATGAGTGTTTATGGTTCCATTTCAATTTTATCATTTTCAGCTGTAACTGTTAAAGAAACTTTGTGGTCGTAAGACTATCCACATCTACGAAGACGATAGGATATGTAGTTTGACATTCACGCGTCTCCCATTACTTGTACTAGAAACATATACGCATAGGAATAGGCTATAGGTCTTGGTTAACAATTAGATGAAGAATTACAAGAATGCATCTGTTCCAAGGAAACAAACTGAACAAGATAGTTTTTGAATTTCATTCCGTATAATTATCTCTATAGTACTAATTATGTCCCATTTTGTGCAACTGAAAGGAAAGTCCAAAAGAAAACTGGAAAAAGGTCTTCAAATGACATACTTGCATTCTTGCCACTAACAAACATACAAGAAGTGAAAGAAGACTTAATCAGCCCATTCTCGAGTTCAACTCTTGCGTCTGTTCTTCTTTGAAATAGGCATTAAGCATGAGCTAGAGAACCAATATGAAAAGACAAAAAGAAAAGGCAAAGTTTCGAAGAACTAAAAGCGTGTGGCTTTTTAGAGAACATTTAGAGACAACCATGGAAATCAGGTAGGAAGAGGAGAAAACCTTAAGGGGTGGATGAATAAAGCTCACTAATTTTGATGATTTTTTTGGAATATAGGGGGGCATGAATGAACCCTTTAAAAGGCAAGCTATCAAAGACGTCATTTTGGGAAAATAAAAATCCTTATCATAATAGGACTGCTACAGACTAAGATTAAGGCTCATAAACTCCATAATTCAATTAGGTTTCTTAGTAAAAATTGGGAGTATGGTGATATATACATATTTGACTATATTTTTACATCCATATTTAATGTATTTTGCTTGATATTTTATACTTTTATTGTATATTTGGTGCTTAATTCCGTCTAACTGTGTATACATAGTGTAATCGCCTTCATAGACTTAAATGAGAAGAATTTGGAAGAAAACATGGAATAAAACAAAGATTCTATGCACAAGAGGGATGCACGGAGGTGCATCTACCCATACACATCTTCGGTTGTGTAGATTTGTGATGTTCATATAATTTGGTTATGCACGGTCATGCATTAAATTATGCATCGACCAAAATCTTAGAATTAAAAAGAACGTGAATGGAGGTAAATGAGAAGAGCACACTTCAAGAGGCGATTCAAAATGCGGAGATCATTCTCAAGGGATAATTTTGATCCAGAGAAGTGGAAAACACAAGGAATTCATTAAAAGATCCATTAGAATACAAAATCAAACCTCTACATCACATGAATATTTAATAAAGACAATAAGGGAGATTTAGAATTATGAACCATTTCAATTCATTTTTCTTTTAATGTATGCTTGATTTCATGTTCGATCATGTGTAATAAACATATTATTAGTATTTAGGTTGGATAAAACCTATGTTGATACTTTAATATAATTTGATTCTTTTATTAATTCAGTTGGTTTGATTGTTATATTGTGATCTGATTACATGATTTATTTATGTTCTAATAGACCCGAAAATATTAGATCATAATCTGATTTCATATATAAAGATTAAGAAATCCTATTGATGAATACAATAATTGGAAGTATTTAATTGCAACTCTAGAGATAGGATGACGTAAATCTTCTGGATTAGGGTCAACCTAATAAAGGAATTCACAAATCGGTAAACCAATCCTATAAACTTTAACCTGAGTGATTCAATTGAAAACTTTAGGATTAGTTGTTAATAGACTTAAGGTCAGCTATTAGCATACCATAGGAATCTTCACGATCCAATAAATCAATAAAACAATTGCGTAATAAAAGATTAATCCATTAAGGGGATTCAAAACCTATATACTAATTTTTGATATCGATAATTTTCTAAGTGAATTCTTAATTCTCTATTCAATATCGTTGCCTATTTTATTTTACTTGCTTTAGTTTTATTTTCTTTTATTAAAATCAAAATCAATCTGTAAGCTAGATAATAGGATAATGGTAATTACTATTATTCATCATCTTTATGGGATCGACTTGTACTTGCCGATACTAACTACAGCTACACAATGCATTTATGGTTATTATAATATTGACTAACTTAGAAAAAATCAAGCAAATTTTTGACATCATTACTAGGGACTCTAACATTAGGAAACCTGAATGTTATTACTCTAGTCATTATTCTTGTATTTACTTTATTTTATTTTAGTTTTTTCTTTTCTTTTCTTTTTATTATATTGTATTGTATTTGTGGCTTATTCATTTAACTATCTTTTTAATTTCCCTACTTAATCTTGAGTTTGTCTTTTATTGTAAGATTCATAATTCATTGTCATAGTCACAACTCACAATGGAAGGATGAAGCAGACAATACTCTTATGGGAGCTATGATTTGTCTTCACAATCTTTAAGATCACCATATGGGAGAGAGAGGTGTTTTGACATATTTTTGGAGGCTCAATTGATTTCTATACCGTGTTGCAACATTTATGGGAGTACTTACTACAATCACAAATGTCGAGCCCCGAACTATATGTGGAAGCGACCAAACATGTCCAATCAACCTCAAGGTGCATTACATGGGAATAGCTATGATTCAGAATGGAGTAAGTCTTATACCTATAGAAGAAATGATTACACTCCAGCTGGATATCTATTACACCAAGCACCTCCAAGTAACTAGCCAACTTTGGAAGATATGATGGGTGATTTCATTCAAGAATCAATCATAAAACATTAAGAAATAGACGCTCGTATACAAAATTTGGTGAATCGGATGGACTAACTAGCAAAGATACTATCTAATGAGATGTAAAGGAGTTTGTCCAGTTTTACTGAAACTTATGCTAAAGAATATAAAATGGCAATCACCTTTAAGAATGGAAACGAGCTTCTAGAAGAAGACAAAGTAGAAGAAGAAGAAGAGGAAGAGGAAGAGGAAGTAAGTATTATAGATAAATTAATTGAACTCTTTGCTAAAATGAAAGCTAACTAATGCGAATTCGAGAGTGAAGAAAAGACAAAAGTTGGCTTTTTAAATGGAGGGACATTATAAGAAAAGCTTCATGAAGAAGAAGAAGAAGTCTTCATCCAAGAAAGGAAAGTAGAGGAGTGGTAGCAGATAATTGAAGAAGATGAGCCAAAAACCTTTGTCTATGAAGAAAAGGAGAGTGGAAAAAGGTACATGAAGAAGAACTAGCAGAGGAACCAAGTAAAAGAACAGCTAATGAGGCATTGGCAATGAACTTAAGTACAAATGGTTCCCACTTCCTCGATGACAAATTGTTCGAGTTAGCTAATGATTTAAGGAGTTTTGTTCTTCCTTGTTTTGTTAATAGTTTGTCATTAAAAAGGGCATTATTGTAATTAATTGGTTTTTACTAAATTAATTAATTATGTCCTTATTATTATTCTGCAACAGGTGGCTTACTTACAAACTACAAACGACCCATGCTAAGAAACGGGTAGAAGCAAGCCACTTATCGTAGATCTAGGATGAGGGTAAACTTGCAAGTTATGTCGAGCTAATGACGTTAAGAAGTGCTACATGGGAGGCAACCCGTGAATTAAGATAGGTTTTATTTTAAATATTATGTTATTTTATTTTCATAATTCATTTTAACATAATATTTTTATCACTTTATCTTTATATTTTGTAAGGATTTTAGTTGCATATTGGACAGATCAAAATAAAAACAAAATTGTCATAGTCAGGAAAGTACCACTAAACCCTCAGAACAAAATTGTCATAATTAAGAAAGTACTACCAAACCCTCTTACTTACTCTAAATGCTTATCTTGTGTGCAATGGGGATAATGTACAACTTTAAATGTGGAGAATGGTTTAATGAATTCTAACAACTTCTTTAAGCTTATTATAATCTTGATTATTGAATTTTATTAAATAATATCTTAAATTGGTTGAAATCTTTCCATGAATAATATGTTTTATTGTTGAATATTAATTTGAAATGGTATGCAAAAGGATGAGAGTTAGAATAAAATTGCTTTTGTAAGTCATATTTTTAGTATTCACACATAATACTTATCTTTTTTATGAGCTTAACCCTAAGAATAAAATTTTCAAAATTTTTAAAGATCTTGTTATTCCTTCACTTGTGTTATCATATATAGTAGAACAATTCTAGAACTTGCTTTCATTATACATATTGATATCATATTTGTTAAATTAGAAGCATTATCATGATGAAGGCATTTAGATTCAACAACTTGTTTAAACTTATTTCTTTGAAAATTACCACACCCTTAAATTTTCCTTAGGAATAACTAAGTTAAGCCTTAACCTTTTTCATTGATTAAACCCACATATTAACCCTTATCCTATTTTTCTTTGAAGACCTTTTTCTTGTTTTAAACCTTGAAGGTTATTTACATTATTTACTTGTTTGAGACTTAAAATTTTGGAAACATCTGTTATTTCTTTAATTGTGGTACTGAATCCTCGAATTATTATGTTCATAAAAAACATAAAAATAAATAAATAAAATAAAATAGTACCAATGGATTTACAATGAAAAGACCTATCTATATTTGTAAACAAGTCTTGAAATATATTGTGTAGTAAATTTCCTTCAATTTAACACTTTTTATTAACTCAATCATACTTTACCTAAGCCCCATTACAACCTTATAAGAACTTTCAATCTGTGTTTCTAGTTTATACATAAGTGAAGAAGGTGTGATTGGATTGCAAGCCTATGGTAAGAATTTTACTATGCATTTATTAAGAGTTTGATTCTTTTCACCCCAAATACTTGAGTGTACTAAGTGAAATCCTAGTGAGGGTTTAAAGGTTTATGTTTTTAGTTTTAATGTGATTACTGACATGATTATTATTAATATTAACTTAAGAAGTTAATTTTAGGATAATTTGAATATATTTGTATGTTATTTGATTTAATAGGATATGATGATTTAAAGTATAAATGGACAGACTGAGATCGATGATGAATTTATGTTATAAGATTGATAATTTTGATTATGGTTTGCTTGAGGACCGACAAAAGATTAAGTGTGGGGATATTTAATATATGCATATTTGGCTATATTTTTACACCTATATTTGGTGTATTTTTCTTGATATGTTATACTTTTGTTGTCTATTTGGTGCTTAATTCACTCTAAGTGTGTATACAAAATATAATTGCCTTCGTAAACCTAAAGGAGAATGATTCGGATGAAAACATGATATAAAATGAAGATTCAACATACATGATATAAAATGAATTTCCCAAGCCATGTAGATTCACAATTTTTAGAGAATTTAGATATGTATGGTTTGATGTATGGCCGTGTATCAGATCGTGTATCAGCCAAAACCCTAGAATTCAATATAAAAGAATGTGAATAGAGACAAATGAGAAGACCAAACTTTAGGAGGTGATTAAAGATGTTGAGATCATTCTTAAGGGGCAATTTTGACCTAAAGAAGCGAAAATATGAGGAATTCATTAACAGATCCATCAGAATACAAGATCAAACATTTACATCAAAAGAATATTTGATAGAAGATAATATAGAAAATTTAGAATTATGAATCCATTATTTTAAATTAAATTTTCTTTCAGTGTATATTTGATTTCGGGTTCGATAATTTGTAACTAAACATTTTGTTAGTATTTAGGTTTGATGAGCCTTATGTTAATATTTTGATATGATTTGATTCTTTTATTAATACAATTGGTTTGATTATTATATTGTGATATGATAATGTGCTTTATTTATGTTCTAATAGACCCAAGAATAATAGATCATAATATGATTTCATACATAAAGATTGAGAAATCCTATTAATAAATAGATCTATCGTAATAAAAAGGAGTTAATTGCAACCCTAGAGATAGGATGACATAAATCTTATAGATTAGTGTCAAACCTAATATAAGGATTCACAAATCTATTGAGCAATCCTATAAATATTAAGTTGAGTAATTCAGTTGAAAACCTTAAGATTAGTTGTTAATAGACTAACGATCAGCTATTAGCATACCATATGAATGTCCATGGTCCAACAAATCAATAAAACAATTGCATAATAAAATACCAATCTATTAAGGGTTTAAGGGTATTCGAAACCTAAATATTAATTTTTGAAGAATTTTATTTGCATATAACATGGAGAAAGTTAATATATCACTAAAGAGTAGCTCATATCAATATGTTCATCTGTTATGTAAACTTGAAAATTCAAAAATTTTATTTAAGGTGTCCATCATTTATGCTTCCAATTTTGAATTTCAAAGAATTAAGCTATGGGAAGACTTTATGTTTTATAAGCAACATAATGATAAATCCTTCGATTATAGATGGCTACTTCCACTCAAGACTCAAGGGGATAGGGTGAATCACTCTAATATGGACAGATAGCTAGAAAAGGTGACTACCAAGCTAAGGGTAATTGACCTTAAGTATGTTGGGAATGTTTTCACATGGAGTAATAAATAGAAAGGTGGAGTTTTAATCAAGAAAAAACTAAACAGGGTTTTGCATAATCAAATATGGATAAGGTCCTTCCCTAACTCCCATGTGTTGATTAGCTCACCCTTATGCTCAAATCATTACTATATGGAGGTTAAAGATTTTTCCTACACAAGGAAGATAAATGGTCCTTTTAGGTTTCTCAACTTCTTGTCCAATAAGGAAGGCTTTATGGATTTGGTTAGTGAATCCTAGGCTAGTAATTTTCAAGGCTTTAAATGTTTTCAAATTATGCATAAACTTCAATTTCTAAGAGCAAAATTAAAGTTATTTCTTAAGACGGAGGTCCCCTGACAAAAATGAGATTATTGAGGGTGAAAGATGAAATAAGGGAAATCTAGAGAGCTTTCTACCTCTCACCCCACAACTAGAATTTGCAAGTTGAAGAAACCAAGAAATTTTAGGATTATTAGAAGGCTATGACTAATCATAATTCCATGCTAATGCAAAAGGAAAGGAACATATGGATAAAGGAGGCAGATATCAATTCAAGATTCTTCAATTACTCTATCTTAACTAGAAGGAATTCTAATAAAATTTAGTTCTTGCTTGACAACAATAATCAATTAGTAATAGATAATACATTAATTGAAAGTACGGTAAATAATGTCTATAGGGACTTGTTTGCTTCAAATAGGTCCAGAAAGCGCTTTTTGTAGGATCTAATAGATTGGACCTTCCACTCCTTAATGTAACTTAGATCTGATGCAACAGCCAACTACTAGTCAAGAAATCAAGTATGTTTTCTTCTTTCTAAATCCAAGGAAAGCTCCAGTTGTTGATGGATATAGTACGTATTTTTTTTCAATATACATAGAACATAATTGGCAAACTACTAATAGAGGTTGTGCAAGAATTCTTACATTCTGGCATGATGCTAAAGGAGATGAATGCAACTCATATTTACATAATTCCTAAAATCCCCCATGCCATTTCTTTAAATGACTTCAGACTTGTTTATTGACAGACTTAAGGAACCTCTCAAGTATATAGTTCATCAATCATAAGGTGTATTTATCCATGGTAGATCAATCGGTGATAATATTCTGTTGGTTAAAAAGTTGATGAAGGATTACAATACTAAAAAATCTATCAAATTCTGTGTAATTAAAGTGGATTTCACTAAGGCATTCAATAACATCAATTGGAGCGTCACTCTTAGCATTCTAGATTGGTTTGTTCTTCTTTCAAAATTTATTAAAAATTTATACTATTATGAATTATATTAATAAATAAAACGATCAATTTTATTTTTATTTATAATTTTTATAAATAATTAATAATAATTTGGTTAAGATTGAAGGCCGATTGAAAGGTGATTCCAGAAGGCACTAAGATTTTCTAAAGAGGGTTTGATATTTCCTATTTAGGTAAGTTGTGGTTGAAAAATAGGTATGCTACTATTTCAGGGGTTAGTAATGGAGGCCTCCAAGGGAGGCTCTTCTGGGTGTCCAGCATCCTTCTATAGCTTGGAACCCAATTAGTCTCTAACTCTACAGAAAGCCAAAGCCATGGAAGTTACCAAAACTTGGAGTAATGTGATAGCCTCGAACAAGTAAAGGGTTAAGCCTAGGTACTTTCTCTCAGTTATCAGTCAAGGCATAATTACCCCTCCACTCGAGCTACTATAGGAGGGAGCCAAGCTCTAGAGTAATATGATGGTATGATATTTTCTAAGCAAGAGACTAGCTTTCTCGTATATTTAAAATTGGGCACAGGTCAGTTGGGGTGGCAAAAGACTTAACAAAACTGACTGAGGATGACCCATTCCTCTTCCAGTTCACAAATTATGAATCCTTTAGTAGGGTGATGGAAGTTAGGCTATGGAAAAATGGGAAACTGATGTTTGTTTAGAAATGGGTCCTTATACTAGAGCTTGATAGTTTTAGAATTAAATATGTTCCTTTGTGGATTAATATCCACAATATACCATCACTACAAGAAAATAACACAATCCACGACATTTTATTACATGGATTGTAAAGACTTTTTGTGACGTTTTGCAACATTATTTGTAACACTTTTTGCGACGTTTTATCAATAAAACGTCATAAATAAAAACCACAACAAAACATTGCCGTTGACTTGGTGGAAAACTATACTCGACCCTAGCTAATAACCCAACCCATCATCTCCTAAACTAGATAGCCTTTTTTGTTTTTCCCCAATTCTTCTCTTCATTTACGCAAAATCCCTAAAACCACAACTAAAGAAGGTGAAGCAGACAACGATGGATGGGTAAACAGAGGAGAAAGCAGTGGGAGAGATCCTGACGTCGTTAGTTGTTACTCTAATATTGGAAGTATGGCACTGAGTTTTGAAGGAGAGAAAGTGATACTTGTACCCTATATGGAACCCACATTCCAAAGTACCATCAGTGGATACAAGACCTAGCTCTGCTCCAAGCCACCGAATTGGAGCCTCTCTCTTTTTAGGATGAGTACTGTATGCGGCTCTCTTAGACCCAAGACCCCCTCAGTTGTGGAAGGCAATTTTGTTCATGGACAGCCCCATCTGGCAGGTCTGTCTTAGTTCGTTGATTATATAAATTGAAATCTTAGTTTGTTTGGCATTTTGTACCATTGATGGATGTTGTTCATAATTGTTGATAATGGACAAGTTTTCCAGAATTTGCTATTGGAGGGGCCTTTAAAAAGACAATGTATTTAAAATTGCCATTAGAGACAAATGGTTGGTCAATAAATGATTTGCAAATAGTTGTATATTTGCATATAACTGTATTTTAGGAGTATAAACAGCTACAATGGCTTTTAAATAAAAGGAAGATTGGGTAACTACATTTGTATAGGTATTTGTATAGCTACAATTTTGTTACTTTTGCAATTAACCATTGAATATCTCACTATTTCGGTTTGTTTCTTATGCTAATATTACTATTATATGGTTAGGAACATTTGGAACGGCAATTGTCTTTGGAAAGAGAAGAATCAGATAAATTTTCAAAGCTTTTGAAAGTACAGGCTTTTCCTACTATTTTCAAATTATGATTCAACATGCATTTATAATTTATGAAACTAATTTGGTGGATTTGTTCTTATCAACTTAAGAAAAGTCATCTTTTACTTTGGCAAGGTCAATATGTTCTGCCTGTTCGCTTGTACAAACTGAAAGGATGCTTACAAATTTAAGAAACACAGTAAATAAGCTAGAGGAAGACAATTCAAAACTCCGCCGAGCTCTTAAGTAGAGCATGACAAGACTTAATAGAATATCCGTGGATTTCGATTATCTGGTGGATAGGTTGGCATTATTTAGACATAAGTTTATTCGTACTCTTGGATGTTTCTGTGTCTTTATTTAATATGACGGAGTAGCAATTGTGCATGTTCTCATTTTGATAAGAAATATCGTTTATACTGGGTTTGAAAATTGAAATTGCAAATTAATCTTCTTTTTCTTTCACAGGCATATTGCGATCAAATTGCTGGTCACTTACTTTGTTAATGTATATTGTGTATCTTTGAATAAGTATACTGAAATCATCCATTTGATTTCTCCATATTCTCTGTTCCTGTATCGATCACAATTGTTGCCTGATACTCAAATAAGGTTAGCTAGGGTGAAGGGGGTAAACTGATTTAGGTTCATTATAATGATTTTTTTTCTTGATTATCTATCTTCCTAAGCTTCCTTACTTCTTACAGGGAATTTACATCTGTCAAGTTAAGAAAGAAACTATGTGGGAAGAAATTTCCTCTTTATCTTATGGAGGCACTAATGACTGATTAAACTAGTGCCTCTATATCAAGAATCAGTCTGAGTGATTCTTGATGTGGTGTACAATGCATTTAATAATGAACTGGTGCGAACTCAAACGTTGATAAATAGTGCCATTGTTCAAGTTGATGCAGCACCATTCAAGCAGTGGTATCTCTAGTACTATGGGATTGACATTGGTCACAAGAAGAAAACTACAGCACCTACCACGAAGGAAAGAGAGGTATTAACTTATCTTCCCTGAAAGAATGCTTTGTAATTTGGTTACTATTTTATGCTGTGACCTTTCTTTCCTTAATTGTTTTTTATGAAGTATCACTTGATATTGGTTGTTTTGCATTTCTTCACCATGCTGATATACTTTCATGTTCTCTATTTTATGAAAATGTTCAATGAATCTTTGAAGGAGAATAAAGTTCAAAATCTTTAACTGATTATGTGATTCTTTTGGTTATTTTTATCTAAAGCTTTTACTACCTCATTTCTTTTTGTTTTCTTATGTTCTGGTTGTCCTATGTGTTGATATGATGCAAGCTTATATTTGGAAGCCCCTTGGGTGTAATTTTTTATGTTGTATCCACAAATTTTTAGACATATGCTTTTGCTTTTGATGCTCAGCAATGTACAAACCTCTCGCTATGTTTTGTAATTGTTTATGTCGCTATGTTTAGCAACATATTTAGGGATATTTTGGATCTGAAGGTGAACTTGCTAAAGGAATTATAATAACTTTGTTTACCATCCATCATTTATGTTGTATCCACAAATTATACGATATTTATGATGTTTTTTCACATATGTATCGTATGTCAATTTCTTTTTTTTTAACATTTTTGGTACGTTATTTTCCTTGCAGAGGGATGTTGAAAAAGTTTGCCACTTGATTAAGACTGTTCCTATGGATAGGTTGAATACAAGGTCACATTGTTTGTGTGCAAGAAGTACTTCTTCTTTTAAAGTTCTTTCTAATGAATCCGAAAGTGCTAGCAGTAGTGCTAGCTTACTGATTTAAGTCTGGCATCACAAGATAATGTAAAAATATTGAAAACAAATTTATACTGGTTCGTTGGTTTTTGATTGTTATTGATGATTCATAAGATTCATTCTTTTTTCATTTTCTCATAATGTTTCTCGTCTTGCGTTTAGTTTGGAAACTACTTCTCAATATGGGCCCTTGAATGCTTCCTACATTTTTAATTATAACAATTAATGATATACTAAAAAATTATTAAAATTAATGATATACATGAATAATTATTAAAATTAATGATATACTAAAAAATTGACGAATTATTAAATAAATAAAATTGAATAGTTATTAAACAAATAATATTAAAAAATTGTATTTTAAACAATAATTATTAAAATTAAAATATTATTAAATTAAATTGATTTTCAAAAAATGGAAAAATAATAATGTCACATTCTGCGACGTCTTAAAAACGTCACGGAATGTGACTTTTCGTGATGTTCTAAAAAATGTCGCAGAAAGACCAATCTTTCAGTAACGTTTTTTAAAATATCGTAGAATGTCTGTGTTTTCTGTGATGTTTTATGAAAGATGTCGCAGAAATCTTTTGCATGCACCACATTACGCAACGTTTTTTGTGATATTTTTTAAAACGTCACAAATCGTATTATGTAACATTTTTTAAACGTCGCGAATTGTGTGTATTTCTTGTAGTGCATTAAGGTACTGTACTCTAGACGGTTTGAGCTTCCTTGTAAGCTCTATGGGAAAGCCTACAGCGTTTGATTTGACGACTGCCAAGATGTAAAAAAAATATATTCTTTGCTAGGATATGTGTTGAAGTGAATCTAAAGGAGGAACTTCTAGAAGTGTTGAATGTAATCAACCTTGATTTGGACGGAGAATTAATCAAAACAGAAGTACATCTATCATTGATTTGGATGGAAAAGTTGGCTTGTCCCTAGAGGAGGAGAGCGGAGAGTTCTTGACCGTTAGAACTTCGCGCCAAAACTGAGGACTTGACAGAGAATGAATGGCGAATGAAGGAAGAGGGGAGGAATGTTGATGAGGCCTTGGCCATGACACACATATCGTATTATTGTCTTTGAGATTTTTTATGAGTGTTTATGGTTCCATTTCAATTTTATCAATCGGAAGACTATCCACGTCTACGAAGACTATACTATTTGTAAATTGACCTTCACATGTCTTCTTCTGACCGTCTCCCATGACTTCTAGTTCAAGCAATACTTGGTTAAGAATTAGATGAAGAATTACAGGAATGCATCTGTACAATGATATGTTCATTGCCTTGGTACAGCTTTGCATCCAATGGCCATCAGCCAGTCAAGTCAATCCTGTTCATGATGACGACGTAGATATAACACGACAAAAACGTGATAAAGATATCAGAAGTGGCAAGGAAAACTTGGTTCAAATAGACATTAAAATGACAAGAATACAGAACTAATCCACGATGACAACAGAATTGTGGCAACGCAGCAGAGTGAGAGATACTGTAGTCAGTAAATATTTTCATAAACTATGCACTCTTATAAGACTAAAACAAAGAAGTATAGGATAAAAAGTGCTTTCTTGAAAAAAAAAAAGTGAAGTTAGGACCTGATTTACCCACTTGTGCATCAAATCCCTAATGAAGATGCACGAATGATTCACACTTAGGTTTAAAATTATGCAACAGTAAATAAGTTGTTTCTATATTTTGCCAATAATTGCTTAAAGTTACCATCGGTAGTGTTTGATGTTATTTTTGAGTTGTGCAGTTGGTAACACCATATATTGTATGAATCTGAATGAAGAAATTGAACGAACTGTATGTTGAAGCTTATACTCGTGTACAAAGTACATTGAAAGTAGTGGTACACAAAAGAAAGATGGGGAAAAAAAATTGGTGACAGGACCCGCAGACAAATTGGTTACAACACCCTGCGACTATGACAGGAGCCATGAGTCAAACCAATCAGCATCTTCACCATTGCTCAGATTCTCTTCGTGATAGGCTTCATCAGTATCTGCGACACTTTGATTCATAGAGTCAGGAGTGGAAACAGCAGCAGGCCCCAATACAACAGGTTCAGCAGCAGCAGGCCGTCTCAACATAAAAGGTTCAACAGCAGCAGGCCCCAATAGAACAGTTTCAACAGCAGCAGGCCGTCTCAACACAAAAGGTTCATCAGCAGCAGGGGCCAAGGCCGACGCTGGTTCAGCTAAATGGGTGGTTTCATCGTCAGTAACTTGCGCCTCTCTCTTCTTGCACCCTCCCTCAATACACTCTTCATTCCTCTTGTTCTTTCTTCCACCCCTAGCAGTTAGATGATTATTCCTCAATCTACAGAGGACCAGATTGTTGGATCTTCCATCCAGGTTCAAGCTATACTCGTGCATTATCCAGCAACCATTCTGACTAGAGCTGGGATTCTTGTAGCTGAATTTTCTTCTAAATCCAAGAAGGTAGTTGGTTTCCCCCTCATCATGAATAGGGGTGCTAGAATCGACGCCATGCCAGGTACCCCCACTTGAACCAACCGTGCGGATAATGTTGGAGCCATTCGCAGTTTTCTTTCTCAGTGGCGTGAAAAAGAAAAGATCTCTTGTGGAAACAGAGCCAGAACCAGCAAACCTCTGCCAAATCTCCCAGGGCTCCTCATGGCCGTACAAATTGTAGTCTCTCACAACAGCCTTCTCGCCTGCTGTCAACTCTCCGCTCAATCTTTTGAAGAGATAATAACCAATTAACACTTTCTCAGAGGGATCGAAGGTAAACCCAGGTGGATATTTCATGTTTCTTAGTTTCTTTTGATACAGAGGAAGGAAGGCAGAGACAACGCAGGAAGAAACTTTAAACCCTTGTTCTTGCAAACTTGGAGGAAAAAGAAATTTGCAAGCATTAATATAAAATCAGAACTGAGTTCGAATATGAGTCCGATTGCATGAAGGAAAAGTTGAGAGAAAGAGTATCGGAAATATTGCGGACAATGGAAACCGTAGTCCGACTCCCTGGGAGTATCGGATATATTACGGATAAAGGAAGTCCCACAGAGTATCGGAAATATTACGGACGATGGAAATCGTAGTCCTACTCCCTCTCTGATTCTCACTCTCATACAGCAGAAACAAAGAAAACGCGTCGAGTCTCACATTCCACCGTTTGCCTTTCCCTCTCTTTCCAACGGTCATATCTCCGACAACTAAAATATTAGTTAGTTACGAGGCATAACTACAAAAGGCCTTGCGATCATTACCCAACTAGATTAAGGTGGATAAGAGGCCTGTTCGTCTTTTATAATGAAAGGCCACCTTCTATCAATGTTGCTAATCTTAAATTTAATAGCATTAAAATTTAAAGAGTTTAGAGAGTCTGCTTTGTCTTCCGCGAAGAATGCACCATTGTCTCTATTAATTAGAATCAATTAGTAAAGATAATTATGTATTTTAACATTTACATGATAATTAATTTTAACTATTTATGTTTAGATGTTTATTTTTTTATTAAGTTAAATTAAAAAATAAATTTTAAAAAATAAATGATTATACTGATTTTATGAATATATATAAATTTATGAACAATTTTAATTTAGTAATAAAAATCAATTTCTTCTTTCAAGGGACAACTAATCATAACCACTAATCATAAGTTGTTCGCAAGTTGACAATAACAAATTTTAGATCAGCTTAGGAGTTATTTAAGTAAATAAGATCGTCCTTCTAATTGTGTCATAGATCCTCGAGTCTTTTGAACAAATAATGAATTTTCACAAGTTTTAATTCATGGTACCTAAAGTTTTTTTTTTTTGGAAAAGTTATGATTACGGTGAGAAGAAAGAAGTGTCACTTACTTAAACAACCATCTCATTGTCTTCTCATTTTCTAACCTTGCTTTTTCTCTTTGCTAAATTACACTCCTTAGAAATCCTTCCTTTCTCCTATATGTTTGGTCTCAATCAAGCCATAGAATAGATTAAGAAAAGTAACACTAATAAGGTAAAGTTTGCAAGACAATTTACTATCTTTTATTTATCTGGAATTATTGCTTAAATACAAAGTTGTTTGATAACAAACCTTATTTTTAAGGAGAAAACACATCTCCACTTTTGCACATAATCAAGAAACAAAATAATAAAGAATTGCAAAATAATAACGAACAAGACCCATTCAATCTAAGTATCTCGAATTATGGCGTTGTGCACGTGTGGACCTCCTTAGTGAGTTGACCACTTCTGAAGTACTCTCATCACTACTTCCCCGACCAAGACAAACCTTGTCCACAAGGTTCAGTTGAGGAAAGCGATGGCATAGTTGGTCGGTGTTCTCCCATGTCACGTCTTCTAGTGGTAATCTTTTCTGTTGAACAAAACTCGTGGACATAAACTTCAATCCTTGTTTGACCCACCTTTCATCCTGAATTACTGACACCCATCTTAAGAAATTCTTTCCAAAAATTACAGGATCTTGATCACTTACTATTGAATGTGGCATCCCATGGAGTTCGATTATTCCTTCCATAAACTTGCCTACAATAGATCTTTCTGTATAATGATGGGACAATGTCAAGAAATGGGTCGATTTACTTAAACAATCAACGATTACCATAATTGTGTCTTTGTTGTCAGAACGAGGTAGTCCATTAACAAAGTCCATGGAATATCTTCCCAAACTTGACACGACACCGGTAAGGGTTGTAGAAGACCGACAGGGCACAACAGTTTTGCTTTAGCATGCGAACACACATCACAAACTGCCACATAGTTTCGCACTGATTTATACATCCTCAGCCAATAAAATTGTTGTGCCAATTGCTTAAATATCCACAAGACTCTAGAATGACCACCAACGAGAGTAGCATGAAACTCTCGTAAGAGTTGTTGAACTAACTTAGAATCAGATGGTACCACAACTCTATTTTTTACTAAATTAATCATTCTCACCATAAATATGGTTGACTAGGAGAATGGAATGCCAATTTACCAACACATTGCATGTATGGATGTTGAGCCGTCTCCTCTTTAAGTTCGTCCTATATCCCCACGTGCTGTACAAAGATAGCTTGTAATGCTAGGTGCTTTGCAACCCTTGATAACATGTTAACGACAGATTTTATCTACTCAATTTGTACGAAATCTTATAGTCAAATCCCATGAGCTTCAACATCCATTTTTGTTATTCTGGTGTCAGAATCTGTTGTTTTATAAAAAATTTAAGACTCTAGTGATCCATTTGTTTTAGGAAGTGTCGCCCTAATAAATACGGTCTCCACGTATACACTGTAACAATGATTGTAAGCATTTCTTAAGAGTAAGTCAATCGTGAACATTTAGAATCTCCCAATGCTCTACTCATAAATGTGCTCCCTTTTTGTGGTAAAACTGCTCCAATTCCATCACCTTAGATGTCGGTATGAACAACGAATGTCTTCGAGAAATCCAGCAAAGCCAGCGTCGATATACTTGTCAATTCCGATTTAAAGCTTTGAAAAGCATGTTATGTTTGACTATTCCAGCCAAATTGTCCCTTTTTCAATAGAGTAGTAAGCGGTTGAGCAATAATACTGTAATTGCGAACAAATTTGTGGTAATACCCTATGAGACCCAAGAAGGTGCTTAACTTCATAATAGTCGTGGGACGTGGCCAATTAAGTACGAAGTGGATCTTCTTCTGGTCAACTTTCGCTCCTTTAGCCGAGATTATATGTCCAAGGCTCAAGTTCTTGACTCCTAAAAGCACATTTATTAAACTTGACAAAAAGTCGTTCTCCTCGAAGGATGTCAAATACTTTG
Organism: Erythroxylum pedicellare; assembly: GCA_027563575.1. Lineage (NCBI taxonomy): Eukaryota > Viridiplantae > Streptophyta > Magnoliopsida > Malpighiales > Erythroxylaceae > Erythroxylum > Erythroxylum pedicellare. The sequence continues at coordinate 18,227,265 of JAOQMP010000005.1, forward strand.
TGGAGATGATCAATATGTGCCTACCAACTTGAACTATAGATTAAAATATCATCAAAAAATAAATGCACGAACTTTCATAGATACGGACAAAAAATCGAGTTCATAAGTGCTTGAAAAGTTGATGGACCATTGAAAAGGCCAAAAGGCATCACCAAATATTTGTAAATGACTGTTATAAGTGCATAATGCAGTCTTGGAAATGTCTGGAGGATGGATACGAACTTGAGGATAACCCATCGTCAAGTTATGCTTAGTGAAAAAAATTGCAACATGAAGCTCATCCATCATATCATCAACTGTCGGAATCAAAAATCAATCTTTAATGGTGGCTACATTCAGTGCTCAATAATCTGTACAAAAATGCCAGGTACCGTCTTTCTTCTTCACTAACAAAACCGGAGAAGGAAAAGGACTCGTACTTGGTCGGATTAAACCAGATTGTAGCATATTGTTTAATTGTCTCAATTTCATCTTTCCGAAAATACACTTATCGGTAGGGCCGAACATTAATAGTCTATGTTCCTTCTTTGAGAATAATTCGATGCTCAATCTCATATGGCGGTGGCAATTGCTTAAGTTCCTTAAATATATCATCAAAGTCTAACAAGAGTACTGATTTCATGTTCGAGTGTAAGGGGTCAATCTTACTGTTCTCTTATTGTAGATATAAGACAAACAAAGAATGGCCTTGTTGTGCTTCCTTTTCAAGGTCTTTAGGCTTTGTTGATTGAAAAACATGCCTATCCATGCCCTACAATTTCCTTGGTCGATTTTCCATTGAAATTCCATGGTCAAATGCTTCCAATCACACTTAACTAGGCCCAATTGTTTAAGCCATTGAATTCTCAAAACAATATCCAATCCAGTCAACGGTAATGCATAGAGAGTGAGTGAAAACACAATATCTTGGATTGTCAATGACACCTTTTCGTACCTCCCTCAACACATCATCAGAGAGCCACTGGCGACTTATACTGTGAAGGGATCAGAAGGATTGCCAAAAAGCTGCAACCAAGTTGCCAATCTCTCGCTAATAAAATTGTGGGTCAACCTGCTATCAATCAATGTGATGAGGCTATGTTGTCCGATATAAGCAACCACTCCCATCATGCTTATATTGTTCCATCATGTTAATGCATGAAGAGAAACCTTTGGAGCCTCCTCTTTGACAATCTCATCATATAGATCCCAATCTGATTCGCCTTCCATCAAGAGTAACTGAGGTTGTCAACACTTATGTCCCTGAACAAACTTCTCGTCGCAGATGAAGTATAACCCTAAGCTGCGTTTCCTCTGGATTTCATCCTATGATAAGTGTTTAGTAGGTGAAGACGACGACTCTTTACGTGGTGACAAGTTCAGCAGACATGGGGTTCAAGGACTACTCTTGACATCTTTCGTTATCGACGAAGCTGCTCATTCTACATTCGAGTAAGATTTATGGCTTCTCTCAGGGTCTTAGGTCTAAACATACATATTCCATCCACTATGGAAAGATGGAGTCCACCCATAAATGTTTCGACCAATGACTTATGCGACCATCCCCTAACATGATTCCGCAATCTCTCAAATTCTGGTTGATATTCACAATAAGACCCAATTTGATGAACTTGTGATAGAGCTTCATCAAAATCTTCACTCTCCGTAGGACCAAAATGAACCATTATCTCTTTTTCAAATATGGTGCAGTTAATCTCAGTCCCTTCTTCCTCACACATTTGTTGGATTGACAACCACCACTAGTTTGCTTCACCATCCAAGTGTTAAGAAGCCAAAGGAACATTTAAGACAATGGAGTGGCCTGGTAATTGAAATATTGGTGGACTTTGTTCAACCATTCTATTGGGTCAGTTTTGGAGAACCTTGGAAAGGCAAGCTTTGTTGTCTTCGATGTGAACATTGATTGTTGATTATCTCCATGCCTATCATCGTCATCATGTATCATTTGTGAGCCTTTGTTTTGTCCTCTTGAACCACTGCTCCCCTCCTTTTGTAACGCTTCCATCATTCTGCTCAACGTCGCTTCTAGTTGTTGAAACTTATCCACAACTTTGACTTCCAAATGGCTCAAACTATCTTGGACAGAACTAAGGTTCATCTCCAAATTATCAATGCACTCTTTGTTAGTTCCCATAAGAGTTTTGCTCTGATAATAATGATTGCTCTCTATCAAGCCATAGAATAAATTAAGAAAAGTAATGCTAATAAGGTAAAGTTTGCAATTCACTGTCTTTTATTGATCTAGAATTATTGCTTAAATACAAAGTTATTTGATAACAAGACCCTACTTTTCAAGAGATAACACATCTCCACTTTCGCACTTAATCAAGAAACAAAACAATAAAGAAAAGAAAAATAATAACGAACAAGACCCATTTACTCCAAATATCTCGAATTGTGGTGTCGTGAATGTGTGGACCTCCTTGGTGAGTTGATCACTTCTGAAGTACTCTTATCAACGTGCCATCAAGTTAATAGCTTATCCTCTAAGTGACTAATGTTGTATCACCTATAGCAACTCTAGAGTCTATAGTACCTTGGGTTGTATAACAACGCATTGGAGGAGACTTTTTCACTAATGATAGCTTATTGCTCTTCGTTTGAGCATTAGAGCGTGAATTATAACTCACTAGGATATGGAAAAAGGGGCGATTATCCCATTAACGTAACATAAAGTCTATGATAGTCCTTATTGTTATCTTTAATACCAATTTGTTTCTTAACGATCATAAAACGACATGATCTACATCCTCAAATCTAACTTCATTATTCTTTCATTAGATCTCTCTCATGGCATTGTCAACTTGTAACATATGGCATGTCTGTTGTGCAATTCTGGTCAAGTGGAGGTTGACTTGGTTGTTATGAACTATTGATTTTTTTTTATTAATTCTTGTTTTACAAATTGTTCATAATTATTTAGAGGATCAGTAATTTTTACTGAAGGTTCTAAATTTTGCCCAAGGTCAGCGAATCTAATGGGTCAGTGTAAAAGTAATGATCGTGAGTTATGAAAATTAGGGTTAGTTTTAGATATAATAGTGTTGTCAAAAGAATGTCTAAGATGTGTAGTTAATTAAATGGGATATTGTATTTCTAGTAAGGTACGTAAGTTTGTTCGCATATTTGTTCCTACTTTAGCAACTTCACTAAATAATTGATCAAGATAAATTTTATCAGTATCTTTAAATTCGATATTATGGTGTGAATTAGTTAAAGCATAACTAATATAATAGGTAATAGAAAAGGGATATTGTTTATAATTCATTAAATCTTCTTTATATAGAAGTAGAAGAGAGGAAAAGGCCAAAGATACATGTGGCCGACAAAAGTAAAAGGAACAAAGTAAAAGCTAAAGGTAAAGAAAAGTAAAGTAAAGCTAATAATTTATATAAAGAAAAGAGAAAGCAGAGGAATCTGCTTTATTTGGTAGCTGACAATGGGGCCTACATCCTTCCTGTAAGATTTATCTTCTTACTCCTTGATTATTGCTTCAATAGATCTGGTGTCTTCTTCTTTATTGTTTTTAGATGTAGTAGGGTGTAGATACATTGATGTGGTTCATACTTGTTGAGTTGTTGACAAAGGGCATACTTCCATTATTCGGACAATTATTCAAAAATGCCATTTAGTGTTGAGAATGGTTGCTCAAATTGTCTGATTATTTGAAGTGCTTCGTTGGCAATATATGTTTTATAGGTAGAGATTAAGATCATATTAGGTCCTTTATAATTGACCTTTATCAAAGATTTGGGATTGATCCTTATGCATTGTTGATATACACCTTCCAAATAGTTGAGGTTGAACTGATTGATAGTTTCCCATTCGAAGATATGTCGAGGAGGTTCGTCAATAGGTGAATATATTTCGTTGCTGATTCCAACCTGAATAAAAGCAATTTTGGAGACTTTAATTTCAGCGTCTTTAATATATATATATAATTTTAATATATACAATAAAAGTTTAACAAAGCATATTA
>JAOQMP010000005.1:18231343-18244343 GCA_027563575.1 Erythroxylum pedicellare
CTTTTGAATTTTTTTTAATGTCATTTCTTTTTGGCAAATAATTTCTTATAATAATAATGATGATGATAAAGATAATGATAATATCATCATCATCATCATATAAGAAGAAGAATATTCCCTATTTATTTCAAGACAATAAATTCTATATTAATCCAAGTATGATTATCATTTGAGCTACGGATGCTAAAGATAAGTAGTCAAAATGCATTAATTCTTTAGAGATTTAAAATTAAATTTACAATTTTAAGTTTCCATAAAGATAAAATAATGTTCTACATGAAATTTTCACATTGAGACAATTTAATGAATTTATGTTGTAATAAATACTCATATTTTTGTTTAAGTATTTTCATTTTTGAGTCCCTTTCATAAAGAGAAAAACATAGCGTGTAATAGTATTTCAACTTTGTTAATATCCAATGTTAATAACACCGAACTAAAAATAATTTAAGAATAATACTTAAACGTAATATAAATTCTCATTATTATAATCTCATCATAATTTCTTTTAAGATTGATTTTATAAACTTTATCTTATGAGTTAGTAAATTAAATACATATACATACATATATACATAAAAATATAAGATAAGAAATACGTGTAACTTAATGAATGTCACGAATAACTCACCCATGCATAAACCAAAATCGGTTGTGGATGGACTTTTGAAGTACTTGAAAGATAAACTAGCTATCTCATCCCCACACAAACTCGGTGATTTTCCTCATAAAGGATAGTTATCCAGAATGAGATGACTGGTATGAAAAAGATGACATCAGAGGTGTCAAAATGGAGAACTAGTACAACTGCGTACATAGATGAACTAGTAACCATAGTTCACACATTAACCATAGTAAGAAATATGAAGATGAAATGTATAAAGTAAAAACAACTGCCAGTTAAGATAAGAGTCCAGTGAATAATTTTAGTTGGTTTTGTTCACATACATTTCACGTGTCCAAATAAACTTGATATACAATAGTGTGCATCATTATGTTTAGAATAGAAATTAATTCCTCAAAGAATACTATGCACAATGTTGATAATGTGAAGAACTCACCTATTTTTACATTAAATTCCAATGGCATCAAGAAGCTGTGAGTGTTGAGACACCGAAACAAGAGAATTAGCGACGATTGCCCCGCTGGCAGCAACTGCAGGAACTCCAATGCCAGGGAAAGTAGAGTCTCCGCAGCAATAAAGCTGTGATATGGGAGTTGAATGTCCAGGAAAGGAATTCTTTCCTGCCTCTATGGCTGGTCCATAAGTTCCTCTATTCCTTCGAAGAAACCTTTGATGTGTCAATGGAGTTCCAACCAACTTCACCTCACACTTCTCACGGCTGAAGCCTGGACCAAGCACACGCTCTACTGCCTTCCACATTACCTGGGTTTCAAAGAATTCGTCAGGAACTATTTTCTGAAGAAAAGTTATGAAGACTATTAGCATCGTTTCAATTTAATTTAAGAAACAATGGATATACATTTTTAAATGTTCACCACATAAAAAGAGTTTTTAGTATTTTCACAAACACACAATTCAACCAAAGTTCTGGACTATACAGTTAGAGGTAACTCACGCTTTTCCACACAAAAGGGGCATTGGCATCTAAATATGCACCTAGCATTAACTTTCTTAGATAGTTTTAAGTACTTGCTTTCAAATTTTAGCATTTAAAGTTGGTTAGGAATCAAAAAATGTATAAAAGTTTCTCGCTTTGAAGCTGCTCAGCTCTCAAATGCTCCAACTAGCATAAAGGTTTGTAACAATATTGTGTCTCGTATTTTCCCCCAATTTTATTTGCCTTATGTGATAGCTAAAAGACTTTGCAAGTAGCAGACTCTTAAAAGAATAGAAGCTTCTACTTCGACAAAAACTTTAGGAAAAGCTAACCAGGAGAAAATTAACCAAGTCTATATACCTCTGATCGTTCAGCTTTGAGTTGCTTGTACTCTTCACTTCTCCGCTCAAGTCCTTCCCAAAGTTCATATGGCTCAGTTCCAGGTGTATAAGCATGTAAAACATGTTTTCCAGGGGGTGCCAAATCAGGACTAAGTACACTTGGGACAGATATTAATACAACGTTTTGATCTGCATCTACTCCTCTGTCCCAATCATTCACAACAATATGATGAATTCCTAAGTCTTCACGTATACCCTATTCATAGAACGATATGAACGTACGCAGAATATCAGAAAGAAAGCATAGGTAATGGGTTCAAAAGCAAAAGCATGTTACAAGCAATTCCATGAAGAATAGGGGAATTAAGGACAAAATAATGTAAAAATAGGAGAAAAGGAAATTGTCATCCAGGATAACCATCAATAGACCTCAATGAAAATTGCAACATGTTTCATTAATCCCTTATTTTCTCTAAACAGACTTATAACAGAAGTTTTGTTCTCACAAACATATTCATCATTTTTCATTAATGCATTCTGGAAAATTGCATTCTTTGACAGCTAAAAGATTATATTTTTGTTACAGATGCTACAACTAGCTTGCATTAGCAGTACAAAAGCAAGAATAAACAAGCGAGAATAACACCTCAAATTTGAGACTGAATAGCATTATCTCAAAATCTCGCCGATATTTAATTTCAAAACCAGCAAAGCCCTTTGGTCATTCAGATCTACAATTGCTCCTAAACACGAATTATTAATCTTGTAAAACAGTCTTCTACGATGTTTGACCAGAATTTTATGTGCATAGAGCATTGACCATCCAAAGTCTGAATTAGAAAACCTAACTTATTGAATCTACATATATATATGTGTGTGTGTGTGTGTGTGTGTGTGTGTTAAAAATTGAAGTTCATCATATCTGATTACAATCAAGCACAAGTGTACAAGAAAAAAAATTGTGTTTGGGAGAAATTAGAGTAGGAATTGTTTTTTATGAATGCCGCTATTGACAGAAAAATTTGTGCCCACATATGTGGCAAGGAAAACTTGTTCAAATAGACACGACAATGACAGGAATACAGAACTAATCCATGATGAAATCAGAATGGTGGCCATGCAGCATGGTGAGAGATACTGTAGTTGGTAAATATTTTCATAAACTATGCACTCATATGAAAGTAAACCAAATGAAGTATAGGATAAAAAGTGCTTTCTTGGGAAAAGAAATGAAGTTCGGCCCTGATTTACTCACTTGTGCATCAAATCCCAAGTGAAGATGCATGAATGATTCACACTGTGGTGTAGTAGTAATCCTTTCCAGGTATGGTCTTGGAAGCAATTCCTTGGGCAACAGATTCAGTGTATCCCACATAGATGCATTGCTCACAACAGCCTTTTTGGCACGTATAAACTGCAGGATAAATGATAAAAAATTCAACTTTCTATATCTTATCCATCAATTGAGAATCAAGTCCACTCACTTGCCCACTTCTTAGCTTTACTCCAATAGCTATATTATTCTCAATGGCAATCGTTTCAACATGGCTTCCTAGAGAGAGCCTTCCACCAAACTTCTGCAGTCCTCGGACAAGAGCATCAACAACAGCTCCACTTCCATGAAAAGGGTATTCAAGAGAGCAACCTGGCTTATACCATTCTGCAAACATGTAAATCTGTAGAAAGAAAAATCAAAAGTGAAGGAAATTATATATACGATAGATTTACAGGAACAATTCCTTAGGATAAGTCTCAAAAATCATAGATATCAACAACAGTAAGAGAAAGGAAGTGATCGAGGTCTCCGAGAGGAGGTACTCAACTATAGAAGTACATGGAGCCTTAGCATAAAAAAATGAATAAGAATACCAGTTTTTATTACGTCAACGAACTCGTGCTTGGTTAACACTGAGGCAAAAGATCAAAAGCAGTCCTAGACATGTGTACAATTCCTAGTGCAACCAGATAATATGCCTTGCTTAAACTTTATGTCAGAGCTGCAATCTATAAATTTTTCGCATCTGCAGTGATGAGATTTACAATCCATACATACGTTTAATTGTCATTGAGCTTTTGTAATGCATGAATATGTCTGATAGTGTTGTCCTCATAAACATACTAAAATTGAGATACAAACAATTTCACAGCCAACATCTGCTGCAGAGTGAGTTAGTGACAAAATTTTTAACTCTTAGAGCTATAGCTTTTAAGTAATCTAGATTTGCTTGAACAAGGAAAAAAGTTTTATCTGACTTATTTTTGGATTCATTCTGTCCATCAATTGTACAATAAAAAGCATCATCTGGGGATTTCATTAGGGATTTAAGAGAACAAACAGAACAGCAAAAGAGGAACTCTTCAGGTATTTTGGTTCTGTCAAAAATCATCCTCTTAGAAACCTTGGCATTCACATGACATTCATCGTAACTGTCATTCTTCTTCTAATAAAAGATTTGATTGCCATGAACTGTGAGAAAAGAAAATAATTTCATGCTTGTGTTGTCAATGACCCGATATTTATGCCCATAGGAAATCTTGGGTAAGCATTGTAGAGAAAGTGTTAGGAAACTGCTTCAGGACTAAAACATGTCCAAATGCAGATCATGGTTTTATTCTGGTTTTCTGTTGCTAAATTGTTGTCCTAGTCTTTAGGCTATTTCTTCTCTTATTGTGATGGTCCATGGCTTGTTTGTAGGACCATATTGTTAGGAGTTAGTTATTTATTTATTTTTAAGTTTAAATTGTAATGTTTCAGAGATTAATAGATGTAGAGCTCTGTTTTTTATTACTCTATATACGTTGCTCTCAGTTTCAATTTACTGCAGCTATTCCTACAACACAAGAACTAATTTCCTTCGAAGCAAAAATACCAACAATTGGTATCATAGCCTTCTTCTTGAGGGACCTGTGTGTGCTTGAGCTGTTATGGAGACCGAAGCTAGTTTCTCCCTAGTTGCTCCTCCTATGTTTGATGGAGACAACTACCAGATGTGGGCAGTGCGCATAGAGACATATCTGGAAGCTTTGGATCTTTGGGAAGCAGTAGAAGAAGGCTATGAAATTCCAGCACCTCCTACCAATCCCACCTTGGCTCAAATCAAAGCTCATAAGGAAAAGAAGACAAAGAAATCTAAGGCAAAGGCCTGTTTGTTTGCTGCAGTTTCATCAACCATTTTTACCTGAATAATGTCTCTAAAGTCAGCAAAGGAGATATGGGATTATCTCAAGTCTGAGTTTGAAGGAGATGAGAGAATTTGTGGGATGCAAGTGTTGAATCTAGTTCGTGATTTTGAGCTGCAGAAGATGAAGGAATTAGAGACAATTAAGGAGTACTCCGAAAGACTTCTCAGCATAGCCAATCAAGTCAGATTGTTGGTTTCTTCTCTTGCAGATTCAAGGATTGTTGAAAAAATCCTTGTAGTAGTGCCTGAAAATTTTGAGGCTACCATCACCACCTTAGAGAATACTAAGGACTTGTCCCAGATTACTCTAGCAGAGTTCTTGAGTGTTGACGTATAATGAGACAAGAAGGAGCTGCTGAAGGAGCCTTAGCAACCAAGCATCAAGATAATGGGAAAAATAGGTGGCAGAAAAACAAAAAGACTTTAGCAGCAGGAGAAAGTTCAACAATGGACATTAAGAGAAGGGCTGGAAACGAAAAAGCTGGAGTAAAAAAAGATTATCCTCCATGTCAACATTGTGGAAAAAAAGGTCATTCTCCTTTCAGATGTTGGAGAAGACCCGATGCTAAATGAAGTAAGTGCAATCAAATGGGGCATGAAGCAGTCATATGCAAAAGCAAAAATCAGTAGCAAGGGGAAGAAGCTAAGGCTGTCGATCAAGAGGAGGAAGATCAACTCTTTGTAGCTACATGTTTTGCAGGCAGTGAAACAAGTGAGATTTGGCCGATTGATAGTGGTTGCTCAAATCACATGACCAATGACAAGGAACTTTTTAGAGATTTGAAGCCAACCAACATCACCAAAGTCAGAATCAGCAATGGTGATTACATATCAGTCATAGGAAAAGGGACAGTTGCAATAACAAGTTGTTCAAGTACAAAACTAATCTCTGATGTTCTATTTGTTCCTGAAATTCAACAAAACTTGTTGAGTGTTGGTCAACTGATTGAAAGAAGTAAAGTTGCCTTTGAAGACAAATATTGTCTAGTTAGAGATGCAGGCAATCAAGATATTTTAAACGTTAAAATGAAGGGCAAAAGTTTTTCTCGAAATCCATTGGAGAAGGAGCAAGCAGCTTTTTCAATCAAAGAGAATACTACAGAAGTTTGGCATAAAAGGCTCGGGCATGATCATTACCAAGGGCTACTGCAAATGAAGACCAAGATGATGACAAAAGATTTTCCAGAACTTGAAGATCAAATTCAAAGTTGCAAGGTGTGTCAATTCGGCAAGCTCAATAGAAAATCATTTCCAAAGATAGCTGGGAGAGCATCAAGGAAGCTGCAATTAATTCACACAGATGTCTCAGGCCTCAAAGAACACCTTCCTTAAAAGGTAGTCTTTATTACATTGCCTTCATTGATGATTTCGGCTGAATGTGCTGGATTTTTTTCTTGAAGTACAGATCAGAGGTAGGTCAAGTCTTCTGGAAGTTCAAGGCAAGAGTTGAAAATGAAAGTGGCTGCAAAATTCAGATTGTGATATCCAACAATGGGAAGGAGTACACCTCGACAGAATTCAGCCAATTTTGTGAAGATGCGGGCATAGAACATCAGCTTACAACTCCCTACACTCCACAACAAAGTGGAGTTAGTGAGAGAAGAAACAGGTACATCATGGAAATGTCAAGATGCATGTTGCATGAGAAGAATTTGCCAAAAAAGTTCTGGGTTGAAGCAGCAAATATAGCTGTGTTTCTTCAAAATAGGCTCCCAACAAAGGCAGTAAAGGATCAAACACCATTTGAGGCCTTGTATGGTTACAAACCATCACAGAAGTTTCTTAAAATATTTGGTTGTTTGTGTGTTACTCGTGTTAAGGAAACGAGACAAGCTAGATAGAAGAGCATCACCAGGCATCTATATAGGCTATAGCATTGTCAGCAAGGCCTACAAAATTTTCCAACCACAATCTGGAAATATTGTTATTAGCAGGGATGTTCACTTCATGGAAGAAGAAGAGTGGAACTGGGATGATGCAAAGAATGGTTTGACCATGTCAAAGACGAAACTTGAGTTTCTTGGTTCAATTATTGAAAAAGAAGACTGGCATAATGAAAATGTGGATGATGTCCCTGTGAGAGGAACCAGGCTGCTCTCCGACATTCATGAAAGATGCAACATTGCTGTGTGTGAACCTGCAGATAATGACGAAGCAAAAGAGGATCAAAAGTGGATAGCTTCAATGGAGGAGTAGCTGTCTATGATAGAGAAAAAAAAAGACATGGATTCTAGTGGAAAGGCCTCAAGATAGAAAGGTAATTGGAGTCAAATAGGTGTATAGAACCAAGCTAAATGCTGATGGTTCCATCTAGGCAAGACTTGTAGTGAAGGGCTATGCACAAGTATTTGGTGTGGACTACTCGGATACCTTTGCACCAATGGCTAGACTCAATACCATCAGGCTTTTACTAGTTGTTGCAGCACAAAAGAACTAGAGATTGTACCAGTTAGATGTTAAATCAACCTTTTTGAATGGTATATTACAAGAAGAGATTTATGTGGAACAACCAGAAGGCTTTGTAAAAAAGGAAGAAGAAAACAAGGTTTATCTTCTCAAAAAGGCACTCTACGGATTGAAGCAAGCTCCAAGAGCTTGGTACAGTAAAATTGATGATCATCTCTCAGCTTGGGCTTTAAAAGGAGCTTATCCGAATCTACTTTATGCGTCAAAAGCAGTGGAAATGACATCCTAGTTATTTCACTTTATGTTGATGATTTATGGATTATAGGAAGCAATGCAGGTCAAGTGCATAACTTCAAGCATGAGATGAAGAAAGCATATGAAATGACAGACCTCGGGCTCATGTCTTTCTTCCTCGAAATGGAAATCAAGCAAGCTGAGCACGAAGTATTTATCTGTCAGAAGAAATATGCCAAGGAAATTTTAAAGAAATTTAAACTTGAAGAATGTAAGGAAGTAAGCACTCCTATGAATCAAAAGGAGAAGTTGTGCAAAGAAGACAGTGCTGACAAAGCTAATGAGGGATATTACAAGAGTTTGATTGGGTGCTTAGTATCTCACAACAACAGGGACTGACATTTTTAATGTTGTAAGTATGTTGTCGAGATTTATGCATTGTGCAAGTGAATTGCATCTCAAGGCTGCCAAGAGAGTGATTCGGTATGTCAAAGGGACAAGTAATATTGGTGTCAATTTCACAAAAAGCAAGGAGTTCAAGCTAGTTGGCTTCTCTGACGGTGATTAGGGAGGTTCCATTGATGATATGAGGAGCACCTCAAGGTACTGTTTTACTCTTAGATCTGGTGTTTTCTCTTGGAGCTCGAAGAAGTAAGAAACCGTGGCTCAATCCAATGTCGAAGCAGAATTTGTTGCTGCAACAGCCGCTGTTAATCAAGCTTTGTGGCTAAAGAAGATTCTAATAGATCTCAACCTGGAGCAAAAAGAAAGCACTAAGATATTTGTTGACAACCAAGCTACCATTGCCATTTCCCATAATCCAGTGTTTCATGGGAAAACTAAGCATTTCAACATCAAGTTGTTTTTTCTAAGAGAAGCACAGAAAAAGGAGTTGGTGACTCTAGTTTACTACAAGTTTGAAGATCAGTTGGCAGATTTGTTTACAAAGCCACTTTCAGTTAGCGGTTTGAGTTTCTAAGGCAGAAAATTGGTGTTTGCAGCTCCTAAAGTAAGGAGGAGTGCTAGGACATTGCTCTAGGACTGAAACATGTCCACGTGCAGATCATGGTTTTATTCTGTTTTTTTGTTGCTAAATTGTCGTCCTAGTCTTTAGGCTATTTCTTCCCTTAGTGTGATGATTCATAGCTTGTTTGTAGGACCATATTATTAGGAGTTAGTAATTTATTTATTTTTAAGTTTAAATTGTAATGTTTCAGAGATTAATAGATGTAGAGCTCTGTTTTTTATTACTCTATATACATTGCTCTTAGTTTCAATTTACAGTAGCTATTCCTACAAGCCAAGAAATAGTTTCCTTCGAAGCAAAAATACAAACAGAAAGCATCAAAATTTCATTAGAAAATTGAAAATTTAAAACAACATTGATATATGTAGTTACCATCTCCGCTGAGAGTATACCATTACATTTGACTCCTGCCAGAAGGAACGCCAAAAGGTCCACCCAATTCCGTACAAAAGGGTCCTTCAACTCCAGTGAGTCAACTATCTCAGAGAAAGGTCTAAGAAGCTTTGTTGCACCAAAAGCTGCCTGAGGTCCCATCTGGACAAACGACCTTAGCAATGAGGGAGCATATCTAACAGCAGCAGTAGACAGAACACCAAGATCACCCCTGATAGATATAGGTGGTAGAGCCATTGCAGCTGAAGCCAAAGGAAGTATTGCATCCTGTAGCCTCATAAATATGAAATATCAAATGAAAAAGGAAAGAGAACCAATCAGTTATTTTCTGATTAAATTCTCCCATATGAGAATTTGTTGAGGGCGCATTAGCTAGCAATCTGACTCTCTTTTGATGAATAAAAATCTTGTTTAGTTTGATTTTTCAGATTAATTACAGAAAAAAGGTTGACATTTTGGTCTCCATACTGCCTTAACACAGCAGATTTTTGATTTAGTTCCTACAGGATGAGTGACTTCCATGATGGCCCCACAGAGGTGTTTCCTTTTTAGTGCTAGTGATTATTTTATGTAAATATAAAGTACCAGAATCCACTCAGAATTGGAAATTTGAACTCTCACAACATATAAAGGTGCAAAAGGAGTTGGATTTTGTCAACACGAGACCAGAAGTACCATAAAGTAATTGTCTCATTGACCTGAACACAAGTAGTGAAAAATAAAGAATTGTATTACTCACAAGAAGCTTTTTCCACTCTTGAGTAGCATTGTGGCCTGCATACTTCTCAAGGTCCTGAACAAAGATATGAATTCCCACCAATAACCATTGTTTTGTTAGAGTCTTATAACATACTGAAAATGATACCTCATATGTAAAAAGTTTTGTGGAAGGACACACTTAATGAAACGCAAAAGAGTATGCTATAAGCTGCATGGATACATGGATGACTAGCTATTCAGTTGCCTTTTCTTCCCCACTAGCTTTAAGTTTTTTAAATAAAAAATGAAAATGAGTTCACTTGTCAAAGACTATATTAAGACACCATTAGGCAATTGGCTTCCATAAAAGTCTTTAGATGTTTGGTTATGAATGACATCAAAGCATAACGATGTCATAACAATATCGGCAAAATGCACCAATATATGGTATGGGGGAGCATTTTTCAAAGTACTTCATATGTTATAGAATTAAGTGTGGGAGTCTTTTGTGTTTTTCAGTTCACAAAACTGATTGATCCAATCGTCTTCCATTATAGCTACTACTCAGGAGATCTGATTTGGATTAGAACAGTATCTAATTGCAATATGTTTAAGCAACTTAAAACTTGCATGAGATAGAAGTCAAAGCCCCTTTCACCTTTTAAAATTGCATAAGCTGTGGAAACAACAATTTGTTATTGGATATTGCATATGTCTCAGTGTTTGAAATTTTAATAATACTCGTCTCAAAATGGGTTAAAAATGGGTGAACATCGTAGATATCTTCTACTCTTAACATTCAAACACATATCAAAGCACAGATGAAACTATAGAGCACTTGAATTTGATAGCTGAATCATTTTGATAGCAGTGCAGCAACGCACCTTGAAAAATTCTGTAGGGCCAATACGTGACAAAAATTCTCCCTCAGGTACATACACCATCCAAGAGTCATACTTTGCACAAGGAAGAGACTCGCCCAATGCATCCAGAACCTGGAGATGGTCAAAATTAAATTTAATGTGAATAGAGGTATATGTTGTGTTAGCTGCATAAGGACATCTGTGGCTTGTTGAAAATAAGCAATTTGTAAAATTAATTAAGTATATACTTCTTCAACAGTTAATTGGGAGTTTCTTCTCTAGATGATATGGTTGTAAGGGAGTGGTATGATAATGTTTACTTCTGTATAATCATGCCTTAACAGGTATTGGTTGATTTTTACTTTAATACCATAGAGACATCTATGGACCACAAACCACAACATTCCTCATAGCACACAGCCTTCCCTACATTTTTACAAAGAAGCTATTTTCGTGATTCGAACATATGACCATTTGGTCACAAAAAAATAACTTTACCGGTTACTCCAAAACTCGCCGACAACTAATTGAAAACAATAGAAGACATTTCTAAAGTTGTGAGAGAAGGACGCTTGCAGAAATGAGAACTGAAGACTTTTGTGTTGAAAACGACCAGAGAATTGGCAACATTGAGTGCATTACAGGTATAAATTATTCAAGACAACATAACAACCGTGTTATTCAAATTGTAAGCATTTAAATAACTTATGGAACTAAAGGTAACATTATTTGAATCAAGGGGCAAAAGGAAATTGGGCTTGAAGCATTTATCAGCCATAAGTTTGTAAATAGCTGCGCAAATTCCTCAAAATCTCCTAAAAGCGAAAAAGAATGAGAGAACCTGAGCGAGAGGATTAGCTTGCGGACCTCTTGACTCAAAACCAGAGAACAATGAAGGACCCGAATCAAACTTGTATCCTTTGATTTCAAAAGCATGGGCAGCTCCTCCTGGTTGATCATGACTTTCCAAAACCACAACATCTTGATTGTATCTGGCTAGAAGCCCTCCACAGCACAGTCCGCCTATGCCACTCCCAATAACAATCACATCTGCCTCTGCCTTACCTGCCCATCAAATTCAAAAAGTGATTCCATTTTCTCAAATTATGTGGGCATGTTTGTGAGAGAAAGAGACCTGGAAAAGTTGGCTTGTCCTTGAGGAGGAGAGCGGAGGGTTCTTGACCGTTGGAACTTCGCGCCAAAACTGAGGACCTGACAGAGAATGAATGGCGAATGAAGGAGTGAGAGGGGAGGAATATTGATGAAGCCACGGCCATGACACACATCCAATATAATTTTCTTTGAGATTTTTTATGAGTGTTTATGGTTCCGTTTCAATTTTATCATTTTCAGCTGTAACTGTTAAAGAAACTCTGTGGTCGTAAGACTATCCACATCTACGAAGACGATAGGATTTGTGGTTTGACATTCACACGTCTTCCTCTTCCCTTCTCCCATTACATATACTAGAAACATATACGCATAGAAATAAGCTATAGGTCTTGGTTAAGAATTAGATGAAGAATTACAAGATTGCATCTGTTCCAAGGAAACACAGTGAACAAGATAGTTTTTGAATTTCATTCCGTATAATTATCTCTTTAGTACTAATTATGTCCCATTTTGTGTAACTGAAAGGAAAGTCAAAAAGAAAACTGGCAAAAGGTCTTCAAATGACACACTTGCATTCTTGCCACTAACAAACAAACAACAAGTGGAAGCGGACTTAATCAGCCCATTCTCGAGTTCAACTCTTGCGTCTGTTCTTCTTTGAAATAGGGCATTAAGCATGAGCTAGAGAACCAATATGAAAGGACAAAAAGAAAAGGCAAAGTTTCGAAGAACTAAAAGCGTGCGGCTTTTTGGAGTTTTTTAAAATAGGTTTATGTTCAAAGTTCACCTAAGATGGACAGGTCCTGCTTGGGTAATGTACCCAACACACTCCCACTCAATTATGTTGTGCCAACTCTTTTCCCATTTCTACAAACCATCACTTTTGAATACAAAACAGTTCAACTTTGAGTGGAAAAGGCTAAACCAAGTATAAAGCAAATGTTGTAAACATGAGAACCTGCACAACCTATAAATCAAGCAAGCATCTCCTGAATCAATACTCTTCCTTTAGTAGATCAAATGTACACGAAGTTATGATATATTTATTAATTTAATATGACAATAAATTAAGCCTATTATAGAATAGTATTAATAAATAAAATGATCAATTTATTATTTTATTTATAATCTATATTTACAAATAAATAATAATTACTTTGATTATGTTTATTAACAAATA
>JAOQMP010000005.1:18270547-18287228 GCA_027563575.1 Erythroxylum pedicellare
ATTGGAGTTAAATGGGTTTATAAAACAAAGTTGAACAAAGATGGCAATGTTGACAAGTATAAGGCACGACTTGTCGTGAAAGGGTACAAACAAGAATTTGGGGTTGACTACAAAGATGTGTTTGTTCCTATTGCAAGGATGGATACTGTTCGATTGGTGTTATCCATAGCTGCCCAAAATTCCTGGTCCATCTATCAATTAGATGTAAAGTTGGCATTTTTGAATGGTGAGTTGAAAGAAGAAGTGTATGCTGATCAACCACTTGGATATGCGAAGAAAGGTAATGAGAAAAGGGTATTTAAATTAAAAAAGGCTTTATATGGATTAAAACAAGCTCCAAGGGCTTGGTTTAGCCGTATAGATGCTTATTTTGCTAGAGAAGGCTTTCTAAAATGTCCTCACAAACACACTCTTTTTACAAAGCTTGGAGATAATGGTTCATTGCTTGTTGTGTGTCTGTATGTTGATGATCTGATATATACTGGGAATGATATTGTCATGATTGATGCATTTAAAAGAAGTATGATGAGTGAATTTAAAATGACCGATTTGGGGTTAATGCATTATTTTCTCGGTATTGAAGTTATGAAGTCACCAGCTGGTATTTTTATTTCACAAAAGAAATGTGTTCTTGAGATTTTGGACATGTTCAAAATGGAATACTACAAGTCAGTTAGTACTCGTACTAAGTATGGCTTAAAGTTGATGAAAGAAGATGGAGGAAAGAAGATAAATGCCATTTTGTACAAGCAAATTGTTGGAAGTTTGATGTATCTAACTTCAACAAGACCTGACATTATGTATGAAGTCAGTTTAATAAGCTGATATATGAAAAATCGAACCGAGAATCGTCTAGTTATTGCAAAATGAATTTTTTGTTATTTAAAAGGCACAAGTGATTATGGAATTTTTTATGCAGCTGGAACAAAAGAAAAATTAATCAGTTTTTCTGATAATGATTATATAGGTGATGTGAATGATAGGAATAGCACATCAAGATTTGTGTCTATAATGAATTCTAGAGTTGTATCATGGTCATTAAAGAAGCAACAAATTGTTACATTGTCAAGTACTGAAGCTGAATTTATTGCAGCAGCAACATGTTCCTGTCAAGCTATTTGGTTAAGAAGATTGCTTGAAATGCTTCATTATCAGCAGCAAGGTCCAACAACTATCTATTGTGATAATGTTTCAACAATTAAAATTTCTAAAAATCTAGTTTTACATGGAAGGAGCAAGCAGATTGATGTTAGATTTCATTTTTTGCGTGATCTTTGCAACAATGGAATAATTGATCTGGTTTTTTGCAAGAGTCAAGATCAAGTAGCTGATATTATGACTAAACCACTTGAGCAAGCTGTGTTTGTTAAGCTTTGAAGAATGCTTGGAGTATGTTCTTCAAAGCGTGCTACTATTTGAAAATGGCGTTGTTGGACGAGAATTTCATTTCTCTAAACTAATCTTCTACAGAATATTAGTTTAAGGGAGGGTGTTGATATTATTTTAATAATTATGTTTTACGTTTATCTAAAATAAAATGGAAGATTCTATTTGACCTGGTCTTTAGGACTTAGGAGTATTTGTTAAGTTGAATTCATATAGAAGTGGAGTTGACCATGTTTTAAGTTAGCGGAAGTGGTTTCCTTTTTATTAGCTAATTTTGGTTCATGTAATGCCTATATTAAGGATATTTTATATTTGAAATAGAGAGCATAAAAGTTTCCAGCACATCCTCTTCTGTTAATTTATTTTTGACAAGTTCTTTTATTTTTTCTATTAGATTTAGCACAAATTCTTCCCTACGGCCAATGATTAACGAAAATAACGCTATGGACTACTATCAAATGTGGAACGAAATTCTATCTCTAATGAAAGACAACGTTGTAGTGGCTATTAGTGGGATAAAGTTGAATAAAACATAAGAAGTAGGAACGAATAGCATGTTATATGAACAAAGCGATTTTATTACAGAATAATGAAGTAACAACTTCCTACTCTGTCTGAAGGTTTTACAACCTTTTATAACCTTCAGACATGTTAACTAATTAAAAGATAAATATTGTGGTTGTTACAAGTGGTTTTGGACAGTTTATGAATATTGTCTAGACAATTAATTGAAGAATAACGTCCTCCTTACATGCAAATCATGCATTCATATGTTGTAAATCATTTGACGTTAAACCATACAACATCCAACTTGTTTTTTTTTTCTCCAAGGGAGAACACAAGATTACACGCCTAATTGCGGGGATGAGTCCCCAAACATATCTGTGAGGATATATGAGTTACAACCTGAAGGTGGATACGGAAAAACGAAAAATTCCTACATGATAAGATCTTGCATCATGGGCTAACCAATCCACACACCTATTCCCTTCTCGAAATATATGACAAAATCTAACCTCCCACTATCTATCCAAAAGCTCCCTGATGGCCATTCCCAAAGCACTATCTCTTAAGTGCCATTTCTTGGAACCGGATAAAATGTTGATGACCTCTAAAGCGTCCACTTCTACCTCAATTCGTCTATAGCCCAAATCCCATGCCAAATTTAGGCTTGTATGTACTCCTTACATTTCAGTAAATAACGGCATACAGAAACCTATGTTGTGTACAAAGCTGCCCAAACACTATCCGAAATAGTCCTGCTGTAGTCCTCTAGTTGAAGCGCCACTAGAACCCAGATGAACCGCTTCGTCTGTGTTTAACTTCACCCAACCCTCTTAAGGCCTTGTCCAGACTGCATTTTGCCTGTTGTCTCCCCTTCTCATGGTTATTGCTCGAGCGAACGTGGTTTCTGCATTTTTTTTATCTCACCAACATACTCTATTATCGTAGCAATTCCAGCATCCATACTCGGCCATGCAAAAGTCAGGATCAAAGATTGCTTTGTTCCTCCAGCGCTAAATATATCAACAAGCAACCCCGGATATGGTGGACCAAGGAAAACTCCTACCTCCGTATCTTTTCGTAAATTCATTTTCAGCCAAACACTAACGTCACCCATGTAAAAATCTACATGGCGACCATGTTGGAGAATCTGAGTCCACAAGGACTTAACTTGAGAGCAATCTCTTATCGCATGTAAACAAGTTTCTGGGATGCTACAGAAACTGCATCGTGAATCCCCAGTAAGATGTCTGGTGACCCTCTGCTGATTTATCAGTAACTTCTGCTTAGCTAATAACCACAAGAAGGATCGGATTCACTGGGGACCTTGCCAATGCCACACTGAATCCCAAAAACTACTGCCCTCCTCAACTTGAATCTCCTCAATGAGTTCATATGCAGATGCGGTAGAGAAAATACCATTAGGACTAGCTCCCCATAATGGCTGGTCATCTCCAAACTCCGCTCGTGGGACTAAGATATTTGCAAGATCCGTACAAACAGCAGTAGGAAGGTATCGGTGAAAACTGTCCTAATTCCATCCACCCCCTTGAGTTACATAGTCCTTAACTCATGCACGAATCAACTCATCAGGGAAAGAAGTGACTGCTACATAAATTAAGGGGCCACATTCTCCAACCCAATTATCCAGCCAAAATTTTATTTGTCTGTCACTTCCCACCTACCATTTGGAGCCCACGATTACGTAGTGCCAGGTGGCTAAAATTCCTCTCCACACTGTCGAGGCTCTTGCAGTATTCAGCTATCTAAGGATAGTATCAAATATGTATTTGGATCGTAAGATGCGAACCCACAAGACAGAAGAGTTCCTCAACAATCTCCAACCCAGTTTCGCTAGCATTGTGTCATTATTGGAATGACTGCGCCTTAGGCCTAGACTGCCCAATTTCTTAGGCTTGTAAATTAAATCCCAGTTGACCAGATTAATCTTCCTCTACCCTTATGTAGAGCCCTATATAAACTCTCTAATTTGTTTTTCCAGTTCATAGCATAAAAGTCTCGGAAGTCTTACCGTTTGCATGGTGAAGATAGGTAGTGCTGTGCAGATAGATTTTGTGAGAGTAACCCTGTTTACAAGGGACAAACATTTAGCGCTCCACCCTTCTAGCTTACCATGAACCTTATCAATGATATACTGATAGGTATTCCTCTTTGATCTTTCATATATTATAGGGATCCCAAGGTATTTCCCAAGATTTGTAGTATGCTGGAATCCTGCCAGTTGACTTAACATTTGGGTCCGTGCTCTAGAGACATTTTTCGAAAAGAAAATACATGTTTTAGCATTACTAACCTTCTATCTTGAAACTTGACATAACTACTCTAAAACATGTGAGATGATGCGCACCTATGGTTCGGAAGCTTCCGTAAACAAAAGCAGATCATCTGCAAAAAATAGGTGAGAGAGGTTAGGACCTCCTCTACTTAAATGCAGCAGTTTCCATTTTTCTTGCCAGATCAAAGATGTGATGAGATGCCTCAATCTTTCCATACTCAGTACGAATAGATATGGGGATAGTTGGTCACCTTGATAGATCCCTCTAGATGGAATAAAAGGCTCCGAGAGTGCACCATTCCAACATACTTGCATTGTAACCGAGGTGACACATTTCATGATTAAGCTGATCAATGTTTTCGAGATTTCGATTTCCTGTAATGTATCCTGAATGAACTCTCAACGAAGTCTATCACACGCTTTCTCCAATTCTACTTTAATGGCCAAGAAACCAGCTCTCCCTTTCTTCCTTCTCATCGTATGGATAGCTTCCTGAGCCAAGATGATATTGTCCATGATAGATCTTCCTGGTACAAAACTGCATTGGTTTGAGGCCACCAACTGATCCAAGAAAGGTTTCAAACGGTTTACTACAATCTTGGTAATGGTCTTGTATATCATCGAGCATAGACTTATCGGTCGGAATTGAGTAATATGCAGCGTAGATGGGATTTTTGGTAATAACACTAGAATTGTATGATTTAATTGAGCCTCCCATGTTTCATGCTGAAAATTTTGCTAGGCAAATTGCACCACCGAAGCTCCTACATGTTCCCATTGCTGTTGATAGAATTACGCACTAAATCCATCCATGCCTAGTGCTTTATTGGGATGTATGTCAAAAATGGCTTTCTTGACTTCCTCAAGAGTAATAACCCTGGTAAGACTTTGATGGTCATCATTATGCATCCTTTGGAAACCGCCTGAAGTGGGTAGTCCACTCCCATAATCTTCTTCCTCGGAAAGCAAAGAATTGAAATAATCCCTGGCCAATGCCCTTAGTAATGTCGAGTCTGAAACTATATTTCTTGCATCATCTGTTAGGCTATCTACACGTAGCTGCCTCATTTTTGCCATGGTGAGTCGATGGTAGTATTTTGTATTGCAATCGCCTTGTGTCAACCACGTATCGTGTGATTGTTGATGCCAATATAACTCCTCTTCACAAAGAACTTGTGTTAACTCCCCCTTAAGTTTCTCTTCTAGCTCCATTAAGGGTTCCGAGTCTCTCATTTCCAATTGTCGTTGAATACCATCCAGTCTAGCCAAGAGTCGTCTTTTACGATGAAAAATATTGCCAAAATCTTGTTTGTTCCAAACGCTAAGTTTTTTTGCAAACGAAGATAGTGAACCAATAAAATCCGCCATATCTAGGTTCCAATTCTCCTCTATGAATGAAAGAACTGAGTGTTTGCCAACCAAGCCGATTGAAACCAAAATCCTCTCCTGATACCAATCCTCGACAGGTTTAAGCTAACCTTTACAAGGAGTGGCCCATGATCCAAACCTAGGAAAGGCAAATGGGTAACTGATGATTCCGGGAAAGCTTCCAGCCACGATAAGGAGCAGAGAGCATGGTCTAGTCTTGCCTGAATAGAACCCTTTCTCCATATAAATCGTGAACCCCCATAACTTAGATCATGCAAACAACACCTTTGGATATATTGCCTGAATTCCTTACTGACCACTGGTGTTGATGAAGAACCGCTAATTTTATACACAATGTCCAACTTGGCATTAAAATCTCCCCCAGCAACCATTCCTCCGAAGTATAACTAGCAATTTAAGACAAGTTTTCCCAAAGGAATCTCTGGAGGGTGTAGTGCAGGCTTGCATATATGGTTGTGAAAAAGAAACCAACCCCTACATATTCGATCTTTGTATGTACAAACTGACGATGAGCTAATAGTACTGAAACCTTCGTCCCCAAATTTCACATTAACCAAATTCCTCTTAAGTGGCCCACAGTTTCAACTCTAAATGAGAACTCAAACCCCAGTTTAAGGATTATTTGATGGGCTCTGCCCCGCTGATTCTTGGTTCAATAAGGACAACTAAAAAAGGATGATGGAGCTTAATATAATTCTTCAAAATACGCTGGAAGGTGACACCACCAGCGCCTTGGCAATTCCAAATAACAATGGACATTAAACACCTAAAAAATAGACCATCATTCCCTCCGCTTAATCGAAGGTATTACCTTATACCCATGTGGGTCGTCTTTCGAGATACTATTCGGGGTTTGGGGAACCTCCTCTACAATCGAATGTTGTACACCTTGATCCTCCTCCATCCAATGCTCCTTCTCACTGTTATTAGGAGGTTTAGAAGGAGGAGGAATGATCTCCGCTAAGGGAGGCTCGATAATTGTAACCTCGTCTACTTCTATGCCTTTTACTATATCTTCTTCAGACTCCCTAATAATATATAATTCAGCTCCACTTACCACCTCCTTATGCGTGGAGATACTGAGTGCTACATGTTTATCAGGGTTACCATGCTGGAGTTGTATTCGTGAAGAGGAAGGAACGTGTTGTCGTGATTGTGCCTGCAGGATGACACTGTCAGGTGCAACCATCCCCTTGCTATTTTCTGCCTGTATTTTGCTCTTTGGTCTCGGTGTGAGTTGTGTCTCTGTATGTTCAGCTCCCTTACCAATGGATGTCCTAGGTGGAGTCCCTGAGACCTTCCCAGATCAACCCTCCTAATGCATGGAGCCTTTTATGCAGTATCATTGATAACTGGTGATTGGTTAATGTCTTCCCCCAGAGGTTCAGTATTTGATAAAGTTGAGAATCTGAATCCTCTATTTTGGGGCAAAATACTGAAATCATTGGAATTTTTCTAAGTTAGGGTCCATGGGCGTGGTTTACCATTCCGCCGTTAGACTTGGATCCACGACCCATAATTCTCCTTTATAGCTGGCTTGGTCGGGATCGAATGATCCTCTGCGTGAACCCCTTTTGGTCTCTCCGTTGCTTGATCGCTGTGTGGAACAGTATGAGGCATTGTTGTCGGTGGTCTGATATGATCTGGGCAGTGGTTTATTTCGTGACCCACTCTGCCACAGGAAAAGCAAATATGTGGGAGACTCCCATATTTGACCAGGATCTCCTCGCCGTCTAGCTCGACTCGTGATCGTAGAGGAGCATTGAGGTTGACATCCACTGCTACACGTGCATATTTACCTCTGATTGAATGTGTGGTAGTCTCATTTATCTTGATGGTGTTGTTGACCAGATTGTCCATAGTCGTGAGGATCTTCGGATGATAATGGGAGATGGGTAAATCTGGAAAGCGGACCCAGACCACTGCACGGGAAATCTTGCCCAGCAATGGACGAAAGCTCAGGTACCAGCGCTGCACCGAGAGGACGTGGCCCAGGATCACCCACGATCCCTGGGTTAATGCATGCATGCAGATAATCGGTTTCCTCTTTGAAATTCGATAGGTAAAAGTCATTTTCTAAATGCACCACCTTCATCGATCCTGAGGGTTTTCACATCGTTTTCAGCTTTATAGAAATCATCTTATAAACTACGCGTTTTCGAGAAGCTCCACGATGACTCCTTTTTCCCACTGCTTATCTAATTTCGATCAGAAATTTCTAGATAATATGATTCCACTCCCAAAATCCATAGGGAAAACGGCGATGTCTCCTTCTATCTCCACGGGGTCTTCGTTTGGCTAGTGATGCTCCGTCGCTTCGTCACTTACTATAGCACCAATTACTGCCGCTCTGTAACTAAGTGATTGAGACAAAGGAAGAGGCTCCTCCTCGCGAAATCTTTTCGTGATCTTATTAGCCAAATGGCCATCACGATTGGGTACTGTAGCACCAATTACTGCCGCTATGTAGCTAAGTGATTGAGACAAAGGAAGAGGCTTCTCCTCGCGACATCTTTTCCTGATCTTATTAGCCAAATGGCCATCACGATTGGGTGCTGATTCAGAACGTATAGAAGCGTCCATGAGAGGTTTTATAAACTATCTTTAATGGAAGGTGATGGATCAAAGTGTCAAGGAAAGAAAAGAAACGCGGAACGTCTAACTTGTTTAGCCAATTAAAACTGTCCATCAACACACCAATACGCAGCACATCAAGAAGCCACGTTGTTCAAGCCATGTCAATTACGTCCAGATGCATGCTGTCAAAATAATTAAATGACAATTATGTAAATAACACCCATCTTTGTATGGCCATGCAATCCATCAGACCATGCCACATTAACAACGCTAGAAACCATGCAACCATGCAACGTTACCAAGGTTATTCACTACCGTACCTTCACTTCCCAGCCAACTTATATTAATTAATTCCAGCCTTGATAATATATGGTTTTTGTCATCACCTATGACCAAAGGAACATTACAACTTTGCCAAAACATATCCCCGTCATATTGCCAAAGTTGTGCAAAATTGGTGTTTACCCAACACCGAAAAGGTCTCATGGGATCCCAGAATGGGTTTTATGCTACTTTGCTGTTTATCCAAATGTTTGTTGCTGCTGTTGTGATTTCTACTTTTAGGTTCCAAATTGGGGCATACCATATGTTGCAATAAAGTATATAAAGTTACAGGATGCTGATGGCAGAAGAAAGTGATGTATGTCTGTAAACACAAGTGATTTAGTAACAGCTGGGCAGGAACGATAACCGGCGCCCATCATTCTCAACATCATTACGCTCTTCAGAACAAGATGCATTGAAAGCAGTCAACGTTTTATTTGCTTTAGTTTTATTGAAATAGTTGAGCCATCTTCCCTAGCATTAGTGTCATCACCTTTTCCCTACTTTTTCACTGCACTAGCATGTGTTGGTGTTCAGAGAGAACATTTACAAAAACTAACGACTTCTTTTTTCACAGACAATCAAGAACAACATATTAGACATTTCCTACCCATCCACAGGTTAATTAAGTCACAGTAAATGTACGTCCGTCAACCTTGCAAAAGACAAATACAAAATAAATACATGGATGGCTAGCCACAGCAATTGTTTTTCTGCTGAATTGGCTCTCCCTTCATTTGAACCGTCCCCGTTGACTTGTCAGCTGTTGGCTGGTTACCCATTCTGCATTTGTTTTGATAACAAAATGATGAGCATGCGTACATAACCGTAAAAAGAATATTTTTCTTTGAAGATTTGAAGATCCAAAAGAAAATAACAAGCTTGATCAGAATTAGAACACTGGATTGCCATATAAAGATGGCCAAACTCGTCACGAGACCAGCAATTATAACAGAGAACATAGCCATGTTCCCCATACATGATAAAAGAAATGGTTGCCAAATGCTATTGCCGTGAATATTGTATGAATCTGTCTTTGTTATACAAAATATGCTTCAAATGTCTTTATGCTTTAATGACACGAGTGGTACAGTTCAATGGATATCTCAATGCTAATTTGGTCATAACCTACGAGTTATAACCAAATCTCTCCATATACATATGTACTACATTTAGGAATAACTAAAAACTAAATCTCACGGGCTCCTAGTGTGAAACAACTTTCACCATGTTCAATTTCTGACATGACAATTCACCAAAAGACAAATTGAAGTCCATCTCAATCAGTAAACAAAAGTTTTCTTCCAGATTCTAACACAAAATGCATATAAGCAGTGATCAATCCAAACACAGAGAATAAAGAACTATAAAGAAAAGCAATAGGAGGTAATCTTGCACTTAATGCAAGGAAACATAACATATTTCCAAGTGTAACCAACTTTTCCAGATTGAACCTCACTAGCAATGATGTGAATGATGATCTTGAGTGTTAGAATTCTATAAATGCAAATTGGTCACAATTAGTTTCCCCTTTTTCTATAATTACTGGAAAACCAAAAAGCTGGAGCTACAACTCCAATAATTGCTAAAACCAGCAGGTAAGTGCAAACTAACAAGATAAGTTCTTTTATTTTTGTATAGTAGAGGTGATTCAAGTTATACTTTTTCTTAATTTCGCTAGCCATGGTCAAGAAAGCCTGCTCCACATTTATGGCATCTTTAGCACTCGTCTCCAGAAATGGGATTCCAAGTTCATCTGCAAACACCTGCAATTCATTTTGGTATAGTAGATCACAATCAGCATGAATGATATAAAGTCAAATTTCACTTAATCACACTTCTCGACATTTACTGATAATTTTCTCATCTTGTTGCCATCAATCGGCGAGATTCATCAGATTGACCAGCAGTTCATGCAAAGGCAACTAAACAGCTCAAGTCAGACACATGGGTGTCCTAGTACACGTGAACAATGTTCTCTGGAAGATAGAACACTGAGATACAGACTATTATCATTTAGTATTTTTCTGCTTCAATGAACCTTTACCCGCCATAGCGATATGGGAAAGCTTTCTCTTAAAGTGTACAGGCACAGAACATATATAACAGACAAAGAAAACACTGAAACAAGAAACTTGTAATTGAACTAACAGCTAAGGAAAAACCATCAGGTATAGAATATCAGCATAAATGGTATATGTCTAACTTACTGTACAAATTTATTGCACAAGCCAGCTAAGTTCACAACTTGATACAGAATTTAATGATGGTTTTGCACTACGAACAAACTCAGCATAAACAAATAGATGAGCATAAGTTCAGATACATAAAAGCAATAAAGCAATCAACCATAAGTAGCTACACCTTTGCCGTTTGTGTGTCAACAACCTTGCTCTCAACAAGATCACATTTATTCCCAACTAACAGCTTGCATACACTATCATTTGCATATCTATCAATCTCATTAAGCCACTGCTTGACATTGTTGAAGCTCTCCATCTCAGTAACGTCATAGACTATCTGGTAAAATTTCAAAATAAATATTACATAACTGTATTCAGCCATGATTTCAAAAGTGTACAAACACCTTGAGCAAGCATATAGTTTCCTGGACTATTAAAACAGGAGAAAATTCTTAAAAAGCTAATATTTGAAATTAGGTGAAAGGGGTGACTTATTCAATGAGCAACCCCATCGCAGCCTCCAATGGTGAATGGAGGAGAATGGGTGAAAATTGGTTGCACATGGCAATTAGCACCAACAGAAGTAGATTGTGAGGTAGAAGGAATAGTGGAGACATATTGCTTAAAAGGGAGCATGACCAAACACATTAAAACTCAACTTGGCACACATATCAGGCATAAGTAACTTTTCATCTAGTCTATAGCCTATACCTCCTTTTGACTTGATGATAGAAAGTCTATGCCAACTACAAATTTTTAATCCTTAAAGATGATAGTTACAACTCCTTACTATTATCCCATGAGCTCCTCTGTAATAACTGCTTGTTATTGTGCGAAATCGTTCCTGTCCAGCAGTGTCCCACTAAACAGAAAGGAAACATAAACTGGTCAATTGTAAAAAACAATCAATAAATTATAGGCCAATATCAGCTTATGGTTAAGCAAAAGAATTATGAAAAAGAAAGGGCCATGTTCTTTTCTATCATTTTTACCTCGATGGAAAAACCCAGAGAAGATATAAGACAGACTCTAAGCAAAACGTTTCCATCAAAATACCGCTAACATTCATGTTGAGATTGGTCATGATCTCTTTCACATTGAAAATTTTAAAAAAAATGCCTTCAGAAAACACCTTCAATACATTGATCTTGTTATCCATATTGTAAACGTTGAAAAATCAGACAATAGTTAGCTTTGGCACCAACATATAGATTCGCAGTTGCAACACAGGCACTGTTTAGCACTTGAAATCAAATTGGTTCACTTTGTAGACAAACAATACAACACTTTGACTACACCTGTTGTTAGAACTGACTTTTCATAGGTTCAAACACTTAGACATAACTGAAAATGAATTTGGGCAGCAATTGACAAATAGTAAAAGCACGTCCAGGGTTTGTCCTTAAACGGAAGCTGTATTATCACACGAAGCTTAACATGCCATTCAAGCAAAGCATTCATATTTTGGGCTTGGGTTTATAATCTATCTCAGCCTAAAACATGATCAGGTCCACTTGGTCATCTATCTAAATATATTTATATTCCTTCCCTACGAGCAATGCAAGCGAAATAAACTTTGACATTGCCAAAATCAACCAGTCTTTCGACTCGTCTGCTCCAGCACTAACGAACAACCAGTGAAAGACGATGTTGTCCTGAGAAAAAAAAAAAAAAGACCCAGAAACATCTCCAAATGAAGATCCCTGATACTTACAATTTGCAGCTTGATTGTCTTGCCATCCAGCTCCACAGTCCTGATTTTCTGCAAAAATCAGGAAACATTTATAACCTACAACAGTTGCAAACAAACGCACAGAAGAGAAGCACAGAGACAGAGATACTCACGAAGTCTACCCCAATGGTACTAATGTAGCTGTCCACATAAGAATCATCCTAAAATTTGTAAACCAGAAAAGAAGTAAAAACTGACATTACAAAAAAGAATACAGTAACCGATCTTCAACCCCTAAAAGGAATTTAAAATACACAGGCTATAAATAAATGAAACATTAATGAGAACAGCATTCAACAACTGCAACATCAACAGAAAAAAGAGAGAGTCAACTCACAGCAAATCTTAGAAGCAGACACGATTTACCGACGGAGGAGTCTCCGATTAGCAAAAGCTTAAACAGATAATCGCTACAGAAACCCAAAAAAAAAAATAAGAAAAAGGGAAATGAACTTGGAAGAAAAAGGAGAAAGAAAGAGTAGAGTTGAGGAATGGGCTTACTATTCGTTGCCCATGACTGATACAAAATTGTTGGGAGAGAAGAAGATGACTGATACAAAATTGTTGGGAGAGAAGAAGATGAAGCAAAGGAAAGTCAGGGAGAGAGACAGGAAGTGGGATTGCAATATGCAAGCAGTGTTGTACCCCCCATCACGTCTCTTTCTAGTACTTTTAATAAATTCACCAGCTTTAATTTATATTGCTTTTTTTTAAAAAAAACTCAACCTTTAAAATCTATTTCAATTGAATTTAAAGAAGAAATATCGCCAAGTTTCTTTTTAGGCATTTTTAGTTGCCCAATTAAGCTGTAATTATTTTTATCATGTCAGTACCACCAATTTTTCAATCACTCTTAAACTTATTATTGGTTTAATATTGAGTATGTGAAGATATTTTTTAACTTAAATTTTGATTATTTTCAATTAACCTAAACTTCTCTAAATTATAAATAATACTTAAAAATTAAACTATTTATATAAATTAACTGAAAAATTTTGAAGAAAGATTTTAAGACAAAATAAAGTAATTTTAAAATGCAATTAAAAATAATAAAAATTTCCTTTTTGTGTTAATAATATTTTATTTTATTTTTAAAAATAAAAAATGAAACTTACTCTTTTATAACTGGAAGATCACGATACAAAGAGAAGGCTGATGTCTTTTTCTTGAGTCTTATATATTAGGGCAACCCTTTTTATAAATACAATTATAAATATAATAAAAATGAGACAAGTTTAGAAATATCTACTAATTGTCTCCATTTACACATTCTATTTTACAGGAATATGTAAATCATAGGTATTAATATTATGTAATAATAGACAACTGACATTAATTTTGTCCACATACGCAAAAAGTAATAAATTGGAAATGAAAAGAAAGAACATGATATAAGTTGAATAAAAGACTAAATTAATTTTGAGGAACCAAAAACTTAGAGAAATATAAAAGAAAACTTTACTAAATTAAAATCCTAGGGAAATTTTTAGGATTGAACGAAAAAAAAAAAAAACTAAATATGTATATTGGCATAAGAAAGCCTATAGAGTATCTAGGATTTTCGAAAAAGTGAGAAAAAAGAACTAGATGGGCACCTAGGGGTTCGATTGAAGTTAGAAGATGGACTTAGAGATGTGCTCGACCTTTGGATTACAAACTAAAATAAGAAACCTAGTAAAAAGTCTAGGTATTTAACTATAAACCTACGGAGGAATCCAGGTTTAGAACTAAAGAAATAAGATAAGAGGACCTAGAGAGGTATTTATGTATTTAAGTATGAATTTAAAGACGTATTTAGGATTTGGATTGAAAACTAAAATGAGAGACCAACTTAACAAGAAACCTAAAGAGGGATATAAGTTTTCAATCCAAATCCTAAATACGTCTTTAAATTCATACTTAAATACATAAATGAGACCAACTTAACAAGAAACCTAAAGAGGGATATAAGTTTTACATTGAAAATTGGATAAGAAACCTAGAGAGCCATATAGGAACTTATAACTAAACTGGTATATCATTAGGACCTTGACCTAAAAAAAAGACCTAAAGAAGAATCTAGGTATTCAAAACTCAATTGGAATACCTAAAGTGTTTAAGGTTTTGACCCAATATTTGAAAACAGAAACTTTAAGAGGTATTTAAAACTAAATTTAGATACCTAAAAACTTCGAGAGGCATCCCCAAATTTAAAATTAAATTGGAATACTTAGAGAATTTTGATCTAAAGTTTGAAAAGAAAGTCCTAATGAGATGTCTATGCCTTTAAAACTAAATTGTGATACCTAGAGATGTGTCTAAGATTTTAACCCAAATTTTGAAAAGAAAGACCTAGAGAGGCATATAGGCATTTAAAACTAAATTAACATTCTTAAAGAAGTGTCTCAGATTATGCCTAAAATTTAAAAGAGAGACCTAAATATTAAGATATATTTAGTTATTTAAAACTAAAATGGGATGCCTAGATAAGTAATATATGGTTTAAACCAAAATTTAGACATAAAGACTTATATTGGTTTCTAGTTATTTTAAACTAAATTGAGATACCTAAAGAAGTTTCTACAATTTTGACTAGTATTTTAAAAAGAGAGTTAAATCTAAACATTTAAAACTACATTACATAACCTAAAGAAGTATCTAGGATTTTGACCTGAAATTTGGAAAGAAAAAGGAAGGCATCTAGGAAATTAAAGCTAAATTAAGATTCTTAGAGAAAAGTATAAGGTTTTAACTTGAAATTCTAAAAGACAGTTATGAAGAGATACCTAGCAATTTAAAACTACATTAAGTTACTAAGAGAAGTGTATAGGAATTTAATCCAAAATTCATATAGAGAAACCTAGATATGTATATAGGCATTCAAAACTAAATTAGAATAGCTAGAGAAGCATCTATGATTTTAACTCAAAATTGGAATATCTATAGAAGCATCTCAACCATGTTCAACATCTATGAATCCTCCAACCTATTCATTTAAATACCTCCACCTCATAATCCTACCTTAGATTCTCATTCCATTCAGATCACTACTATACGACTGAATGGAAAGAATTTTCTTCACTGGTCCCAATCAGTTAGAGTGTACATTTATGGTAGAGGCAAGATTGGATATCTGACTGGTGACAAGAAGGAACCTGCAGCTGATGATTTTGCACACGGAATATTGGATGCTGAAAACTTTATGATTATGACGTGGTTAGTCTATTCTATGGAGGAGGATATCAGCTCTAACTACATTTGTCACCACACGGCTAAAGGGTTATAGGATAATGTGAATCAAATGTATTTTGATTTAGGAAAGTAGTCCTAAGTGTACGAGCTAACTCTGAAATTGGGTGAGATCCGCCAAGGTGAGGATAGTGTTACTAAGTACTTTAATTCTCTTAAGCGTTTATGGCAAGACTTAGATTTGTTTAATGACTATGAATGGAAATCCCTAGATGAGTGTAATTAGTATATGAAAATAGTAGAGGATAACTGAATCTTTAAGTTCTTGATTAGCCTTAATGTTGAGTTTGATGAGGTTAGAGGCATGATTATTGGGAGATAACCACTCCCATCTATTGGGAAAGTCTTTGCAGAAGTCCAACGTGAAGAGTATAGACGGTTTGTGGTAGCATGTCGTAACACTATGTAAAATAACTAGACTTAAAACTATGTTAGTGATGAGTCTAATTCGATCCCACAAAGAGTATGTCTAAAGCTTTTGAAATGAAAAGAATTAATGTTTACAGTATTAGGGGGTTGGTTTGATTCAAATAACAATATAAAGTGAAATTAAACTAAAGAAAACAAATTAAAACAAGAAGTTAAAAACGACAAAAATGAGGAATGGGTTTTGGAATCTAGTTCTCGGATCAATCTCAGCCTACACACAGATAAGCATACTTCATTATCTTGTATTCTCACAGCTCTCTTTGAAATTATTAATCGTAAGATAACAATAAGCTTTGTTAACCGCAATTTTTCCTTAGGTCGTGTTCAATTAAAACAAGCTGTTTAATCAAACCTAACTATCGAACAATCTAGAACAAGTTCTCTAGATTTAGTTAGATAATTGCATTACAAACTAGAAAAACAAACTAATCTAGTTAACAACCATATAAGCTCTATTAGACCTGAAATTTTTTTCCAATTTTTGTGATTTATTATTTAGCTTTTTATGTAGGTTTTGGTTGATTATTCCATTTTCTGATTATTTTTGAACGTAGTCATTAATTTAGTGGCATAAATAGAGATTATAAAATGATGGAAGGATTTGAATTAAGTTAGAATTAATATGGGAAGGTT
>JAOQMP010000005.1:18301167-18311879 GCA_027563575.1 Erythroxylum pedicellare
ATAAAATATAAGCACACACTCAAGGACTAATTTAAACACAAAATCAAGAATTAAGAGTTAAAAAGTATATTAAAAACCATGAAAGCGTCGCTAATTTATATAATAAACTTAGACTC
The DNA here is from genome assembly GCA_027563575.1 of Erythroxylum pedicellare. Lineage (NCBI taxonomy): Eukaryota > Viridiplantae > Streptophyta > Magnoliopsida > Malpighiales > Erythroxylaceae > Erythroxylum > Erythroxylum pedicellare. Next base: position 18,301,284 of record JAOQMP010000005.1, read on the forward strand.
AATCAAATTCCCTTTGAATGCTTGGAGTTCTTGCATATTTGAGAGAAACCCACCACAGTAGAGTTATCACAATAAATGGTTAGAGGTCTGGAAACACTCTCTATAAAATGAAGCTCAGAAATGCAATTTCTTAACCATATTGCCTGTCGTGTAGCTTCGTAACAAACCACATACTCCGCCTCTATAGTTGAAGTTGTTGTAAGTGTTTGTTTAACATTAGATCGTCAGAAAAAGAAACTTTTTGAACGAGTGCTAGCTCTACCACTTAAAATATGTAAAAAAATTCCAACTTATTCCTCAATCAATCTATATCGGTTATCTCTTAACAATCCACTCCTACTAAAAATTGAACATAAGCGAATAAATGCATCATAACTCATACGTAAAATGCTACGTGCATTATAATGTGTCTCTATTGCGGTTAGTAATTCTTGACGTACAATTTCTCTACGACCTCTTTTTGGATGAGCTAGTTGTCTATTAGCTTGACACATATACTGATATATATGTCTCAAGCAAACCAAATAACCCGCATAAGCTACCATATCTAGTAGAGCATTTCTTTTAAATCCTCTCATATCTCTTGCATTTAAATTTTATTTATTGTCACAACACAAGTAGAAAAAACATTGTCACAACATAAAAGATGGATCATTTCTATAAGTACTGAAAAAGTTTTTGGATAATCCATATTAGGGTGATTAATAAATATATGATAATCTCTATCTTTAGCAATGAAAATGTTATCACCTAAGAATCTACCCCAAATGAAAGAAGATAAGAGGAATTGATATTAATGTTGTAAAAATCATCAAGGCCTAAGCACTTCATAGAGTGGAAGCCGAATAGAATTTTGATTTATGAACTCTAATTGGATCCATAGCTTATGTTAATCAAGTTCATGATCAAGAATGTCTTCATTCTTAGAAATTAAGCACTGTGTTTTTGAAATTAAGCATACATTAGTTCCACAAAATCATAACCAAGAAGTTATTAATTTATTTACACTGCCTTCCCACCAAGTCACTATAGTCAAGTTTCTATTTATCCTTTTTTTTCTCCTTAATGAGCAAAGGATTGAATCGCTTAGAATGATATTCAGAATGATACTTGCAAGTTGTGAAACAGACGATGGAACATTCAAATATAAAATAGAGAGAGCTCGGTTCCTTTGGAGTTTAATTCACGTCATTTATAGCATGAATTGAATTTATAAAGGAAGTGGAGTTTAAACTCACGCATAAATTGAATTCATGCCATTCTTTTTGTTCCAAATAAACGAATTGAATTCAATTACAATAATCTTGTTATCCAAACAGCCAATAAATCTAATCTTGTGTTCCAAACAGCCAGTAAATCTATGATAGCTGAAGCAAATTTATTATCATAGGGTTCTTGCAACGTATTTCGCTGCGCACAGCCTGTCCTAATTTTCCAACACCCTCCACTCGAGACTAAGGTACGTCATGTCTTCGCTTGCATAGTTCTGTCCAATTCCACTGGTGTGGAGCGAAGGACATGCGGTATGGTGCGGGTAGCCCCCTGAGGTTTCGGAAGAATTTGAGCCTCCATGATTACTCCACCCTCCTGGAAGCTTGCTTTCGTTCAAAATTTGTGTCCCATGGCAAACTTGTCCATCAACATCTACTTAAACATTCCAACTTCAAAAGTAAACACTCTGGAGATTTTAGTATGTTGTTAGCGAAACTGGCGCATTTTTATATTTCGTGTGATGAGGTTGTAAACGCTTGTAAAGTGTTCGATGAAATTCCAAAAAAGCCGAAAAGTGCTAAGTTGTGGAACATGCTGATAAGGGCATATTCTTGGAGAGGACCCTTTACTAAAGCTCTTGATTTGTACTACGAAATGTTGGAATTCGGCGTCACGCCTACCAAGTTCACTTTCCCGTTTGTCCTCAAAGCTTGTTCCGCTCTTCAAGCGAGAGAAAAGGGTCAAGAGATTCATGCTCATGCCAAAATTCTTGGCCTTGACTCTGATGTCTATGTTTCCACTGCATTGGTTGACATGTATGCTAAATGTGGGTGCTTGGTGAAAGCCGAGGAGTTGTTTCAAAACATGGCTATCAGAGATGTTGTTGCATGGAATTGCTTGATTGCGGGGTTTTCTCTTTATGGGGCAGCCTACTATGATCAGACGATGAAGTTTCTTGTAGAAATGCAAAGGAGTGTGAGCCCCATTTCATCAACCATGGTGTCTCTTATCCCAATTGTTGCTCAAGCGAATGATTTGAGAGCGGGGAAGGCGGTTCATGCTTTCTGCTTGAGGAGAGGCTATAATAATGATGTTGTGGTAGAAACAGGTGTTTTGGATATGTACGGCAAATGTAGGTGCATAACTAGCGCTAAGAGAATTTTTGACATGATGGGTGTAGCCAAGAATGAGGTGACTTGGAGTGCTATGATTGGCGCTTATGTTACAAACGAGTTATTGACGGAGGCATTGAAAGTATTTCATGAGATGATGATGCTCAAGGATGGAGCGGTGATTGCTATCACAGAAGTAACTCTTGCAGCTGTTGTACGGGCTTGTGCAAAATTGACTGATTTGAGGACAGGAAGATGCTTGCATTGTTATACAATCAAATCAGGTTTAAATTCAGATTTAATGCTGGGCAATACTTTGCTTTCCATGTACGCAAAGTGTGGCATTATCAATGACGCGGTAAGATTTTTTAATGAAATGGATTTGAAGGACACAGTTTCATTTGGTGCCATGATTTCAGGATTCATGCAGAATGGTAATGCAGAAGAGGCATTACAAATATTCCGCAAGATGTTATTGTCAGGAATAGGTCCCGATTTGGCAACCATGGTAAGTGTGCTACCTGCCTGTTCTCATCTGGCTGCTTTTCAACGTGGTATTTGTTGCCATTGTTATGCAATTGTTAGAGGCTTTACTGCTGAAACTTCAGTTTGTAATGCTCTCATTGACATGTATGCCAAGTGTGGAAGGATTAATAGCGCGAGGGATGTTTTTGATAGGATGGATGAGCAAGATATTGTCTCCTGGAATACAATGATTATTGCCTATGGAATTCATGGGCTAGGCATGGGTGCACTTAATTTGTTCAATAACATGCTGACACAAGGATTAGAGCCAGATGATGTGACTTTCATTAGTCTCTTATATGCTTGCAGCCATTCAGGACTTGTTGCTGAAGGTAAACACTGGTTCACTATCATGACTCAATACTTTGAAATCACACCCAGAATAGAGCACTATATATGCATGACCGATCTCTTGAGCCGAGCAGGACTTTTTGAAGAGGTTTGTCATCTCATAGAAAATATGCCATTTGAGCCTGATGTTCGTGTGTGGAGTGCCCTCTTTGCTGCTTGTAATCTCTACAAGAATATTGAACTTGGGGAGAAAGTATCAAAGAAAATCCAGAGACTAGGCCCTGAATCTACCGGAAACTTTGTCCTTTTATCCAATATGTATAGTGCTGTTGGGAGATGGGATGATGCAGCAGAGGTTAGAATTGCACAAAGGGGCTTAGGATTTAAGAAAATTCCTGGATGTAGCTGGATTGAGATTGGTGGGGTTGTTCATGCATTTGTTGGTGGAGATAGGTCCCACCCGCAATCAGCACAGATAAACCAAAAACTTGAGGAATTGCTAGTGGAGATTAAAAAGTTGGGTTACAGTTCTGCGTCAAGCTTTGTTCTCCAAGATGTTGAGGAAGAAGAGAAGGAAGGAATCCTCCTATATCACAGTGAGAAATTGGCTATTGCATTTGGGATTCTTAGTCTGAGTCATAATAAACCCATCTTAGTTACCAAAAATTTACGAGTTTGTGGTGATTGCCACATTGTGATAAAATTTTTCTCTCTTATTTCAAAGAGAGAGATTACGGTAAGAGATGCAAGTCGATTCCATCATTTCAAGGACGGGATTTGTAATTGTAGAGATTTCTGGTAAGGAGAGTAGTGGAGATTCTCAAACTGTAGCTGATATTTATCACATTCTGATTTTAACCATGCCACTGACCTGATGACTGTTTCCCACCAGGTACCGTTCATTTCTCATTTTCCAGTGCTCTGTTTGAATATTTCTTTTGCAATGTTTAACACATTAGAAGAGCATACGTCCATTTACGTGGTAGAACTATGTGAAAATTTGTAGTCTTGTGCAAGGCTTTAATTGCTTTACAAAATAGTTTGTTGATTAGCACAAGAGACATTTTATTATCATTGTTCTAAATTGATTTAATTATGGAACAGTGAGAACAAGTCTAACATGACCAATTATCGAAGTATTCTTCATATCTGGGTCTGACTAATTATCTGAAATAGATGAATGATGCTACTTTTCGTGGACAATTTAACAAATTTGATATTTGTGATATATCTTATGTTTAAAAACTGTAACTATATTATTGATAGGATAGATGTAATGAGGTGAAATTGTTACATTATGGATAAATAAACTGGTTAACGAGTAGCAAAATGAAAGTGTTACTCTTTAGAAAATTAGTATGTTTGAAAAGAAAATCCTAATTGTTTCTATATAAGAATAAGTAAATAAGGTAGAATTATAAAAATTAAACCTTTCCATTTCATTAAAAAAAAGAGAACAAATGACAACGAAAAACAAAACTGAAAAGAAAACGAAAAATGGTCAATATCTAAGAAAGTTCTACTTATTTGTGAAATTAATATTTACTTGTGAAATGAAGCTTATATATATATATATATATTGAGAAAAAAGGGGACAACATATACAAACAGACAATTCTTTGTTTTTCTTGAATATAAATTAATGATTAAATTAACAAAGAGTATAGTTTGGCCATTAGGATTAAGGGAAGAAGAGCAGTCAATCAACTCCAAAACTTATTTAACCATGTGTTTGTACATTTGCACATATTTATGTATTACTGTACGTTAGGATCAAAGGCAATAGGAGCAGCCAGTCAACTCTAAACTTAGCCAACCATGTGTTTTTAATTGAAGTTCAAAATCCTAAAAAAAAATTTAATCATGGAGCCTTTTTATAGCACCTCATGGAAGCTAATGACATTAGTTTTCATGGCATTGTTAAATCGTTTTTATAGGTTTCTTTGGAAGTTGAAAAAAACTAGACTACAGACAGCCTTGCAACCAAAATAATTCCAGCTATGCTACAACAGTCTACATCTGGTTACAAGCTATTACTGATGAGGAATAGAAACTGTGACTCTAGATTAAGTTCCAACTGACAGTCATGCTTGGGCTAGTCAGGTTAGAGATTCCTCTTGTGGTGATTATTTGCCTTATCCATGATAGAGTTGACAGAATTTCTGCAATCTTTTGTTTCATTTCTGAATATTATCATGTTTTTTCTATGTAGACAGCATAATGGTACGCTGAAGGGCAACTTGAATATAACAAGATCGTCTTTGCTTTGGTAGTTCACCTTCCTTGCCCATTCGACAAGGTTCTGCCAATCTTGTTCCACACAGAATCTGTCACAAATCCAAGTTGAGAAGCCTTTCAGGTAATAAGAGTTAGGATTATATCTCGGCAGGTTATCCATAAGAGTTGAGAAGCCTTTCAGGTGCAGCTACAATTGCTTTCTTGGATTATCATCTTGACTCTTGCCTCTTCTAGTACAATGTGTTTGATAGATTGAAAGTTTGGACGCTTGTACAGGGGGTTTCATTGTGCCAATTGTCAAACCAAAACCAAGTGGCATTTCCATTACCTATTATATTCTTCATTTTAGTGCTCATTGTGAGGATGTGATATAAGGTCCATGAAGTATCTGATCTAGGTTAAATCTTCCAAAATTTTTCTCCTTTTTTAAATTGTGTGTGGACCATTGAATAGAAAGCAATTCCTGATCATCGAAGAGCTTCCATATTCTTTTATCTAAGAGAATTTTTTTCATGGCTTGAATGGAACCAATACCTAAACCCCCCTTTTCCTTAGGTTGACAGACCTCAACCCACTTAACCTCTGCCTGTGTTGAGTAGGTATCTTTTCTTTACTAAAGAAAATTCTCCAAGATTTTGTAAATAATCTTGATCAAGCTAAGTGGAAGAGAAAGGTGGGAGCTCTAGTACATGGAAGTTCAGAATGGAGATAATCAGTTGCACTCTACCAACATATGATAATGATTTATTTATCCAGATGCTAATTCTTCTGTGAATCTAGTATAGGAGAGGCAGCAGTCTTGGGGGAGCCTTTTGGTTACTATTAGAACTCCCAGGTATTTCAGAATGGGCTGCTGCACCTTAAAGCTTGTTGAAAAGGAGAGTTTTTTTTTTGCTAGATCAGCTCCACTTGCAGACACATGTAAGCAACTTTTGCTTTTGTTGATTGCAAGGATCGACATATCTGTAAATAGTCTCAAAGAGTTCATTAGAGTTGCAACAAAGTTACTGCTTGTACCACCTGCGAATGAGAGTTGGAATATCTTGAATTTCTTGCACTCGCTGTGGAAGATGAAGTCTTTATCCTGCTTAATTTTCTTTTTACTTCGTTAGAGCTTCCACACAATGTGAAGAGGCGTATGTATGAGGGATAAGTTGATTTGTAATATGAGAATACAAGACTTGAGCTACCTTGTGGTCGAAAGACACAATAGTTCTTCCGTTAAAGTGAGCCTCATGGTTGCTTATTGATGGAGTTCTTGGGTTAGAGTAATGCTTTGTTGAGCTACTGCTTCAACACCAAGAAACTAATCATATTTCCAAGGAAGGAATTTTTTAACTTTGCCTTCCACGTTTGGGTTTTCTCATGTTTTGATGGCTTTCATTGGTAGTTAATGAAGATATCAACTTCCTGCAGGATTTTATCATCATCTGGTCTCATGATTTCCGGTATTTGAGGTAGTTGACAGTCCCTATCAACTTCTAGACATATTCTTGCATGTCCCATCCTCTTCATAGTTGCGGTCTGCTAGACAAAAGCTTGCATATTGAACTTGCCAGGTAACTAAATCCAGCAGTGAACCAAAATTCAAGTGGAATATTGTGAAATTTCACCTATATTGGGACATGCTTGAGTCTCATATTTCCTAGTCCCATGACAAGTCTCCATTTTATAAGGATCAATGGTTACCATTTATATGCCAGGCCCTGATTCGACTATTTTCAGCCTCCAGATTTCACTAGAGAATCTTTAAAAAAGAAAAAAGAAGAAGAAGAAAGGAATCTTCATTTATGAGTACCTCTTCTAATCCATGTTATCTCTAGTTGACCATAGCCCATCCATGAACTACTGGGAAAACAATTTTTTTTTTCTACAAAGAAGTCTACCGGGTATTTGATCATTTCCGGCACCTATCTTAACCATTTCAAGGGGAGGTGAGACAATTGTGCTCTCTCCCCGGAGGCAGGTATCTCAGCTTCTCAGTTGGGGAGGCATCTCATACAACTTGGCTCCAAGCCTTTGTGATTTTGGGAGCAAAGTTGAGAGCTTGGATAGATGAGTTCTTTTACAGGTTTTAGAAAGATTGAGGGAGGAGCATGGGTCGATTTGGAGGGAGAGGGGTTGAACAACTGGCATTTATAGTGTTTGTAGAAAGAAGGGCTGCATCTGCTGGGCCAGTAGCTTTAGCTTTGGCTGGAGTTACTAGAGATTTAGGAAGAGGAAAGGCTACATCAGAAGCAGGAGGCAATAGGGTGACTGACACAAAGGTACAAAAGAGGTGTAGAGGCAGGTTGAGTTGTCGGTTCTGGTGAGAGTTGTGTACCAAGGAAGGAGGTTGAAGGGAAGTTGGCGAAGAAGGGAGAGTGTTTGAGTGAGTATTAGAACGAAGTAAGAGCTTTTTAGCTGGTAGAGGAGGCAGGGTTTGACCATAAAAGCCAAAGACAGAGTCTGATTTCATTACCAAAAGTAATTAAAAAACAAAAAACAAAAATTAGCTCTAGGCGGGAATAAGTCCACTTGTGACTGTTGGCAATTAAAAGTAGTTTGATCGGAAGGAAAAAAGGGCTAGAGAGAAGGAAGATTTTTGTAATTAATATAATTATTGTATAGAATGACATTGTTGGACACATTCTATAGCAGTCTGATCATGGTGTTTTCCTTTTCATAGAATCATTTTTGTGTTATTAATGCAATTACTAGTTATTGTTATTCCGTGGAAGATTATAAAAAATGATAATGTTTGAGAGCACAAACAAAGCATAGGTGTCTCTGGATGAGATCTTTAATTTTGTTTTGTTATATTGGAACCTAAAATCAATTGTAAGGTTGGGAATGGGGAGAAGACTTTCCTCTGGTCTGATAATTGGACAGGTAAGAGGCCCTTAATTAGGACGCCTTAGGTTGTACATTGCTAGAATGAATTTCCTGCCTAAACTAAGGTGAAATCAGTTATGTTAGAAGGTCAATGAAGTACCTTTCCTATGGATATACCACATCTTATACCTAAATATCAACATGATGTTAGGAGACAAGATGTCTTTTTATATCTTAATCAATCTCCTAGAAGATTCAGTATTAGAACCTTCAAGGGATCGTTAGACCGAGCAAGCAAAGGGTTGATTGGCTCCCTATAGTTTGGCACGAGTCTTATGCCTAGCTACTCCTCACTATGGCTCTCAATATTAGATAAATTGAGTACTATAGACTAGATGTCCTATCTTTCTACTAAATACACGTGTTCTCTATAAAAGGGTTGAGGAATCTAGAGATCATCTTTTTAAAAAAATTTTTTTCCTATATGATTTCTCATAATTCATTTGGAATAGAATTCAAGATATGTGTCTTATGACAAATTTTGGGAATACATTTATGAAATTTCTTAGCTGGCTTCTAATTGAGCTATCAATATGATCTCCTTTGCTTCCATTGTGAAGGAGCTATGGCAAGAGAGGAATCTCAGGCATTTCCATAACTTATCATGCACTCGAGAAGAGGTTTTGTTCTCTCTAATTTCAAGAATTAGAGAAAAAGTCCTATGTTGTCAAAGAGATTGAAAACTGTAGCCATAATTTGGCAACCGCGTAGAGAATCAATTTTTTTAGGAACTAGGGCTATCGATTACATAAATAGGCAATTAATCAGGGGAATTTTTGAAATATAAAGGAATTACTTGATTGTTGAGGTGAGGAAGAATATGTAGCTCTTAGGGATTCTCTTCCTTCTAGAGACTGCGAGCATCATACTAGAAACCATCTTTGCTCTTTTGGTGAATAGGTTGGGGTTAATTACAATTTATACATGCATACTTGATAATTAGTTGGTTGACAAGTGTTAGTAATGCTTCTTGATAGGCTTCATTATCATTAATTTTAAGATATATGTGTAAGCTTGTAATGGGGTGTGGACGATTGTTATTGTATTATTTCACTAATTAATATAATTTCTAATTTCTTAAAAAATAATGCTTTATACCCTAAATACGCTTCCTGAGTTTACATGCCTAAATATTATCAACAGATAATGGTTACCTCATTTTATGTATCACTAATGGTTACCTTTTTTTTTCTGTCACTTTGTTTAACAATTGTGCATTTTTATACCAATTTCCTATCTTTGGCTCATGTGAGGGTTCCTGGAGATTTTTAATTTGAAGTTTATTTATTAGAGACAACATGGATGCTCCATATTTGACACTAATGGAGGTGATATCAATTATTGATATTTATTTGGTGCCATTTAATATTGATTTATAAGGCAAAGAAATGAATATGTTCTAGGTTGTCATATATACTTGCTTCCTTAGGGTTAATCCTTAAGCCTTTTCAAACCATATATTTTATAGTTTACTTTACAAGAATCTTTTAAGAGTAATTTCTTTTTATATGCTCAGAAAACCAAAAACTCACATCTGACTTTATATGAATGGTAAGAATTGGAATTATATGCGTGAGATCTATAATAATATGAAGTACACACAGACACACACACAAACACACTAAGTATTTTTTTAGATATGTGAGGAGTCAAAAACTCTCCTTCTATGATAATGAGGTGTAAGAATTGGCTTAGCAAAGAACATATTGAGGTGTAAGAATTGGCTTGGCAAAGAACATATTCTGTTAATGAAAATTGTTTCCTCTATTAATTGTGAACATGTTTTTTTTTTATGTCATATTAATGATAAAGTGGTATATATGAATGAGAATAATATTGTATCCTCTTTTGGTTTGGCCTTACATGAAATTTGCGTCTATTTTTCCTTATAAAATATATTATAGGTTTAGCTTATGAGTCATGCATAAATGCATATAATTTTCTTTTAGTTTAGGACTTAGAATATAATAAATGAGCACTAAAATATTCATGTCTAGAATTGAATGTTATATGATCATGTATTGACTTAGGCAATGAATTATCATTATGCACATGATTTCCTTCTACAAAAATTATTTGCATTAGATGATGCATTTCCATAAGTGTACCTGACACCATGTCTATCATTTAAGTTCTTTTAAGCTTTAAACATACTATTTAATTTTTCATGTTGTTTGATTCCACTTCTTTTTTGTTGTTGTAGTTTTCAGTTTTCAATTTTTAGTTTTTTCAGTTTCTGTTTTTCTTTCAAATAAAAACAAAAATATATTTTGTTGTTAATGTCAATATAGTTATATTTTTATCACTGATAATAATTTACATATTCGATAAAAATTAAAGATAA
>JAOQMP010000005.1:18324954-18348001 GCA_027563575.1 Erythroxylum pedicellare
TTAATTATTTAGATTGTAATTAATTAATAATATTTAAATTAATTAATTAATTAGCTACAATATAATTAATTAAAATTAATTACAATATTTTAATTAATCAACATATTATAATTAATTAATTAAAATATAATAAATTTTTATTTCTCAATTTTTTTATAAACCAACCATTGTCAATAATAATTATAATTATTCCTTCCTCGTAACCAACCATCATAATTATAATAATAATATCCATTCTTATTTTTCACTATATCCATTCTCATTCCTATTACCATTTTCTAGCCTCCTCAATCTTTCCACATTTAACCCAGCCACATTTAACCCAGGCGGCTATCAGCTTATACAATACTGTGGCATCTCCTATATAACTTGGGACATATCATTTGATCTCACTTGCGGATCAACCTGGCCACCAAATGGATCGACGCTCAAATAAACAGCTCACAGGACTGGAGCAAGTACTTACACTCTCATAAAACAGGCTCCATCATTTATGCATCCAAAGTTAGAGAGAAGAAACAATATGAGAGCTAAAGGAATAAATGAACATACAAACCGTAGCATTATAAATGAAAGTTGACCTATTTGAATTTAGGATTGTAGTTAAACACTCTAAAATTCAGTGTATTAAGCTGAAAAATAGTGATGTGTAGTAGAAGAAAGGAAATCAATTGTTTCTTTCAATAGCCCCCACCGAATTAGGAGCGGTCGGGCCAGTGGATTCAATTGTTAAATGACCAAATAAAACATGTGGTCAGTCACACAAGTACGTTATCGAGTAGTCAATTGCAACCTCCATACTTTTTAACATTTCATCTCAATCATGTTCAGAAGAAAGCTGGTACTATACAAGAACTTCAACTAGGTAGCTTTACTGGGCTCGTTTCTGCTCTGCTCTAATCCAAGTGGACATGCAAAAGAACTTGCCCTTTACTGGTGGCACAAATTTTAACCCCTAAAGATGAAAAATGGACACCGAAATAACCTTCTAACCACCAATCCTTTAAATCATCCAAATCATTTGCATCCATTCACAACATATACCAGCTCTTTAATGCATTCTGATCCTTCCTACCCTCTTCCCGTTTATCACTTTTGTATCTTCATCTACCTTTCTTTCAATGGTAAAGTAAGAGGAAAGGAAATTTTGCTACTGATCTGCTTCTAATTCTTCATCCGATAATACCACAGTCAATAATGAATACTTTACTCGTAGAGAAATCCTCCCCTTCTCAACAACTAGTCTTGCCCCAGAAACTACCCAATACCCAGGAGTATCTTGAGGCCCTCTTGTCATTTCTGTTGTGTCAACGAATTTCAAAAGTTTAGGAGCTTGAACAGGCACTGGAGGGCCTCCAGGATAGACTGCTGAATTTATGTTCACGTCACCCGGCCTTGGAGGTGGCTTCTGAACCGATGTGAAGTGATGACTGATTAAAGTTGATATCAGACCAGACCTGGGAGCCAAGCCTGGGGAACCTTCCCACTCTGGATGCTTTACAACTGTAGCTCCTAAAACGGTTGAGAAACGAAGTCGCAAAAAGAGAACATTTCTAAACCCTGAACTCTCAACATGTAACTGCGCTCCAGTTACTACAGAAAGATCCTCATCAGACTCAACAGGTGCAGTGCAGACATGAGAAAAATGCTTCCATTGTACTTTCTCATAGTATTTTCTATCATAAGAATCTGGACGGAAATTTCCACGTGGATCATCTTCAAGTTGGAAGATTTTTGGAAGAGAAGAAAGATGCTGCAAGTGAATAGCTAATCGATTGCTACTTTTACCCTCTAGATAAAGCCGAAGGCCAGTAACTGGCCTCTTACCCACATCAACCTGTTGCAGAATTTATGGATAATAAAGAAGCAAATCTCCAGTGTTGGAAGAAAACTACAAACAGAAGACACATTGAAGGCGCGCCAGTTTGGCATTTCAAGCATCAGTATCAACTTTTGGAGAACAGAAAATTAGAGCCTAACACCCAACATTTTCCTGTCTTCTGAATGTCTATAATGACGAAAATAATGATGGAAACTTTGATAAAGTCATGTCCTATCTCATTTGCCAAAGTAAAGATGTATACTAGTAAACAAAACTAGGCTAATACAGATGGAGACAAAAAAGATTATCATATCTGTCTGACCATTTAAATGTGTTTTTAGTAAAAAGAATAGAAACTAACTTTGGTTTATATCATCCCATTTAACAATACAAGGAACAAATCCTAGCTAAGCACTATTTCAAACAAATGATGAGAATAAGCCGGAAAAAGCATTAAGGAATTACAGCAAAAAAGGATTAATAAAGTCAATGAGAACAGAGAATTAATTTAGAAAGACAAAAAGCTTTACCGGTATAGTGTTCACAAAGAGTTTGGGTCCCACGAGACTGAACTGTAAAGATGCTGTATTTTTTTGTTTTCTTTGTGGACCAAGGGGAAGTTCACTAAATACTGGTGCCCACTGCCGTGGGAGCTGAAATTCAAAAAACTGATGTAGTTCTTCAATCGGGGGCTTGTCTGCTTGAAATAAGTCAAGGGATGGAAGACACCAGGAAAGTTAGAATTATCTTGCAATACATGATTAAAGTTTAGGACAACATAGGTCACAATCGATATAGATGTGAAATTGAGAGAATTGTGAATGGGTTAATCTCAAATATCAAGAATCTACTACAGACACGAAATTTAAAAGAGAAACAAACACAAGCCTTGTTGTATACATGTACATTCTCAACAATATAAAAGCCAAATTGAATGAAATATCAACAAAGGGGATTTTCTGGATTAGTAAATTGAGAACTCAACGGTCTAAAAGAGAACTTCAGTATCCTGGTCCATCTTATGATCAGATAACTGGTCATAGAAGGTTCCCAACCCAAATTAAGGAGAGTTGTAAATAAGTTTCATAACCAAGCAGAATATAGAGTTAGAAGACAACTTACTAGGTTCATAAATAGTCATGTAGTTGACTAGAACTGTTTTATTATCTTTGGCTGAGTTGATTTGTTGACACAAGCTTTTTCATTAAAGAGCATATAGATTGTTCAAACAACATAAATCTTTGTTTAGTCTCGAAGAAATAAGGGATTGATTGTCCCTGAGCACAAATTTTTATATAATCCAACAAGATCCAAATCTCATACATAATTCACTCACATCTTAGGTAGAGATTTATCGCATGACTCAAGAATCCACAGCCAGGAACTCCATTTAACAAAGAGGTAATTGGGATAAAGGACATTGAGATCACATCAGGCTCATACTGAACAGTGTGTAACCACTCACTATGGGAAAGGTGTCCATTATCACTTCCACCTCTCCTCCTGTAAATTCTCACAGGATCCTGCCAGTGTAGTAGTTAAACGTTGGCTATGATCTTGATATGAAAATTCAAATGAGAACTTCAAAACCCTCCAGAGGTCTTTGACAATGGTATTAGTAAATATCAACAATGTCAAAGTAAAAGCATCTTTGAAAACTACTAACATGACAAGGATACCTCTTTGTGAGAATAGGAACTTGGACCGGTATTGGCAAACCAGAGATGTTCCCTGTTTTCAATCTAAAGCAAAAGTGATCAGATAGGAAACGTAAGAAAGATTTAAGCTAAGGATTCTCTCTCCTTTTATTTTAGGCGTACACAAATAATTTACAGTCCATCGCAACTTAACCTAAATTATAGATTTTGATTTATGATGGTGACTAAATTTATTTAGGTGATAAATAAACAACATCCAGTAAAAATCCCCCTTAAACGCAGGGTCTAGGGAAATTCAGTTCTACCTGGTAGATAGGCTGTTTCCAATACCTAAGTTATAAATAAGTACTTTAAAACAAGTAAAATTTCAAATTCAGTTGAAATATGTAATTTGATTAAAATAATTCCTGCTTTTAACAGCACAATATATAACATAAAAGTCGCAAAGTTCTTAGTTCTTTCTTTTCCAATTAGTAACTAATTTCACAAGTCAAAAACTATCAAAATGATACAAGAGCTTGTTATCCTAATTTATTGAGGTCTACATCAAAATCTAGCATCCAAAAGTTTGTCACAATACCCTGTTACTTTGGTACTGATCAGAAGGCATGCCATACTGCTCATTAGTATCTGCAAACCTCTTATCTGCAATTTCTTTCAGCCGTTTCTGCACTTCAGCAGTTTGGAGATTTGATGAATGTTGCTGCTTCATATGTATTACATCCTTACCACCCATCTTCAAACCAACAATAATATGTGTCCCAAATGACTCAATAAACCTGAAAGAATAATCATGCAGCACAATTTCAATCAATTTTGAAATCCTAAGAGTATGTTTTGTTTAAGCAAGAAAATTATTGCAAGGAGGATGAAGAACCACTAATATGCTTACTTCAGCTCATTTGAGTAAATTTGCTAGCATCACACATTTAAAGCTGCTTTGATAATCCAACCATGTCTGAGTAAGTTTACTTGGACCTATTTAAGCTAAGGATTAGTTTGCTTAGGGTTGCTCCATATGCTAAAATGTGAAGTTAAGTTGTTTTATTAGAAGCATAAGCAACAGATACTTGTTAGAATATTCTCAACATTGATTAGTCGAATTTATTGGTGTCAACATCTGATCCAAGTACTATACCCATCCAATAGCCATTTGCTTGAATGATTTCCTAATATGATATTTAAAGCCTTTATGCTTCAGAGTCTCAAGTGAACTCATGTGACTTTCATCTTCTACTACAGTTAATTTCCAATATCAAGAAAAATGTGTAATTTCCCCTTATACATGACCCAATTCTAGCCTAATAACTTCTGCCTCTAGGTTGAATAGTTTCTTGAATTGTATCAGACATTTTATAAACAATGATTCTCAAAGCTCAAGTTACAAGATCATCATCTACCATAGTTTACTCACAAGGCATGCTCGATATTTTCTAATTCACACTTTTAGGCCAACAGGCATCATTTTAATTGAGTATTTTAAAGTTAGCAGATGATCCAATCTAGGTCTTAACCAAATAACATAAACATTTGGATTAAATGGTATTGGCATTCTTCAAAAGAGTTACATTTTTTACTCTATTTTATTTTCTCTTTTTAATTATGTTATAAGCAAAAATCGATAATTTCAATTTCTTGTGTTAGAAATGAGGATTTCACATAGAAGTTTGACCCATTTGGATACACAGACACACACCAATTTACACCACCACATTTGAGGAAAGGTTCAAATATGTTTGCTCCATTCTGATAGACAAATGCAAGCTTGACTGCTAATTCAAGGCTCATTTAATTTTGTCCAGCCCTAACATCCAAAATAAAGCCAGAGTTCAAGAATCCTTTGTCCTATTCAATACAGATTACATATAAAGATGTTGAAGTAGATACACAAAGATGTAAATAATATATGTTGCACTGTTTTACTAGAGTAACCATATGCATACGTAGTCATTAATAAAGAATGTGACCTTAATGTCTATTCTCATTCAGCTAAAGTATTGAAAATAATTCTTAAATTACTGAAGCCCTATTGTATGAATGGAGCCACAAGCATCACTTACTTTGCTAATGCAGCAGGATCCCATGAAGATGGAACAGCCTTCTTAACATGATCACAAAGTACCATCTGAGACTTCTCTAAGGCAACTGTATAAAGTGTGATAAATATGCCATCAAAAGCAAGGGTTTTGGTGTTTGCTGCATCTTTTTGCCAGCAACCAGAGTACTCAAACATCGCATTGAACAGGCCTGATGGAATTTTTCCAGTCAATGACATTTCCTGGTTGAACTGCTTTGACATCTGAAAGAAAGGTAAAGAAAATAAGATGAAGGAAAAGAGAAAGATAATGAGAGCTTTAAAAGGAAAAAGTGCTCCTTCAAACATCAAAGCCAGTATCCTAGACAGTCACAGTATGGAAGAAGGAGGCTTCTTGGAAAATAGTCAACAAAATGACATGCTGAAAGAACCATTAATCCGATGAAATTAGATGTTAACATCCAACCTCTGCAAATGATACCATTATTAACAGACAGTGATAATCGCTATGATCATAGTTGTAATGGGAAGTTGTTAGAAAAAAGCACAGTGAAGGGAAACACAAAACAGCAATAAACAAATACAGTTAAGTCAAGGAGACAAAAAATTAATGCCATTAAGCTTCCACGTCTCCTCAGAAAATAAATGCACACCAAGAATGTTTGACAACAATCAATTGACAACCACTAAACAACATGAAAGCAATCATTATGAAGTAACTGCAAGTACCTGGTGGAAGGAAAGAACATCGGACCTAAACCGTATTCGCTCCCCTTTGTCACATTTTATAGATTTGGAAACATTTGGGATGCATATCCCACCTGGTAATGCAACTTCTCGGCCTATTTCCTCGTCAATCTCAATTAACCGGGACTCCTTTGGATCCCCTTTGCAGCACTTCAACCGCAGATCAGATGCTATATCATAACCACGTCCTATGGACCCAATTGCAATTTCAGCTGCCTTAGGAGCTGCAAGTTTGAGCGCCATTGCTCATCACATAACGGCAGTTTATGATAACCAGGAACAAGGCCTACACATGATATATCAGAAAACACAAAGTTTCAGCTCATCTAATCAACCCGTATATGCAATATCTAAAGATCACACATTCTTAGCTCAAATGAGGCCGAATAACTCATTCTGGTTCAAAGAACCAATACATATCCTCAAGCAGTTAACAGATATCAATTTTGGAATCGTAACTTAATTCACCATCCAGGTTTCAAAAATTAAGCTAAAACCGACAAAAGCAGATACATGTCTGACTCAAAAAGAGAATCAGACATAAGTATAGATGCTTATTAAAAACTGAAGGAAGGCAAGTGTGAGCAAGGGCTAAACGATTCAAATAAGTTCTTTTAAATCACTTTGAACTGTGAAAAGTAGAAACAAGGCAATCAAAAAATAAAAACCCAGATCTAAGTTCCCCGCATGATCAAATCCATTTATATTGGGGTCAAAATGAAGCAAACTTCATACATTTCCTAGGGAATGGAAACAGCAACTTTCTCAATAACCTCTCCCGAGTCAGCCTCAAACTGCATTAAAATTAAATCTTTAGAGAAGCTCAAAGGAGAAAGCTTTCAATCCCAGGACTCCACTTGGGTTGCTATAAATTGTAGAATCGGATTCTCGAGAAAATGATATAAAGCAAAGAAAGAGAGAGATAGAATTCCTGTGTGTTGGTTTTGCGATAACAAAGGAAGAAAGTTGGAGAGAGAGAGAAGCCCTAAGAGAAGATGAAAAATTAATATTTTAATAATGATACAAAGTACAGAGATAAGAGATTTGACCAGAAAGGAAGGAGGAGACTGAGAGAAAGAGATTCCACCAGCTGTAGCTTTTGCTGCCTTGTCTTGTTCTGAGAAGAGAAGGGATGGACACAAGGACTTTTTAACATTTTTTCAAATAGGGTTCTTCAATTAGCAACATTGATAAGCAATTCATTATGTTTGCCAAAGAAATGAATGAATTTTTAACTATTTTCAGACAAATCAATATAGCCAGAAACATAGTCAAAGAAATAAGTGAAATTTTAATTTTGATAAATAAATAAAAAAAAACAGGTTAATTGTCTTTAGAAAGGGTGATTGTTTTGTCTCTCAGTTGACTTTCCTGACTCGCCTCTAAGAGTCGCAATGCAATTTTAGCCACGTCTTCATTTTGTTATTGACATATCCATTGTTGTTTTTTTTTTAGCAATCCTATCGTATTATGGAGCGTAACAAAAGGTGGCTTTCTATTTTATTTCCTACTTATCATAGGACTTAACGAAAAGGTATTCAAAATTAATCTCCATATTACTAATGGTCGTCGAATTAGGTTGAATCATAAGAGAACTTAAAATAATTTTCAAATTATAAAATAAAATGATGGTTTATGATTAATTGACTCAAAATAGTGTGAAATTAAAATAAATCAATTGAGTATAAAAGTGAGAAGTTTAATTTCACTTAACTTCAATTCAAGCCAAGGATCTCGTCCAATTGTAATTTTGATCATTGCTCTAAAAGGAATAATTTTTTTACAACTTAAGTAGTTAGTATGCAACCTATTAGGATAGTTACAATATAAGTCTCAATTTTACTAAACTAATTGATTCAAATTTAGCATTCAATTCAAATTTTACCATTAATTGATTGGATATGATATCATTTCATATCAATTAAATGATAGTAATAAGTTTAATGAAAATCGTTGATCCTAAATTAAATAATTGAGATAGTTACAATTATTCAATTTAGTTTTTTTGTTTCTCATAATTTAAAAATGAAAATACATAAATAACCTAATTGCTACTTGTACCAATCATTCATGACAATTATAGATCACTAAATTCATAGATAACCATAAAATACTTAATACTAAATGAATATATCAAATTAATAAATATTCATTATTCATGGAATAAAAGAATAAGAAATAAAAAATACTTGAATTAAAAACAAAATCTAGGTCTACAACAAAACCTCCTAAAGCTATAACTAGAGTTTTGATTCCTTTTGAATCGCAAAATCTAGATTTAGCCATACAAGGCTATAGTTCCACACCAAAGATGGATGAAAGAAGAAAAGAAACCAAAAGAAAGATTAAAGGGAATTGTAAGAAAATGTGTGTAATGTTTCCTCTTCCTCTCTTGCCTAAAAGCTAACTTCTTTCAATATTCTAAGGATAATCTTTCAAATAAATCAAAATCCCTACATAATAGAGCTGAGAATAAGTCTCCTAATTGAACTAAACTTCTTAGAGTAGATCTGGCTCTATACATGATCTTGCCTTTATCTACTTCAGTAATTTGTCATCTTTAATTTTATAGCTTTGACAAATGATACTCCAATATGATGTTAGAAGCCAAATTTGGTCCAATATCCACTTGTCACCTCTAAAATAAAAAATATTAATTTTACCAATTAAGTACTAAAAAATAACCAAAAACTAAAGAGATGAATCCAAATACTATAACAAAATCACAATTTATCAAATTTCCTCACATTGAACTCAGTGCATGTTCTCTTGCATATATTAATTCAATATATTAATCATCCTCTTACCAATCTCTCATCCTCTTTTATATCATCCAAAAACATCCCAAAAGTTAATATATATTATCGATTTAAGAAAAAATAATAGTTAAGAGAACAAGTTCTCATAGAGAATTTTTTTTAATAATGAAAACATAACAACTAATTAATTTCATCAAAATCAAATTAAACAAAACTTGACATCCTCTGATGAATTTAACTCTATGCACTCAAAGTGTTTAAGATTTATTAAACTCTTGAATCAAAACATGGAGAGTTATTTCCATAAGATTACTTATGAATTATATCTCAACTACTAACAACTATGAATTTAATGAATAAGTCAAATGGACTTAATAAATATGACTTAGGTAAAGGTGTAGCAAACAAGGAAATTTTTAGGTTAAACAAATTGAAAGAATTCAAACAAACTTATCCACATAAGTTTTAATTCAAATTACTTTGAATTTTACTTGATTTAAATAACATGTTTTTAATCACCTCATCATTTTTATTTTTCTCTTTTTTTTAGAATAAGAAATATCAAAAAGGTGGTTCTTTCTTTTTGTTTTTATTTATACTTGAATCAATTGTTTTTATTTTCATGAAAGTGGTAAAAATAAAAGTAAACTTTATACAATTATTAAGAAATTCAACAAAAGGGGTAAAAATGGCTTACAACAAGGTTAATATGCAAGAAAAGAAAGGTTAAGGCTTAAATTGGTCCTTTAGAGATAAAAATTAAGATAGGCTTTTATAAGTAAAAATTGGTTATACCTATAGCCTTCCCTAGTCCAATAGGAGAACTAGTTGGAGAGAGGAGAATCCCTAGCTTTGTATGGTTGCAGTCTCCCAAGATCTTTTTGTACTTCTGCTCCTACTCTCCTTAATTTTCATTATACGATAGAACTTACTTATTCATCTGATTGGCTTTGATGCTATATCTTCTTCGTCTTATTATTCATTCGACCATACCCCACTACATATAAACCAACTAGACATAACTAATCCCTTCTAGCCCTATTCCCAACAGACTTTAGAATCTGAGCATAACAAAAATACCAATAAACCACTAGATATTACATAATTAGGGAAGAGATTTTTTGGTGAAAAATACCATTCGGTAAGAGATGCTCAAAAGATAATGACTTCACAAAGGATTCTAATAGCATGTATGAGTTTTTACATAATTATCTGACATTGAACCTAATATAAAGTAAGTAAACTCAATGGTGAACATATTAAAGCAACTCAATGGTGAACATATGAAAGCACAAAAAATAGCATCTATAGTAGTATCCAACAACAATGGAATTGCCAAACGAGGAAATAATTCTTTGACAACTTGACTTTCTCCTCCGTAGAGACAACAATGTCATATTGTTTATGATTTTATAATTGAGGTGGTAATGGTAACATAAAAATTGTAATGATTAAGTAGTTAAGAGCATTTTTTCTCTAATAATCTTATCCCCTAATCATTAGGATGTAATGTGACAACTGTAATTGATATCAACGAGTGAACTATTTTCAACTTTAAATTTAGTTATTAAATTACTGTGATAATTTCTTATGCTTTTGTCTTTAAAGAAGATTGCATTAAGAGAGTTTATTTATAGATTATTTATGTTGAATTAACGAATGTATTTAATTAGGAGTTTTTGAATGAGAACGTAGGTACTAAGGGTAAAGAATGAAAATTTTATTTCTTTATCATAAGATTGTAATAAATATTTTACATAGAAAAATAATATAGAACTATATGAAGGTTCTAAGTAATGATGCATATTGTCGGACCTCCTTAGACCTCGCACCTTAATAAGACTTCAACTGGGTGTTGATGATGATGATGAAGGTTCAAAGTAAAATAGTTAATTAAAATGTGCTTAATAAGAAATGTTTTCTTATAATATTATTTGAAAAAAATTGTAGGTTTACTAACAAACTAGTAACTAAAAAAGAATCACAAGAATATCTTGACTTGAAATATTAAGGCGTAAGGCTATATAATAAAATTTACTCTTAGAAAGTTTTAACACATCAACATAATATTTGTTTATTAAGAAAAATACAGATATATTTTTTTGAAATTGAAAGAATTATATTAACTAAGTTAGAAGCCTGTACATTAGTATAAGGAACTAGAATCATAGGCCATACCCCTCAAGCGGAAGTAGCCTATTAGCTATATAAAGATGACTAGCTAAGACACTAAACTATACAATCACTAGTGCAAAAAATTGACAATTAATAATTTGAGTTCCAATTAAGATTCATTTAAGGGCTAGCTTTTAAGCGAATGGTGTTTACTATTAAGATTTCCATTATCTAAAAGGTAGTTTAGTTGACATGGCATGTTTGTCCAATGCTAAGCCCCTGTGGAGTTTGTTGTCTCTTTCATGCCAAAGTACATTAATGTAATATAAGAAGATACAAACATCTTATTTAAGACACTTTACTATTTGACTAGTTCATTTAACAATGTGTGGCCATTCCCTTTCCCAACAATATAATTGCATCGACTATTGAATCTTAGACCAAACAATATGAAAGTAAAAACATTAGAAGAAGAGACAATCTTTAGTTTTAGTAACCAATTGACATAACAATAATAGAGTGTCCTAAATGTCATAAAATCTGTCCTTGTTTGTAACGTTTTCCTTACTGTTAACCAACTGATGAAAGAGGCTTTAAGGGATAAAAATTATGTTAAATTTAGATTAAACTATTGGAATTTTTTAGAATATGGTCTAAATAATTGAAAGCAAAATTTATTAGTGAACCTTTGTGAATGGTCCCTCATACAAATGACGTCATCCTCTTCATTCGAGTTTAACTAGTATGTAGGCAAGTTTTCAACAATGCAACTTATACCTCTTAAGTTACAAAATCAATTCCTCTATGAAATCTTATCAGTCACCTTAGCATAACAGGTCCTCTCTTAAATGTAAAGGCCCTAGATTACACCAATTGTCAAACTAAAACCAAGTTTGCTTACCATTCCTTATTAGACTTTAAAAGAATAGTCGAGTTGATCTCTCTAGGAATAGTTTAGGTTATCCTATGCTTATGGATTTGGGTTTTTATGTATGAATGATCTTATTCTCGTTATCGTTAGATTGTTTATGTATGACCACATTACTAGAATCTTGAGCTTAATCCGTGATTGTTGCGTGTGGATATTGATAGAATCATCAATATGATTCATAATTGTTATGTTGAGGTTCATTTATAGCAACTAATGACTTCGAACCATTAGGAATACAATCTGTAATTGATGTGTTTCTGATTGGTGTCAAATCATTAAGGATAACCAGGGTTAATAGAGCTTGTTTTAATTGAACATGACCTAAGAGAAAACTAGGGTTAATAGAGCTTATTGTTAATCTATGATTAATAGTTGCTATGAGAAGTATAAGAACAACAATTCAATGAAGTATATTTAATTGTGTTTAGGCCAATGGTCGACAAAATCTGCAAGTGCCCAAAGTTATTCTTAGTACCTACAAATTGAGTATTCTGAGGTCGTTTCCCATAAGGACTAAAACACTCACCACCAAATTAATCCTAATTACTTGAACGAAATTGACCATAAACTTAAAAGATAATTGGATTTGGATAGACAGTAAATTGTAAATACTGGAAAATAACAAACAAGGATAATTTGATGATTTAAACTTAGGGCTTGGGGTTCACCAACTCATTGGATGATTAATAAATTATGAAATTGATTGAACAATAGGTTATAATAACAATTGCACAACTTTACTCATATTCTCTCTCAAGACATATAAGAATATCTAACTAATTGATTACCATATCTCAATGTGCAATTGACTAGTTAAATGTATGAAGAACAAGCAATACAAGTTACCACACTAGCTTGTGATATCTCTACCTTTAAGTTTAATGCGTTTATCTTCCTAGTACATAAACTATAATTCACCTATCAGTTCATCATATGATTCCTTAGATTGCATCCATGGAGAGCAAGCATAGAGACAACAATGAAAAGCAAAGGAGATAAGCATAACCTAAAACTTTCATTCAATATTAATCAATCCATAAATACAAATCAATCCTCCAAATAGGCTACATCCCTCACCCTAAATAAGGTTTAGTTTTAGAACTTGATAAAAAAAATCATACACATAAAGATGCTCGATATTCAAGAAAGAGTAGAGAGAGAAAGTAGAAAGAACACAAAACAAGATTGCTTCCAATCCTTGATGCAATTCCCAAAACTTCCTCTTTGCCTATTATTTTGTGCCTCCTTAAGTGATAACCTCATTCTCAGTGTCCAGCCCCCTCATTAGGTCTTAAAAAAATGAGTATTTATAGTGTCTTAGGTTTAAAGAAACCTAGTTTTTGCTAAATAGGGGAAGGCAGATCGTTCTTAGTCTGACAAAGTCCATTAGGCAGACTTGATGTCTGTTTAGTGGACCTTCTCAGGTATTTAGAGTGGGATTGGCCAAGAAATGTCCACTAAGTACAGATGATGTCCGTTTAGTGGACCTTCTTGAGTCTCTAGAGTGGAATTAGGCATGAAATGTCCGTTAAACAAACATACACTAGTCATTTACAAAATATGCACTTTTGACTCTTCAATTGATAGAATCTCTCCTCGGAGTCTTCACGAAAGTTGTAGAACTTGGAGTCCTCTTTGAAAGCATCCTTGAATGACCTTAATCCGACATACATAGTAAAAGCTATGCCTTTCACCTCCAAAATCTATCCATTTATACCTATCAAGCAACAAAGTTGAAATGTATGAGAACTAACCAAATAAAGCTTCAAATTCACATAAAGATAAGTCAAATTAATCCCAATTCAACCTAAAATCATATAAGAATAATTTGACTTATCAGCTGAGATTGAACAAATGACCAGCTCCCTAACGTATTCATCACTTTTCATCATTTTCGAATGATTTCTTTAATTTGTTTTTCTTAGTCTCTTTTCATTTTATTTTCTTATTTGAAACCAAACCAAAACCCCCATAACCTAAAAACCAATTCCTTTTATTATGAAAGCTAACGACAACTCTTTGTGGGATCATCCTAAACTTACCACTAGCTATAGGTTTAGGTCTAGTTATTTTGTGTAATGTTACGACCACTAGGTATAGTTTTAAGTCTGGTTATTTTGTGTAGTGTTACGACGCGCAACCAAAATTTAATATGAATTTTCCCTTTGTTAAGCTCTCTTGAGCTTTATTAGCCTTTCTTTTTATGCTAACCAAATTGCATGCTTTAATTCTAACCAAATGTCCTATCCAAGCTTTATAACTAGTGGAGCATTTATTGATTGTTGATGATTGTGGATGTATAAGAGTATAAGTTTGGGGGTGTGTATATGTGCGAGGTGGATATAATCATTGAAATGTCATTTTATGTCTTATCAATGGATGCTAAGGTTGATGTAGCTTCTTTCAATTTTTAAATGAAAAGAAAAGGGAAAAAAGAAAAGGAAGAAAAATATGTTTAAATTAAAGTATTTAGGAGGAAATCCAATTGGTTGGAAAAGTTATTCATAATTAGTTTCTCCCCCTAAATTTTTATTGCATGGGGGATTTGAGTATGTTGTATATGAGGTAGATGTTGTTTTGGAAGGTTCACTCCTTATAGTTTCAATGTGTTGTTTATCATCAATCTTTATAAGTGACTCTTCTAATTAATTATGGTTCATGTGGTTTGTGGTGTGAGAGATTGACTTTGAGATATGAAATGTAGTTTTTGCATTCATCATAGTTGATGTACACAACTGTGAGTGAGTGTTGGTTTTTGCGCTTGATGGTATATTGAATATTTTGCTCGTTTCACTAGCTTTGATGGTTTTTATACTACATTATCCAAATACATCTCACCTTTACCCTTACCTACATTACAACTTTGAAAAGTCCTTTGATTCATGATTATGTATATGAATCTTAGCGGTAGAGAAGTGAAATGATATGTAAAGTTGTGGAATATTATGATCATAAATGGTGTTTGAGTGTATCCACGAATTTATCATATTTAAACAAATTTTATCAATTCTTTCTCTAGATTGCTTAGTTTATAAAGGTGATGAATGTTGATTAATCATGAGTAGAGGTATGGAATGTTGAGTTCTTGTCATAGTTTTGAAAGTCATACATCTTTTCTTATAATTATCTATTTTTAGGAAATATAGCAAATGAGTAAGTGTTTTAGATTTGTTACTTTAATTTTGATGTTTTGCCCTAGGACGGTCAAAATCTAAATGTGGGAGAAATTGATATGTGTTTAATTGATTATACATTTATTCCATAAAATTTAATGATTAATGCTATAAAATGTTTAAGACATTCACTTTAGTTCATATTTGGTTTTAGGTACAATTCGGAAGCAGAAGAGCTAAAGTGAGTCGAAAGCATAATATTTGAGTCGTCTTCTTGAGATTCACACTCAATTGTCTTTATGGAACAAGAACAAGAAGGATTAGAGCAAAGAGAAGACAAGAAAATGCATAAAATGAAGAGTATACATGGTAGAAAATCAAGTGAAGTCATGAGAATGCAAATCATGACCTGGCCGTGACTTTCACACATGGGCTACCCGAAAATCTGATTTTCACTATAAATATAACACGTTGTAATGACAAAAGGTATGATGAGACTGAAATGTTTTATGGAGTGAAGTCTTGACTTTGTAAGGGAAGAAGGGGCAAACCTCTCATCCTTTAGAGACTCATGGAGGGATAAGCTTCCCAACATTGGTTCATAAGTGATATCGATGCTGAAGAACCCAATTAAGCATTCTCTCTTTATACTTGTTCTTTCTCTCTCTAGGAATTGTTTTGGTTATCCTATGCTTATGGATTTAGGTTTTCATGTAAGAATGATCGTATTCTCATTATCATTAGATTGTTTATGTATGAACCTATTGCTAGAATCTTGAACAAAATCAATATATGTTGTGTTTGGATATTGTTAGAATCTTCAATATGATTCGTAATTATTATGTTGGGATTCATTTGTAGCAACTATTAGCTTTGAATCATTAGGGATACAATTTGTAATTGTTTTGTTTCTGATTGGTTTTGAATCAATAAGGATAACGTAACCTAGGTTAATTGACCCGAGCGTATGTGGTTGTTGCCTTGATTAATCTATTTTCCTAACTCATAATGCAGTTGTCCAATTAAATCTAAAGAGCTTGTTCTAAGTTTTTCGATAGCTAGGTTCAGTTAAAGGTCTTGGTTTAATTGAACACGACCTAAAGGAAAACTAGAGTTAATATAACATATCATTAACCTACGATTAATAGTTGCTAAGAGAGGTACAAGAACAAAAATTTATTAAAGTATGTTTAATTGTGTGTAGGCCGACATTGAACCAATGATCGGGTTCTTAATGTATTCATCACTTTGCATCATTTTTGAATGTTTTTTTTACTTTGCTTTCATTAGTTTATTTTCATTTTATTTTCTTATTTGAAAACCAACAAACCACCTATAACCTAAACACCAATTATTTTCATTTCAAAAGCTAACCGAACATTCTCTATAGAATCAACCTAGAATTACCACAAGTTATAGTTTTAGGTATAATTATTTTGTGTAGTCTTACGATATGCTATCCTACAACAAGAAAGCATTTGTGATTCACTTAAGACTCTTTAAGTGTATTCTTTATGCTTTGGTACATTCTCAAGCTTGTAAAAAACTTGATAAAATTATGAAAATTACATTTTTATTGGTTATTATACTGAATATAAAACATATAGATTTTATAATCCTCCCAGTGAAAAAAAATTTAATAATAAGGGGTGTAGTGTTTGATGAAAAAGCTAGTTTGGATTAATATAGAAATGAAGACAAAATGCAAGAACAAACTATTGTAATCAATGAAGTCTTTCTAAATTTTAGAGAACCTTTCACTATTAAGACAGATGCCTATGGTGATGAAATAGGAGTTACGCTATCTCAAAATGGGAATCTTATAGCCTTTATGAGTCATACTTTAGGACTCTTAAAGCGATAATGGTCTACTTATACCAAGGAGATGCTTGCTATAATTGAAGAAATTTGGTTATAGCTTAGGCAAAGATTTTTTTTTCTCAAATTAATTGATTAGAGAAGCTTGAAATACTTTATGGAACAAATGGTGGTCACTCTCAAATAGTAAAAATTGGTAAGTAAGTTTCTTGGTTATGATTATGAAATAATTTATCATATAGGGAGAGAAAATAATGTAGAAATGCATTATCATGCAAACTAGATACTCCAATCTTTCACTATATATTTATTATAGAAGTTGATATTTAGGTATAAATCAAACAGGTCTTAAAACATGATGCTTAGAAACAACATGAATTACAAATGGCAATATGGTCACTTGCCCTTCAAAAATAGAACTATAATTCCTACAAATGTTATATTGTGAACCAAACTTATACATGAAGTCTACTAATCAAAGATTATGGGATGCTCAAGAGTGTTGCATACTTTTAAGAGATTGCTTTAACAATTTATTAGCCTAATATGTATCATTTAGTGCAATAATGTGTTTAACAATGTGAGACATATCAATAAATCAAAATTGAAACTTTAGCCCCATCTATGCTCCGACATCCACTACCCATTCTATACTAAGTATAAGATGACATTACCCTTAATTTTATAGAAGGACTACCATCGTCATAAAAGAAAGAAGCAATAATGGCAATTATAGATATACTTAGCAAATGAATCCATTTTTTGCCATTGGTTCACCCATTCATAGCAAAAACGATGGTCAAACACTTCTTTATCATCATCATCAAATTCCACAAGTTGCCTTGAACAATTATAAGTGACTAAAAACCTTTCTTTTTCAGTAAGTTTAGGAAGGAATTTTGTCAAATGTCTAGAACCAAGCCATAATTTAGTACCACCTACTATTTGCAAATTGAAGGTATAATGGAGGTAGTTAATGGATTTTTTGAGTAGAACCCATGTTGCTTCATTCATCGATGGCCATATAAATGGTGTTCATATTTACCTTAGACTGAGTATAGTACTACATTTTATACTTCCAGTAGGATGTTTCTAAACTCCATATGGCAGGCCTCCTCCCCCTATTCCTCTGTACCAATTAGGGGGTTAAGTAATAGATGGAATTGAAAACTTTGCTCACTAAAGATAAAGTGTTGTAACAGATTAAATAAATTTACAATTGTCCATTAATCAAATGACGCAAATAGTAGACAAGAAGAGGAAGGATGTCTCCTTTGTAATAGATGATATGATGTTACTTAAATTACATTCGTATTAGCAATAAAGTCTACAAACATGCACATCAAAAGTTAAAATATCCTTTTTATGCCTTTTTGTAATCTTAAAAAGGTTAGGTCTATTGCCTACAAACTTTAGCTGCCAGAAAGAACTTACATACATCATATCTTTTATATCTTTCAACTAAATTGAGGCATCGGAAATAATGTCATTTTCTCTATAGACATTTTGGCAATTTTAGATAATAGTGCAGTTCAAATTCAACCTCAAATAGTCCTTGACATATATTGGGTTAAATTAGGGAAGAATTTGATTGGAAAGAACCTTGTACAATTGGAAACATTTGCCTATTGAGGTGCCATGTAAGAAATTGCTCAGCTTCTGCAAAAACCATTTCCTTCTTTGTTCCTTGAGGACAGGAATCCAATTAGTGGGGGAAGTAAAGATAGGTCGAGACATTTAGTGAAAAACACAAGGCTAAATTCTAACAATTTGTCTTGAACTAAAAACGTGGATAAATTCAAAATAATTAGTAGTTAGTGGAAGAAGCATAAAGTATTATGCCAACTAAGAGACTATTTAGGATATTTGTTAGCATCATTTTCTCTTTCTAATTCTTTTGATTTTTATAAGATATTTGCTATTTTTTAGGTTGGAATGTTAAACACTTATCTATAAAATCATTTGAGTTGATAATAGAAAAACATCATTGGGATTTTGTTCAAGTGAACAACTTTTAATTAGACAATTATTAATTTATTCTATATTTTATTGCTTGTTCTTTCACCATGTTTAATTTTTTCACTCTCAAATCTTATATTTATAATGTGCATACTATGAAATTTATATTATTTAGTTTCCATTTTTAATGGTTTTGGTAAATTAAATTACAAAAATATTTATTTAAATATGAATAACAAAATCACATCCAACTAAACATTTATTCTTTATATGTTTCTTTTACAGACAAGCGTAGCGTAAAAAGAAAAAAGATTAAAAACACTCTACTACTATAAGATATCGAATAGTTTATTTATTAATATAGCGAATGTTAGGTCATATAAAGGATTTTCTAGCGTACACGTCATTTATCCTTTCTTTCTTCAGAAACAGGTCACCTTCTTACATATACCATGACCTATCTTTATCATATTTTAGTACTTGTTCTTTTCCTACTTTGATTGGAATGGAACCAACCATTACTTTAGTGATTATACTATCAGAACGATCAAGACTATGCAAAAGGAATAAAGCTCTCGTAACAAGAGCATTATTTAACCATAAGTTCTTTTGCAATATAAAATATATAATAGCTTATGCCATAATTTATATTTTCTGCTTATGCCATTATTTAAAAATATGTATCGATTAATGCATGAAATTTTAGAATAATATTTAATTAAAAAGTAAAAATATAAATGATGGCTTCTCATTCTTTTAACATTTTTCAAGTATGATCCTAAATTTGTCTCATTGTAAGATTTAAACAGTTTACTTAAAGAGATATTTTTAAAATCAAAATAATAAGAAAATTATTATTAAAATTTAGGTTTAATAGTTTTGAAACTATGGTTACTCTTAAAAAAAGAAACTTAACATTTCTCTTGTAAGTCTATTAGAGTTAATATTTTTTTATTTTTATATGAAAGCTCTTATTTAATATAACACAATTTGGCTGAAGAATAAAAATAAAATATATACCATCTGAATTGATTTAACAAAATTGATTAAAGGAACCTAAATTTATCTATTTTATTTTTATGAAAAAAATTTTCACCTTAATGACATTTCAAAATGTATGAGAACGGATACCGATAACATGCATTTATACCTAAAGGTTAAAATCCATCTTTGAGATATTTACAAAATTTTAAA
Organism: Erythroxylum pedicellare; assembly: GCA_027563575.1. Classification (NCBI taxonomy): domain Eukaryota; kingdom Viridiplantae; phylum Streptophyta; class Magnoliopsida; order Malpighiales; family Erythroxylaceae; genus Erythroxylum; species Erythroxylum pedicellare. The sequence continues at coordinate 18,345,106 of JAOQMP010000005.1, forward strand.
GAAGTCCCTTAATTTTTCATGTTAATAAGTTGCCTTTCAGCCACTAAATCTGTCCACGTAACATCTCTTATATGGAAATTTTTTAAATAATATCATAGTTAATGTAAGATAATAAATTATCGATGCAATAGAAAAGATTTTAAATGGTTCACTATTTTTATAAATAAAAGTTAACATTAACAATTAATTTTGTAAAATATGAACTTATTTCATGATTTTTCATAAAACTTGAGGGTTAATTCATATATTTTACTAAATCTGTCAGTATCAATTACATGATTAATTTGAATGTAAGTAATATAAATTTAAACTTAATTATCTCATATTAAGGTGGCTGCTCCACATAGAAAATAAAATAAAATAAAACTACTTGATACAAATATAAGGCGTGTACATCAAAGTATACATTCATAATACAAAAAATCAAATAGTTTTGAATCATATACGTATGCAATACAGTATTAAGAACTTCAGGGACTTCTTGCCTCCTGCGTCTTACCTGCTTCTATTCCTTCTTGTTATTAGTTTCTAGTTATTTCTCAATCCCAGTGTTTTTGTCTTCCTTCCTTATTCTCCATCTTTCACTCCTATTCATTCTTGTTGTCATCGTCTCTTCTTCAAAAAATTATAAATGTAACTTTATAATTTTCCTTTTCCCACTAATACAAGTTACTGTTTTGGGAAACCTTTATGTGAACACTTTCTCAATTTATCTTTCAGTGTGATTCCTGTTAGAAACTCTACCAGCCTTGAATAGTGCACTTTTGAAGACTTTCCATCCTTTCCCTTGAAAACTCAATCCCTGGATCTTGGAGAATGCTCCAAATCTTCCAACATTCTTCCTTCTATCCTTACTTATCCCCCATTTAGGCGTTCCCCTTCACTCAGCCCTAGTGTTGCTCCTAGAACTAAAACTCTAGTCACCGTAGGGTCCTCTAAAAGGTCCTGGACCCGAGTCACTGGAGACTCCAATCCTAACCTCAAAGTCTTATCCCCTAAGCAATTTTAAAACTCATATTATCACACTACCTTTGGAAACACTCAAAGCAGGAACTAAACTCTGGAATGCTACCTTGATTGGGTTCTTTTGGATAAATAGGTCTTCTTTACTGCAATTAAGTCTTGGGCATTGAAAAACTAAAAATATTAAAATTTCAAAGACTTACTTGTCAATGACCAATACATCTTTCTCTTCAAATTTCATAACAAATCTGAAGCCATAAAAGTTCTTGAATATGGTGTTTAGTGTGTGAACAACAAGCCTTTGCTCTTGCAAAACTAGAGACTAGGAGTAGGCTATCAAGAAATTAAATAATCTAATATCCCCATATAGATGTGCATCTATAGCATACATTTAGAGTACTAGACAACCACTAGATTAAGCCACTTGGCTACCTTTTTAGGCAAACCTATATGCATGGACCAAGCTATAACAAAAACAAGTAGAATCAACTATAACAAAGTGTGTGTTGTGGTGGATGCAATGAAGTACTTACCAGAGGAGATACTACTACTTAGGCTAATGATAACATGGAGTTGGTTGAAGATGTAGTCAAAGTATCCTATGCATGGAAGCCCCCTTTTGCTTAAATGAAAAAACTTGAAAGGCCACTGGCAAACTATTTAAATCTAGCTTCTCTCAAGACATGAATAAAGATGACAATATACAAGTTTAGAAAACAACAACAATAATTTAAGAAGAAATCAATATTTAGCAAACTAATCTAGCTATTAATAATGAAGCTATAAATATAAAAGGAAGAGGAAATTCATAGAATGCCAACAAATCCTAGGAAATAGTAAATAACAGCAATGCCTCAGGTACCCCCCATTAAGGTAACTACAATAAATAATTCTTATAATAAGTAGATTGGGTTCATATCTATTGGCAAGAGAAGATACAACAGAAGGAAAAAAAAAGGTCCACAATAGACCAAACATTATGATATTTTCTTCTTGGAATGTCAGGGGTCTTAATTCCCCTAATAAGAAACTTCTGTTAAATGACTTCATAAAGGAAAATAAGCCTATTCTATTAGGCATATTGGAGTCTCGAATCAGGCAAAGTAGTTGTGATATTTTGGGGGTTTTATCAACTCAATGGAAGTTGATTCACAACTATGATGAATATCCTAATGGAAGAATACTAGTGGTGTACAATCAAACTAGAGTTTCAATCATTAACTCTACTATTATAAATCAAATCATCCATTTAAAAGTTCATCTACTAGAATTAAATGTCAGCATACACCTCTCTTTCATTTATGCTTATAACTACTCCTTTCAAAGAGTTGCTTTATAAACCAGGCTTAGAAGTATAGTCCCTGTAATAAAGGATCCTTGACTTATATTGGGTGATGTCAGTGCAACAATATGCTTTGAAGAGTTAGAAAGTGAATCAACTCTTAAACATAGCTATGAAGATCTAAAGAGTTTTTTGAATGACATGTAAGTATCTGATCTCCCTTATGGTGGGAATTTTTTCATATGGTGCAATAAATATAATGGGAGCACACTCATCAGGAGGAAATTGCATAATTATCTATCTAAAATGGAGTGGATGCAAAGATTTCTTTAGTCTTATGCTTTAATTACCAACACTAATATATCTGGCCACTCTCCAATTTTGATCTTCCTCAATGTTGCTAAGAAAAACAAACATTTCCTTTTGAGATTTAACAAATTTCTCATAGGTATTGCAGGTTTTCATAAAGTGGTGGAGAAAGTTATAATGTCAATTTTGTAGGAATTAAACAATTCATCCTCGTGAGGAAGCTTCAAAATATTAAAAATGAAATTAAGCAATTCCATAAGAAAAATGAGCTGCGAAGAAAACCACACTGCTTTCCTTGCAATTCCATGATTTCTGTGACTTTGGCTGTCAAGATCATGGGTG
>JAOQMP010000005.1:18348108-18367806 GCA_027563575.1 Erythroxylum pedicellare
CTAAGTTAGATGAGACCTTAGTCAAACCCCTCACTTAGAATATTAAAACTAATGCCTTCCTTTAATATGGAGAGAACCAGAGTCCTTTTAAAGTTAGGATTGTTAGGCAAACCTAAGCTCGCTTTACATGAATATGTTCGAACCATGGAAATAGAATTTCTAGATTAATGAGTTAGTTTTAATTAAAAGAGTTGGTTTGTTAGGCAAACCCAAGATCAATATGGACAGAGGAGAAGTTGGGCAGTGTACATTAGATGTATACGTTTCAAGAGTTGATAGCCCAATAAGTGTGTACAGATCAATAGTTGATAGCACTAGATTCGATAGTTGCATTTGAGATGAAATTGGTATGACCGATACCTACCAGTTGGACTAAATTGGCTTATTGGGCACACCCAAGGTCATTTTTAGGGATATTAGATATCGACCCACTAGGAGAATTCCTCCACGAGTTCTCTTGGATTTATATTGGGGGTTATAAATTCATGAAAATAGTGGGAGCCATAATGCGTGTTATTAAAGTCCTTATAGACATACATTTAAGTACATTGTCATCTTTCTCTCTTTAACAAAAGGTTGTTATTGCCCGAGTTAACATTATGAGTACTAGTGTGAATCTAAGATCATCAATGGAAGCTAACAAGTTAACTAGACCAAACTTCCTTGACTGGCTTAGGAACTTGAGAATAGTTCTTAAGTTCGAGAAGCTTAGTTATGTCTTGGAAGAACCACTACCCGATCCCCCTACTGTTGATGCTTTTGATGATTATCGGAGGGCATATAAGAAGCATCTCGTTGATACTGAGATTGGTAGTTGTATTATGCTAGCCACTATGTCACCAGAGCTGCAAAAGCAGCACAAGGCTATGGATGCTCATACCATAGTCTATCATCCTAGGGAGCTCTTTGATGAGCAAGCAAGGTCCGAAAGGTTCAAGACTTTGCAATTGCTCTTCCACTCCAAGATGGTTGAGGGGACATCTCTAGTACGGTATGCACTAAAGATGAATGGCTACATCGAGTGGTTGGCCTCCTTAGGTTGGATAATGAATTAAGTATTGACTTAATTCTAACGGGTTTAACTGATAGTTACTCATAATTTGTGCTTAACTATCGGATGAACAATATATCCATCACAATTCCTAAGCTAGTTAACATGCTCAAGGCAGTTGAGTCATCTGTCCACAAGGATAAGGTTGTGATGCTGGTGGACTCTTCTGGTTCAAAGAAAAAGAGCCAAAAGAAAAAGAAGTCCGCAGGGCCTAAAGGAGGTGTCAAGAAAGCAAAAAAGACTACCTCGAAGGAAATTTGCTTCCCTTGTGGCAAGGATGGCCACTGGAAGAGAAACTGCAAGGCCTATCTAGAGTCCTTGAAGTAGAAGAAGGCATCTGATGCCCCATCTACTTTAGGTATTTATGTTATTGATATTCATACTGTTTATGATACCAACATATAGGTATTAGATATCAGTTGTGGCTCACATATTTGTATTGACTTGCAGGGCCTCAGGAACAATAGACAACTCAACAAGGGAGAGTCATACCTGCAAGTGGACAATGGAGTAAAAGTTGTCGCATTAGTTGTAGGCACATATGTATTGGCGCTCCCTAATAGTTGTTCAATTTATTTGAATATAATGTTCTATGTTTTTGGTGCATTGTGCAATGGTATATGCATATTAGATATGTCTAATCTAGTTCTAAATATCAATAATAATAAAAGAATAAAATGAGATAATGTGAAATTGTCTAACTTATGGCATTGTCACCTTGGCCATATAAGTGAGAGATGTATATCTAAACTACACAAGTGTGGTAGCTTGGGGTCATTTGATTATGAATCATATAACATATACGAATCTTACTTATTAAATAAGATGACTAAATTACCCTTTAAGGGAAAAGGTGAACGAGCTAGTAGACTTTTAGACCTAATACATACTAATGTATGTCGTGCGATATCTATACATGCCAAAAGTAGTTTCGTATACTTCATTACCTTTATTGATGATCATTCTCGATATAGGTATGTGTATCTTATAAGATACAAGTCTAAAGCCTTTGAAAGGTTCAAAGAATTCAGAAATGAAGTTTAAAAACAACTTGGGAGAAGTATTATATCACTTCGATTGAATCAAGGTGGAGAATACTTAAGCCAAGAGTTTTTGGATTACCTTAGGGATAATGGAATATTGTCCCAGTGGACTCCACCTTACATGCCACAACAAAATGGTGTGGCTGAGAGGAGAAACCAAGCCTTTTTAGACAAGGTGAGTTCTGTGATGGGTTTAATGGATTTACCAAAATCCTTTTTAGGGTATGCACTCAAAACTTCTGTTTATGTATTAAACAGAGTCCCATCCAAATCAATTGATGTTGCTCCATATGAGATATAGACTAACAAGAAACTTTATCTTTCTCATATGAAAGTTTGGGGTTGTCCTGCTTATGTGAAGGGGATTTAGTCAGATAAGCTTGAAGTTAAATTTGATAAGTGTTTGTTTGTTTACAATGTTTAACAAAATGTGTTTGTTTCAAAATATATTGTCTTTTTAGAGAAAGAGTTTCCTTTAAGAGAAGATAGTGAGAGAAAAATTGAAATTATGGAAGTTCAAGATACTCAAACTGACACAGATCAACTAACTAGACCCAAGACTATTGGTCATAAAGATGAAATAATAGTTCAACCTTCTAACACACAAAAAGTTTATAGGTTAGGTAGGATACATTATGTTCCCGAGAGATATAGATTTCTCATAAGTGAAATTAACGATGTATTGCTCATAGAAGATGATGAGCCTACTACCTATGAAGAGGTTCTGAAGAGTTCAGAATCTGATAAATGGCTTTAAGCTATGAAATCCGAAATGGATCCTATGTATGAAAACCAAGTATGAAATTTGGTTGACCCACCCGAAGGGATAAAACCTATAGTTTCAAGAAGAAAACTAATATAGAGGGTAATGTAGTTACCCATAAAGCTAGGCCTGTAGCTAAAGGCTATTGTCAAAGGCAAGGTGTTAACTATGATGAAACGTTTAGTCTAGTAGTTATACTTAAATCCATTAGGATGCTCCTAGCCATTGCTACTCATTATGATTATGAGATGTGAAAAATGGATGTGAAAATGACTTTGCTTAATGGAAACCTAACCGAGGATATAAATATGACACAACCTGATGGTTTCATATCTATGAATGGAGAAAAGGTATGCAAGCTTCAGAAATCCATTTATAGATTGAAGTAAGCATCTAAGAGTTGGAATATATAATTTTATGAGACAATCAAAGGATTTGGTTTCTCATAAAATCCAGATGAGTAGTGTGTGTATAAGAAGGTTAGTGGGATTGCAATCATGTTCCTTGCACTGCATGTAGATGACATATTACTAATAGGAAATGATGTCTTCGCTTTGCAATCAGTCAAAATTTGTTTAGCTAAAAACTTCTCTATGAAAGATCTTGAAGAAGCAACTTATATTTTAGGGATAAGAATCTATAGAGATAGATCTAAGAGGTTGCTTGGTCTTTCTCAGTCTACATACACAGACAAGATGGTAAAGAGGTTTAGTATGAAGTAGTCCAAGAGAGGATATCTTCCCATAGTATATGAGATGACACTTTCTAAATTTATGTATCCAAAGATACAAGATGAGAGGACTTGCATAAGTTTGATTCCTTATGCTTCGCCTATAAAATCAATCATGTATGCTATGTTATATACTAGACCTGATGTATCGTATGCTCCAAGTGTTATGAGCGTATACCAGTCGGACCTAGTGAGGGTCATTGGGTGGCTGTCAAGAATATCCTTAAGTACTTGACAAGAACTAAGGATGTATTCTTGGTATATGGAGAAGGTGATCTTGTGGTAAGCGAGTATACTAAGGCTAGTCTCTAATCCGATAGGTATGACTCCAGATTCCAGTCTGGATATATATTCACACTGAATAGTGGTACAGTTAGTTGGAAAAGTTCCAAATAAGAGACAATTGCAGATTCGACGACAAAGGCAGAGTACATTGCAGCTTCAGAAGGGGCAAAGAAAGTGGTTTGGATTAAGAAGTTCATCATAGAACTTAGTGTGATTCTAACCATCATTATGGAACTTGGTGTGATTTTAAGCATCGCTAACCCAGTGCAGTTGTATTGTGACAACAACAGGGCTATAGTGCAGGCGAAGGAACTAAGGTCTTATCAGAAGTCCAAACATGTACTCAGACGCTACCATTTGATTAGAGAAATCATTGGTAGAAATTATGTCAAGATAGAGAGAGTTCATACCAATCAGAATATAGTTGATCCATTGACTAAACCTATTTCTCAAAAGAGTTTTGTGTCAAATGTACATGCCTATGGTATTAGATATCAAGGCAATTGACTTTAGTGCAAGTGAGAGTTTGTTAGAGAAGTGTTCTAAAGGCAATCACCTTTAACACTTATCGTACAAATCATTTTATGATTAATAAAGACATTTTTTATTATTTTGATGTTTAAATATTTATAGATTTGATGTTGATCTTAAATTGATTTAATTAAGTCCTTGATACAAAACATAGCATTAAGGAAATCATGATGAGATCATGATGATGAGATTCCTATCATGTGTAATTATGTTAGTAACTAAACTTTCCCTAGTCATAGGATTAATGAAACGAGATATCATTAATCTAGATAGACTAGTACATGTTATACTCTTTAATTGGATTAAGCAATAGATCTCATAACCTACTATGAGATAATCGTATGAATATTCTATTCCAGTGTCAATGATAGTCTCATCATAGTGATAGTGCAAGTATCCTTTGACTTGAGGTGCTAAAGGATATCTCAAATACTGATCATGTACTTTGACTTCATTCATCAATACCTTTCAGGGGTTACTCATAGGGTAGTGATTGGGCATAGCTTGAGGTATTTGGAGGTAATTGAGTAGCCAATAAAGGATTCACCACTCCTGATAGAAGGAGATGATACCTACGACTACTTGTCGAGGTCATTATTTGGGAGTCTCTAGCCAAAGCAGATATGTGTTGTGAAGAGAGTCTTCAATGATATATAGAGTAATAAGATGCTCAGGATAAGATCTAATATCACTTGGACTAGATGTGACGTAGTCAATCTAGTGGGAATTGACACTTTGACCATACTCTGAACTAAGTGGGGTATAGATGGTGAAAGGACAAATTGTATGGCAACATTGCGTATGGAAGGGTTCGTAGTCAAATCAAGACTTTCCAGTAATTTTGGAGGTTATGACGTGTTGATCGATACCACTCTTGACATACTTGAATTAAGTGTTAATTCAAGTGGCTAACATAATCGGGAACCTAATGGGTCACACACATAGGAGAGCCGAAAGATGAGTAAAATGGTCTTGAATAGTGACTCAAGATATGAGAGAGTATTTCAGGATTATATCACGATGTGATCGTGGTAGAAAACGTTGCATGGAATGGATTAGAAATAAGTGTTGTTGGCTACCAATATGGTCATTAACTTCCTAAAACTTCCATTAATGAATGCTATTTATGGTCATTAAATTCCCAAAACTTCCATTAATGTATGTTATTCATGGTCATTAACTTCCCATAATTTCCATTAATGCATGTTATTCATAACCATTAACTTCCCATAACTCTCCATTAGTGATGGGGGTTATGGAAGGCCAAATGGTGTGGAACATAGAGATGATTTTCGTGTATCTTGTGTAAGACACAAGTAAAAAGAAAGAAAGGTTCTTTCTTACACACATTCTCTTTTTCTCTCTATCTCTCATAAGAGTTCTTATCTTTGCTAGCATAAAGAAAGAACTCTAGTCATCTCCTAGTGAGGTTTCATCCTTCTATCTTTATGTGAACTTTCATTAGAGACAATCTACGTTGATCGTTGTGGATTATGACAACCTAACACGAAGAAGATTAAAGAACGAAGGAGATCATCGGAAAGGTATGTAAACATCTTACATTTCATGTTTTTGTTTTCTATATCTATATGCATCAGTAGATCTAGTTTTTGAGGTTCCATTTTATTTTCTACTGCATATATTTGATATATATTATGTATGAGATGCATGATCGCAACCTTACAAAGATTTACACTTTAACATACCCCCTCCTTTTCCTTATAGTACTTTTGACACTTCTATGCCTAACTAAAGATTAGGGAACTAAGGACTTACATGTAAATAAGTCAAGCCTTTCTTATTTGATTTCTTTAATTAATTAGAGATAGAAGAAATTATGTACTAAAAACTACCATATTAGCTAAATTGTTATAGCCAACTCTATATTGGCCCAATAACAAATATATTCCTAGCTTAATAAATTTCAAGCTTAAAACAAATCAGTTAAGAGTTAATTAGTAGTTATATTCTATAAAATTTTATATAGTTTCAACTTGTTATTGCCTATCCAATATAAGATTTGATACTTACTCATATATTGATATGTGCTTAAGTGTTTATACATTGACTTCTAAACACTTAGTGGCTATTATTATAAAATGCTTAAGATATTTTAGTTCATATTTGATTTTAGGTATAATTTGGAAGCGTAAAAGCCAAAATGGGTAAAGAGTACATTCACTGAGCCAACATTTTAATGTTCAAACTCAATTACCCTTGTGGAACAAGAAGGAGATTGATTATAGTAAGGATTGGACAAGAATTTACAAGAAGAATAACAATTTAACAAAACATAATAGATACACGATTGTGTATACATTCGAAAGATAAATTTTGACTTACATGATTGGATACATAGTTGCGTATCCAACCTTGTATCTTCTCAATTTTAAGATTTTTTAGGTTGCATGGTTAGATGCACGATTGTGCCTACAACTGTGCATATACCTAGAAACCTAGTTTTTGCTATAAATTAACATTTTTGACGAAATAAGAGGGAGGAATCGTTTTGGGATTCAATGAAGGGATAAATCACTTACTCTTTAGAGGCCAATAGAGGGCTAACCTTCCTTATTCTGACTTGTAGGTGGAATTTATGTCGAGGATCACATTTAAGTGTATCTTCATTGTGTATCGATGTTCTATCTCTCTTTAAGGATTGTTTATGTTATTTTATTTCTACTGCTTTGGATATTCATGTATGGATAATTAGTATTCTTATTATCATTTAATTATTTATGTATAAACCCATTGCCAGAATCTTATTGTTGTGTTATAGGTTCATTTGTGAAAATTAATGGTATCAAATATCGTAATATACATTAAATGATTCAAACTTGTGTGGTTATTGCCTAGATTAATTTGTTTTCCTTATTTTTAATGAAGCTGTTTGATTAAATCTAGAGAGCTTATTCTAGATTGTTCAACGGTTAGGTCTAGTTAAAAAGCTTTTTTTTAATTAAACATGATTTAAGAAAATTTTGGGGTTAACAGAGCTTATTATTAATCTACAATCAATGGTTCTAAGAAAGGTGTGAAAAAAGTATGATGATGATGTATGTTTAATTGTGTGTGGGTTGAGATTAAACCGAGAATTAGATCCTAAACGCATTCATCACTTTCATCATTTTTAATTGTTTGCTTTAATTTACTTTTGTTAGTTTAATTTCATTTTATTTTTTACTTGAAACCAAATCAAGCCCCCTTAACCTAAACACTAATTTCTTTCATTGCAAAAGCTTTACATACACTCTTTATAGGATCGATCTAGATTCATCATTGGCTATAGTTTTAAGTTTAGTTAGTTACTTTGTGTAGTGTTACGACGCACTACCATCTATGATATGTCATAATCTCCCCCTTAAACTCTTAATGTTATCATCAAATTCTAAATATGCAATCTAGATTTATATCTGAAATCTTTTGTCCCTTTTAATATGGAACCATTTCAACCCTATACTGCTTTGACTAAAAGCCTACCATGAACCATTCATTTCTCAAAGCCCTATTTCTAATTCCTCTCCCCGTCCTTTTCATTATTAGGTATTATAAACCTATAAACTTTAACTTAGTTCATCTTCGACTCAACATCACATTAGTGGAAGTCCACTGTGATTCCATCTATAATTGCCTAAGTTCAAACTAGCTTAATAATAACACAATTTTAGGCTTAAGAGAATTATAAACCTAAAAATAGCTAGTTACAATTAGATTAGTAGTCATATTCCATAATTTATATATTCCTTAACCTCTTCTTTCATTTTCAATACTAAATTTAATACTCACTCATATAGTTGATGTCATAAGGTCTTTTGATTACAATCTTAAATATCATCTTGACCTTATTAATCACGATCTCTTTTCATTTCCAATGTATTTACCTATATAATAAATTCTTAACAACATATTTGGCATTTCCTCTTATAATGTTCTCATTATACAATTTCTTAGCCAAGTACTTTATTCATTCATACTCCAACTAATACTTAAGATTATTCTTAAAAAGGTTTTATTAGGTCATGATATGAAAAACATTAAAGGATTCTCATGAATTCTGTACTTCTCATTGATTCAACATTTCTTCATTAATTAATTTGTGGATTATCTCTTTAATTTTATACTTAACTTCACTGTTAACAAAACTAAGACTCAAAATATGCCTCATAGTTTCTTTTTTAGCCTTATCTTTCAACAATTATATGTTCCCCTTTTCAACTTTAATTTTTTTTCAAGATTTGTATGTTAGTTGATGGAATTCTCAAATGCAAGCACCATTTTACATTATTGAATTGCACTTTTGTAATACAGCTATAGAATAAGGATGTGGTTAACCTAAGTATTCCTACTAAAGTGACTTATGCAATAACACGTTTAAAGATCACTTCATCCTTAACAACACTTTGATAACAACACACATATTTGAGCAAATCTTACTTAAATTTGAAGTGATTTTCATACACATAGAGCATCACTTAGATATGATGCTAGATGCTTTATAGTCTCAATTTCCTTTAGCCTTATATTATACTATATTAGGTTTATAGATAATTATATACGTTTTTTACATTAACATAAATTGAGAAAGGAACCATCTTATACATAGAAATATTGAAATATACAAGAACTTGTTAGTTGACAAGCTTATTCATTGAATTAAGGAAGCATTTTCAACAAACTAAAGCTTGATGATATTCATTGAATGAGACAAAAGAAGTTGGGGCGTGAATTAAATGAATAATTTTTTCCTACCAAAACTATATCCATATTTACTTTTTCTTAATGTCATCATAAGTAACTGATCTTCTAATTTTAATTTGGTGTAGTTGTTATAGCTAACCAAAGGCTGTAGACTTCAATTTGTAACTAACTTGAATATCTCCTCTTTAAAGTCAAATTTTCTTTTGGAATAAAATTATTTCAATTTCAAAAGAATGAAGAATAAGTTAGGTAATATTGAGACATGTATTTAGTGGATGTTGATTGCTTTAAGAATTTTTTGGACATTATGTAATTCTTTTAAGTTTTGGCATTTTATGTGCATCTTTTTCATATTCTACATATATATGATGGATTCTTCTGTGTATTTTTTATAAATTGAACTAACTACATATGTTTTGGAAAATTGTTTATATTATAAATATTATGATCTTTTACAAATATTATGTTAGGTACCTTATATCATATAAGAATTTTGATATGTTCATTCTATTGTACATCTTTGCCCCATACTAGGCACAAAATTACTCATATCGGATTTTGAATCATACCTTAACATAATTCCTCTTAATAGTGTAATTTGTGTTAAATTTTCAGAAATAATGAAACTTGCCATTATCATTTGCATTTTATATTCTAAGAAAAAAAAGGGGATTATCAAACTAATGGAGATTTCAATTTACAGTTTGATGTTAAAAAAATTAATATTAATAATTTGACTTTTAGTATTTAACAAAATATATTGCTATTAATAATTTGACTCTTAATATCACTACATATTTTTAAAAATTGGCAATATGTGAAGCATAGATGATCCGTAACATAAAATGGGAAACAAAAAAGTGAAAAAATAAAATCAAGTAGAGCACAACACCAGTTAAACATAAGAACAAAGTAGTGCAACTAAAAGGTGATTTCTCTTGGAACCTATGTTTTTGTCCCTTATAAGTCTTTAAGGACTCAAAAATTGTTTATCATTTGGTTGGTCTTTAATTAATCATTTTCAATAATTATAGAAAATTTTTATTGCATTTTAAGGGAAATTTTCAATTGAAGTCATAGTTTCAAAATTAAAAACCAAAATAACTACAAATATTTGAAAAATATTATGTGATAAGTTAGTTGCTTTAAAATTTTAAAATTTTTTATTGTTGTAAGGGATTAAGTTGACCTAATGTAAGTATAAGCCACTTGAATATAAAAAAATTTGAAAATTAATAATATGAAGATATTAGGTCTGTTAAATGGTTGAGTAAGTTCGCATAATGTCTTAGGTTTTGGAAAGTGTAACATTTTTGAAAGTTATGCATAGTTTTAAAAGATTGTATCAATCAATTATCAATAATGATTTAGGTGGCTATAGGTCGACTAATGGAGCTATAAGTCAATTGAATATTCAAGTTTTTATTATTATCACTACTAATTTTGCATTAGGTGCAGCCTTTATTTACTTTTATAAGCTAGGGATAAAGCCTTCTTTTTTTTTTTTTTTGGTTGTTGAAGAATTATAGGCTAAGGATAAAGTTTTGTTTTTTGTTATTGAAGAATTTGATGATTCTTGATTGAGCTTTTATGAGATATTAAATTGTAATGTATAATTCTTATTGGGAATTGAGTTTTAATTGCTTGCTCTTATAGTGCAATGTTTGTTTAAGAGAGTTAAAGAATTAGTGAATGTTTGCGTAAGCTTTTTGAAGAGAATGTACAGGAAGCTACTCTTCACATATTCAAAACAAGATTTAAGTGGATTTGAATTTTTAAAGAATGGACATTGGTCAAGCAAAGGCCAATCCACTATTGTCATTTATTGGTCTCTCTTATTTATTCTTACTATGCTTTTAGTTATTTATTATGTATGCTATAGTAATTAACATTAATTTAAGATTTGTAATTACCAGCAAACATGTCCACATAATTACTTAAAAATTTTAAAAGATCCAATATTTTCTTGGGTAACTTTGGAACAAACATATTTAAATTGAACCTGACAATAATTACTGAAAATTTAGGAATAATTTTCGATTCAATTTTACTTTTAATTGATGTTAATGAAATTAGTTTCCTCTAACCGTGAAGAACCAGATGTATTCGTTGCCCAAACAGTAACCACACGAAGACGACAAGGAACTCAATCACAAGGGTCATATTCAAAAACCCTACATCCAAGCTCACAAGCATTATATCTCTATACCCAACACAATATTCAGCAAATTTTTACAAGCCCTAAGCCCTGACTTGCTTTGTCGCAGATAGGTGAGGCAGCAAATTTTTACAACAAGTAGAGTAACTGTTGATGCAAAATATTCTCTGAGCTAGGGTAATATTTTAGAAATGGAGAGACAGTACAGAGACGAGAGAAGGAGAGAAGGGTTTTGGCACTCCGTTACTTTTAAACCAACGATGGGTTTATTATCATTAATTTATCATAGCCATTGAGGAATAAATGAAAATTTAAAAAAAAAAACGTATTTTTAGAAAGCTTGTCAACATTTTAGTCTTTTTTCATAATTAGGATAAATAACCACCAATAATTAATCAAATGTTTAGTCATATAATGAGTTCTGATTTTTTTAAATAAAAAAATATCAATTTCTATGTATACTATAAAGAGAAAAATAAATAGAAAAATTCGATGAATATATGAATTTTGATTTTTTATGATATTAAAAATATTAGTGTTTATTGATCAAAATTTAAAACAAAATACAGATGTATTTTCGACTTCAATAAATTATTTTATTTTTATTTATCTCATAATTTTATTTATTATATATCAATTTTATAACAATTTAATACTAATTTATTTATTTCTTATTTAACGTGCGATATAATTGTTAAAACTTTTCCAAAGATTTAATTTTAATTGACACTTGCATAAGAAACCAAATGGCCTCAATATTTCTTCCCAACTAATTTACAGCGAACCTCGATCTATTATGCTTCGCTTTTCTAAAGTGTGGATTACATAAGTTACACTTACGTCCCTGAAAATGAAGGATGAAGCTCTACCAACCCATAACCTATACAAAAATGGATATTTAGTTCCACATATTAAATTCACCTGCAATAGCTAAACTGAATCTGGGAAATAACTAGTAGTTTATTGTTACACCTATCAAAAGATTCTCTGGATCGGAACTGGTCACTTTGAAACCTTGAAATACATGACTTGCATGAGGCGATTTGCGGATAGAGATTGGATAGTGCTACGCGACCGGTCAGCTCACTTGGCCCCGCCAAACACAAGTTGTTTTACAGCCCCTTTCCAAACGTTGCCGCCTCCGAACTCTGGACTTGTGGATTGTCTTAATCTTCAAACAACAGCCTTAGTTACGGCTTCTGTATCTCCCAATATTCATTTTCACTCTCCCTACTCGTTTGGAGTGTAAGCAAAGAAAAGCCACAGCATGGGCCCAGCGTAATTATACCTGGATATTATTCGTCCCCTCCGACTCCCAGACATCACCCTATGTGCCTCTATCTGCCATCCGCTTGTTTGATCAGCCCATGGAGATGCCAACTCTTTCTCCAAACTTCCCTACCAAGACCACCAAGAACCTCAGCTCCACTGTTGACACTTCTCGCCCTTTTCGCTCCGTCAAAGAAGCGGTTGCCATCTTCGGCGATCGAATTCTGGTCGGAGACATATACTCTCCTAAGCCTTACTACACTCCTCCCAGTCATGAAACTTCATGGAGGTTTTCCTGCCCACCTAGTCCCGGCAACCCAAAAGATTTTGAAGAGGAAAACAATCATGACTTCTTGGATTCTCTGAAGAAACTTGAGTCCGAACTTGAGGACACAAAAGCAGAACTGAAGTTGCTAAAGGAGAGAGAGTCGGAGACCGAAATTGCGTTGGCTTCTCTGAATGCGGAGCTTCACAAGAACATGTCTAAGTTGGCGGAGGCCGAGGCGGCGGCTGCGAAGAACGCGGTGGCGTCGAGAACAGTGAGTCTGGAGAGGGAAAGGATCAAGGAAGATAGGATTCTCAGAGAGGAAGAAAAGAGGAGAGAGTTGATGATGAGGCTGGAGAACTCACCAACTTTAGCTCAAATATTGAGTCTTGCAGAGGAGAGAGAGCATTTTGGTGGTAAGAAACAGAGGAAAATGACGAAGAAGAAGAAACCTATTGTTCCTCTTGTGGGAGACTTGTTTTCGAGGAAGAAGGGATCATCCAACAATAATACTCTCAGTAGCCCTCTGTATGCATCTGGTGAAATGTATTTCAATTGACCGTGAGTTTTTGAAATTTGTGTCGAACTTTGCTTTCCGTTCCTTTTCTTTTACTTGCAAAAGAGAGACAAAAATAAAAATGAAGAGTTTACATTTGAGTTATTATTATTTGGATATGTGCTGTGCCGAAAAGAATGAATGTATTTACAACTTCTTTGGCTGTGAATTGTAAATGCTCTTTTGCTGAAGTTGTTACTAGAGATTCGATACACTAGATTGGTGTATGATTAATCTGTACCTATTTTTAGGCTTGCTAATAAGAAATATTTTAGTTTAATTAATAAATATTTTTGTAACATTAAAGAGCCAAGTTTAAACCTCTCATACACCTTACTATACATACATCTACGTTATTAATGAGATTTTATTAAAATAATATTTTTCATTATTTATAATCGTGATGTTTACTAATTGTCTCTTAACTTTTTAAATTTAGATTTCTAAATTTACACGACAACATAGATGAGTTTTGTCGACAAAATATATTATTGCTGAAAGAAACCAAATTGTTGCAAAAACTATTTTAGCGATAGAAAAAAAATTGTCGGACCAATGGTTACAAAAGCCCGGTAGCAAAAAATTATCTATGACGTTTTAAAGGAATTATCGCCCAAAAGTTTTTGTTACGATCATCCCTTCGTCGCTAATAAGAATAAGCGAGGAGAGGAGAAATAATTGCATATCACTTATTGCCACGTTTAATTTTGGTGGATAAAAGTAATTAACTTTGTTAACATAGGTGTAGGTAATAATATCTAGTGACCATTTATTTTTGTAGCATAATATGTTTAGCTACATTTTTAAATCGTCGCTAAATTTTATTAGAGTCATTCTGGAAAGCAATGGTAAAAATATTTGGTGAAGATTTTATATTTGTAGCTAAAGACTTTTAGTGACAAATATTTATTTTTAATTTTACTTTCCTATTACCAATTAATATTTAATTATAATTATTAACAATTTAATTCATGTTATTGTTTTTAACATGGTTTGAATTATAATTTAGTCACATTTGGTAATTATTGTTGGTGACAATGTTTAAATAATAATAAATTAAAATAAAATAAAATTGTTTCATAATTGAAAATGACATGCATTTTATACAAAAACATGCAATTAAATGTTAATTACAAAATTTAAGAAAAAATTTATGAAAACTAAGACTACTTATCGTTACTATTACTAGCATACTGTAACCCAAGTATTTGTTTCAATACGGTTTAGTTTTTGCTCATTATGTTGTAATTTTTCTTGAGTACGACCTAACTTTTCTTCATTACATTGTAACTGAGCCTTAAGCGATTGGTTCTCCTTTTGAAGTGTCGTTACATATGTTGTTCATGACGATGATGAACTAATTGGCTTACGGTCATATCCAAGACCTTTGATATACCCTGATCTTGTACCAAGGATATTGTTGTAAATGTCATCCATACTGGGCTCATTTTTGTTAGACAATGATCTCTACAACAACTCCTACATCTTGTCCTATAATTTAAAACACAAAATTGAGATGTAATTCAAATATTATTATTTCATATTACATAAATAAATAAACTGTAAAATTAAAATTTTTACACTTGCATAATTATTTTGTGCCTCTTCAGTCTTTCAATCTCACCTTCCTTGCAGTGTATCAGTTTGTAGAGTGTGATCCTATTACACTCTTATCCATGCAGTTGAGACTGACTCTGTTATATGAATTAAAAAAAAGTTGAAACACAATAGATTATATTGTATTAACTAATAGAATAATAACTTCTAAACATTATACTTACAAATTCTTGTTGTACGACAACAAATGATTTATGAGTCAGTATTGTGAGGAGTTTTCATTTTTTTCTATATTAACCTTGGCTTTCTCACACTTTTTCTAATTAAAGAGAAGAACTAGTCATTAAATGTAAGAAGAAAATTAATGGAAGGAAATGTGAAGAGAAGGAAGACAAACCTTAATCTTTACAAAGGCCTAATAATCACACATTTCACTCCAATTTTCTAAAGTCACCCATTTTGGAACATGTCTCCTTGCCTCCTCATCCGAGGGAAAAGAATTGTAGTATTTATAAAGTCGATAATGATGATCCTTCGCCCTTTGTTTCAACAGTGAATTAACACAGCTTAAAACTTCAGGGTTCTTAATATAAATGATATCGAGCTTCATCTGTGAACAACATATATAAGTTAACTTACTCTTTAAATAAGTAAAATCGTATTGCATATAATAAAATAAATTGAAAATTTACTGAAACTTTGTCCAAAGCATTTTGTAGTAAGTTGTCTTCCTTAAACTACCTGGCATGCTAAAGGCAAGGCAATTCATTTCTAACAACGACTCCAATCACTGGACAATTTGCTGATTGGATCTTGTAAACAGGACGACATTGTGCCGGTCAATACATATAGACAACTTGTTGTTCATTGAAACATTCATGCATTGCAACGCAGATCCTTTAGTGATACCTCTACATTTTTTTTCTTACGTTGGTATTGGAACCTGACAACAAAAGAATAACGATAAGAAAAAATACATTAAACATGTAAATATATATTTGAGCTTAACTGTAAATATAGATGGTTAATAATAACGGACCTGAAGATCCCTTAACATTAGTTGAGGTAGATATAGATTGTTGCTGACTGCCTTAATCAATAGGGTCTGATTGATTTGGTTGTTGAGGGTGAGGAATATTTTCAATAGTTGCCACCCTCTTTCCCTTATTTATACCAGGTCCCATTATATTAAATATCTATAAATGAAATATCAACATAGTGCATAATCTTTACTTAAACATCAACATTCCACATGAATATAAGTCAAAAACAAGTTAAAACTAAACATTTGACATAAACATAAATCTAACACCAACATTCCATATAAACATAATTAAAACATCAATAATACGCATTGATTCATCCTGAATAAACATAAGTAAAACATCACCAACATAACTTAAATATGAAAATAACATTTCAATCAATATACATAATTTATTTACATTTAGTCATCATGATCAAGATTTTGAAAATCATCATCATTAATTACATTATCATTAGATTCTTCATCACTAATATATTTGGCCAAAGTATCATCATTTTCATTTATTCCATCTTGAGTATAGTCTTCATTTGTTTGTATGATAAGATTGGCTTAGACTTCATCTAGTTGTACTATGTTGGGATCAATATCTCTCCTATGGAATGATGATATATCTACATCTTCTATTCGAATGACTTCATTATTGAACTCTAACCCAATGTCTTGATATACTTCATCTGCATCCTCATTCAATTGGTCTCTTTCACAAAAATCAAAGATATTTCAATGTTGAAACTTTTGCACAACCTTCCAATTGCTACCCAATATAGTATTATTGAGGTAGAAAACACGCTTCACTTGACTTGCAAGGATAAAAGGATCATTATCATACTATTTCTTACTGAGATTGATGCTATTAATATTCCCGTTCACTTTTATGTTAACAAGGTTAAATCATTTGCACTTAAATAGAACAACATTCTTATCTTTGATATATAGCAACTATATTATTTTAGAGATGACACTGTAGAAGTTAATAAAGTCATCGTCATGATATCCCTTAATAATAACTCCATAATTTTGGCTTCTAAGTCAACTATCTCAATCTTGCATATGGAACAACTTGTATATTTTTCCCATAAATATGGGGCCTATATGCCAAAGTATATAATGTTGTTGTCGCTCTTTGCACGATATAGTTATGTAATCATATCATCTGTATGACAAAATGAAATTAGAAGTTATTCTAACATAGAAATTGTCATATGTTTATAATATGTAATCAATATGTGACTTACTCGATTTCTAAATCTTGATACAAACTTCAACTTATGTCTTTCTTCAACATTAATAATCCCTTTGCTGCGAATGAACTTTTTGTGCTCTCCATTTTAAAAAGTAAATGAAAGTTAGGAAATGAGATTCAATGAAAAAATTCTAATATTATTGTTTGAACCAAAAGTAATATACATACTCCGTATATATATCGACTTTCTCGCAATTGTTCAAAATATACCGATGGCAAGTTTGGAATTTGTCTTTAGTTAACTCCACTTATTTACCCACACTAAGGGACCTTACTTTTTAGGAGAAAATTAACAACCCACCCTCTTCATCAAAATCAAAGTTATGTTCTGGGCTATTAAATCTTGTCTCCATATCATTTAAGTACATTGAAAAAAATGTCAAGCATTCCTTTTCTATATAAGCCTCTGCGATAGACCCTTTAGGTCAAGCTTTATTACGTACATAATGCTTAAGAGAGCATAAAAACCTGAACAAAATATAAAATGTTAGGAATTCCAACTAATAGTTGACTTTTAAAAAAGTAAAAGTTAATATGAATTACCTTTCATTCATACGGTAAGTGAATTGTCAAATGATCCATAACATCAAAAAAAGATGGGGAAATACTAGTTCAGGATCATATAAAATCAAAACTATGTCTTTTTCATTTTATTAAGCTCTTTAACTTTAAGTGTCTTGCAACATAATTACTTAAAAAAACTCTCCCAATTGACCCAAAGTCATAAACACATCTTTTGGCAAATACCCACGTATTCCATCATGAAGTAATCATTTCAAAAATACATGAAAATCATGGCTTTTCATCCTTGATACTTTTCCCTCTTTCACATTCATATAATGACCTATATTTGATGCATACCCATCATGAAACTTCACTGATTGAAGAAAATGACAGAAAGATTGCTTCTCCCTTTTTGACATGTTGTAACAAGCAGGGGGAATAATGTATGACCCATCATCGCTTCTTTTCAAATACAAGCCTTTTTTAATATTCATGTTTTCTAAGTTAAATCTAGCCTTAATTATGTCATTCAATTTCCTATTAATTCCCATGACAGTTCCTAAAATATTCTCACAAATATTTTTTTCAATATGCATCACATCAAAATTATGCCTCAATAATAATTCCTTCCAATATGCCAAATTAAAAAATATGCTTTTTTTTAGTTTAATTGAGTTCAACATCATTTGTTTTACGTGTTCTATTGCTTAGGTATTTTCTAGGTGTAATGTCACACAAATGTGATAGTTGGTAAACAATATCATCACCAGACAACTGCAATGAAGCTTATTCTATTTTTCCATTAAACAATTTACTTCTTTTCCATTTATGCCCATGATCCAAATAACAACGATGACCAGTATAACATATTTTACTTCATAGCCTCATTGAATAAGTTTGATGGTTACACATAGGAAAGTCATATACCTTTTAATGCTCCACCCAAACAAATTCCCATAAGCTGAGAAATAATTTATAGTCCATAAAATAGCGGCATGCATTATAAATGTTTAACCTTGAATAATATCAAAAGTTTGTATTCCAAATTCCTATAGATCATTTAAGTCTTCAATTAATGGTTGCATGTAGACATCGATATCCTTACCAGGTGTAGTAGATGTTGGAATAAGCAAAGAAAATAACATAAAAGGCTCCTTTATACTCTTCTATAGAGGTAAATTGTATGGCACTAAAATTACCAACCGCATGTTGTATGAAGTACTCATATTACCGAAAGGATTAAATCCATTTGAGGTTAACCCAAGTCGAATATTACGACAATCCTGTGCAAACTATGGAAACTTTCAATCAAATTCTTTTCATTCCATTGAGTTTGTTGGATGACGCATAATGTTATCATCAATGCATTTTTCTTTATGCAACCTCATATCCATGGCTGTTTTTTTGACATAAAAAATCTTTGTGGTTATGGTTGAATAGGAAAGTATCAAAGGATTTTATTCGGTATCTTTTTCCCTCTCCCATCTTTCACTTGCCACCTTGATGTACCATAAATCGGACACTCCTGAACATCTTTACTTTCCTTCCAAAATAGAACACAATCATACTTACAAGAATGAATTGAAATATATCCTAATCTAAGGTCCCTTAACAATTTCTTTGCATCATAGTAAGATTTCATCAATTTATATCCAACAGGTAATGCATCATTCAATAAGTCAATTAACATGTCAAAAGAGTTGTCACTCCATTTATCACGTTGTATATGGTTACCGTGATCCATATGCTAAGACAGAACGAAACAAAAATTTGGAGACAGAATAAAACAAAAATTGGAGACAGTGAGGTATTTGGTTGTGATGGACAAAACAGATAAAACTGTGTTCATCTCAAGGACAAAAATGTGTTTGGTTGCAGTTGACAGAACATAAACAACAGTGTCAATGACTAAAGTACCCATGCAGTATAATATGATTGGAAATATGTAATTCATTGATTATTTTAAAACAAATGATTTGTATTAGTAAAAAAGTTAA
>JAOQMP010000005.1:18378800-18390410 GCA_027563575.1 Erythroxylum pedicellare
AGAGAGCTAATGGTCGTTACAAGCAATAATTACACATTGTATATCAAATATAATGTTTTAAAAAGATGATATAAAACATTGAGTATCATTCTGTTAATATGTAAAGTATATGTAGAAGGAAGAAGATTCCATCCTGAATTTTGATAATAACAGTACATGAATAATTTGAGTATATAGATCTTGATGAAGCGCTCAATGAGAGTTTGTGAGATAAAGTTATGTAAGTTGCTAATGTGAAGTTCAGAAGATATCCTTGAAGAAATTGTGGGTTTAAAAATAATAAAAGACGAATCGAGCAAGGCAGTCGATTGAGAAAAAGGTCAGGTGTCCTTAAGGAAAGTAATTGGAAGAGGTTGGCATTAGGGTGGGGAGAAAAACTACCATATTGATCAACTGGGCACGCCAATCAGACTGGTTGATTAAAAAAAATATGCCTCAACCTCCAATGACTATTTTCGTATTTATATGAAACAATTTATTTTATATTAAAAAAGTGATTTATACATAGCTATATAACTATATATATACTTAATACGCAATAACTATTTGAAATCCTAGAATCATAAGATCAAGAGTATAATTAAAAGTACACAGGTTAGATATTCTTACTTATATGGAGAAGATGACATATCCCATGGGTTAGATATCCTTAATTATAGGGAGAAGATGACATCTCCCTTAGGTTAGATACCCTTAATTATAGGGAGAAGATGACATCTCCAATGAATTTAGAAAGGATTTTAAAGCCAGATTAATTCGGTTCTATTGATGCTGACTGCTAAGGCGAGATTCAAGCCACCAGTGCATGTTTTTAAGGATTGTCGGAACGATAATGGACGTATGTTCTAGTGTTGTCTGGTTTCAAATCCCAAGTGTTTAAAGGTTGAGGATCAAAGGATCTTGCTTCTAATTATGTTCTCTTGTCTGTAATGTCTCCCTGTCAAGTGATGTACGTACTCCAACACATACACGTCATCAGAAGTGGACAGCATCAGAAGGAACACGTAAAAAATAAAAGCTTGAAATACAGAGATGTGTACAAAATTACAAAATAAAGTCCGCTCTTTAGAAAATAAAGTGCCACCATAAACTTATTCCCTACATCTAATTATCCTGTACCTTACATCTGACCCTCCAAGAATCAAAAATAAACAAAAGGGCAAAGACTATATATATATATATAAATACAAGAAAACCAAACCAATCAAAGATGTGATAAAAAATTGTTTAAACCACATCAAGACGTGCATGTTTTGGAATACGACGATGACGATTGGTAATTTGGTGAATGGCGCAGGTACTCTGAGAGCATTTGAACGACTTCTCTCATTGTGGGACGTTCAATGCTGTTTTCTTGACTACATAGCGAAGCTATGAAAAATAAGTGCATAGCTTCCTCTTTTGGCACCATCCTGAGCCTTGGATCCACTATGCTCATGATCTCTTCTTTGCGGTTGTTTGTGGCTTTTCTAGTCCATTGCACTATGTCAACTCCGTCCTCGAAACCTCCTACCGGCCTACGTCCTGTGAGAAGCTCTAGTAGAACAACACCAAAGCTGTATACGTCACTCTTCTCGTCCACTCTCAACGTGTATGCATACTCTGAAAATTTGAGACACAATGAGTGAAACTCCCTATTTCACATACTCACCACTCAACTCCATTTCGCAATTCAACTTTAATTACAAGCTGTAGCAACCTTTTATTTTGTTGGCAATACGGATATGCACAGTAATTTATTTGCTGCTATTCACCCTAGATAGAAAAATTCAGTACGAATAGAGCAGAAAACATAAACATTGAACTGAAATACAAAAAGGGGAGCAGGACAAGTAAACAACCTTCAATACCTATGAGATTGTGAATAACAAATATCCCCATAACAAGACAAAATATAATAAAGAAAGGAAAAAAATTATAATTAACAGATAGTTCTTAGAATTAATCAGTAATTATATATTATTTATGGTTAATTATTAGTAAAGATATTTTAATTACATAATTACTAAAATATTTTTTATTCTTTCTAATAAATAATACCGTAAATTTTTTAACTTAAAGGATGAATAAAAAACTATATATATATATATATATATATATGATAAAATAATAGTTTTGACCAAAAATGAATTTATAACAATATTAATAATAATTTGTGTTAGTATATGTCATTGAATAGATAATAAACTAATTATGATATTATATTTATAATTCAGTTAGTACTGAAGTTACGAAAGTATTTTCTTATTTCTAAAAGAAATGGCAAGGCGGGCATGTCGCTGATAACTTTGGCTAATCTCATTCTCAACGCAGGGAAAAAGAGGCGGTGTTAATATTTAGTGTCAGAGTGTAAAGCAGTGTCAGATTGACGTATCAGGATGGAAGATGAATAAGGGCCCCACACAAATACAAATTTTGGTTGTTGTGGCTTGGGTTGGATTCCCAAAAAGGTCTGGTCTGTTCTTACTGCCACCGGTAGCACGATTCACGGGTGGTGGTTTATGAGCCGTCACTTAACTTCAGCCGCGTGCAGGCGAGAAGACTAATTACTGTTTGATATAATATATATTTATATATATAATATTCGTTTGCTTAATTGATCCTTATTAATACTATTAGTTAAGAATCTGGAACGTGAGGTATGAATCAGGAGAAATTGTAAAAGTAAAACAAAATGCCTATGATCATTTGCTTACCTGGTGCTATGTAACCATAAGACCCTGCAATTGATGACATGCACTGGGATGCGCCACCGTCCACCAAGAATTTCGCCAAACCAAAATCGGCTACATGGGCTTCAAAGCTCGAATTCAACAAAATGTTGTTGGATTTCACATCTCGGTGAACAATCAGTGGTGAACAATCATGGTGAAGGTAGCATAGTCCTTTGGCAGCTTCAATCGCAATTTTGTACCTCAAGCTCCAGCCCAGGAATCCACCTTTTTTGCCATGCAATGCCTCTCCTAGGCTACCATTCCTCATGTACTCGTAAACAAGCAAGTTGGTTTCCTTGTTGGAGCAAAAAGCTAGCAATCGTACGATGTTTCGATGCCTAATGTTCCCTAGAGTTTGAATTTCTGCTCTGAAGCCATTGTCATGGCTGTTGGTGCCGAAACCAAGTAGTTTCTTTACTGCAATTTCAACCCCAGATGGCATTTTTCCATGGTACACAATTCCTGCTCCTCCTCGGCCAATCACATTCCCATCTTTCACACATTCCAGGATGTCTGTGACTGTGAATTCAAGCTTCTGAAATGCAGTCATCTTCCAAGAATCTGAACCACTTTTCTTGGTCGATTTTGCCTTGATAATGGCAGCAGTTGCAAATATTAGGGAGCATATCAGCAGCCCTAAAGCAAATATTAACTTGAAATTATTGGGGGCTCTTCCTGGTGTGCTGCTAGTAACGGCGGTGAAATTGCAAGGGTTGTTGAGGAGAGAACCGCAAAGTTGAGGATTACCAGCAAAAGATGAAGCATTGAAGAATGAGAATTGACCAGTTTCTGGGACGTTCCCAGAGAAATCATTGAAAGAGAAATCTGCAATGGTGAGGCTCTTCATGGAAACAATAGATTTTAGTATGCTTCCATTTAAGTGGTTTCTTGATAAGTTCAAGAAGTTCAAGATGCGAATATTGGATATCTCAGGTGGGATTGACCCAGAGAGGTTGTTCTGGCTCACGTCAAGGACTGTGAGATGGAAGCAGTTGCCTAAATGAGGAGGAATTGCACCAGAAAGTGAATTTCTACTCAGGTCAAGCTTTAGCACTTGACGTAGTTCTCCTACAGATTCTGGTATTGGACCTGAGAACTGGTTTCCACCAAGTAGAAGAATTTGGAGGGCAGAGAAGTTTGAAAGCGAAAATGGCAGAGCTCCAGAAAGGAGATTGTTTGACAAATTGAGCTGTCCTAATTTAGCAGGTTTTGATGAGCTATCACTGTTCTCCGATAATGTTCCTGATAGGAAGTTGTTCTGTAGCTCTACTAAATTAAGCTCAGGCAAGTAAATGAACCCATTTGGAATGCTTCCATTCAAGTAGTTCTCCCCCATCCTTACCCTGGTGAGACTGGAGCATGTTCCCAGCCCTTCTGGGATTGGGCCAAACAGAAAATTCTTCAACAGAATTAGAATCCTTAGCTGATTGGAATAACATAAGTCTCTTGGGATTGTACCGGTAAGCTTATTTGAAGACAAATCGAGAAACTGGAGCTTCCCATTTTGCCCAAGTTTGCTAGGAATCACACCGGTGAAGTTGTTCATCCACAGGCCCAGTGTTTCCAAATGGGGAAATTCTGCAACATAATCCGGAATTGAGCCGTGTAATCTGTTCATGAAGAGATTGAAGAGCTTTAGTTGTTTCAGATTGTTGAACTCAGAGGGGATTTCACCTGTGAGTGCATTGTTAGAGAGGTCAAGAAACACCAAGTTGGTCAAGTTGCCCAACTCCTTTGGAATTGAACCTGTAAATAGATTGGTGTGCACATACAGAGATTCCAGCTGCTTCAAGTTCCCAAGCTCTTGTGGTATAGAGCCATCTAATGCGCACTTTGAAAGATCCAACTCAACTAGATTCGCCAAATTTCCAAATTCTACAGGAATCCCACCTTCAAAAGCATTGTAATAACCCAGGTAAAGCTCCCTCAATTTGGTTAGGTTGCCAAGCTCACCTGGAATCTTTCCACTGAGGTCATTCCCTGCAAGCTGAAGATACTCTAAGCCCACGAGTTGTCCATAGCTGGGTGGTATTTTACCATAGAAAAAGTTGCCACCAAGATCCAAATGCATGAGTTTCTTCAAGCTTAAAACTCCTAGCGGAAGGGGAGCAGTGAAGTTGTTGTTATAAGCATCAAACACTTCCAAATCTGACAGACTCGTGTAGTTCCAATCTAAGTCACCACTGAATTCATTGTTTGAAAGATTAAGAAATCTAAGGTTAATTAACCCCACTACTTCAATGGTTCCAGTGAAATTGTTTCCTGCAAGAGATAAGATGGTGAGTTGATCAAGTCTCGAAATTTGACGAGGTGAAACAGAGCCATAGAGATTCAAGTCTGTCAAGTCCAATGCAACTACTCGTTTGTTTGAGCACTGAACTCCTGTCCAAGAACAAACTGAGCTGGGACTTGAAGAATTCCAGGTACCTAAGGCCGGTTCAGGGAATTCGAATCCGTGTTTAAGATTGAGTAATGCATGAAAATCATTGAGCAAAGAAGCAAAAGTAGAGGTGATTAGAAGAGAAAATAGGGTCAAAACAATGAAGGGGACCATGTTTTGTTGGAGAATCAACACTCTAAGGAAACAAACTTTTGGAAGGACCTGAAGTAAGGACAAAGAGATTTAAGCACCTGGGTGATTATGGAGTTTCTACAAAAGATACGAAAGTGAAAGCAATCTGTAATGAGACTTCAAATGTGTATAGGCTTAGGGAATCAAACATCTTCACAGAAAAGAGTCTTGAAATACAAGGAAGAAGCTAAGCCTCTCCTTTTCTTTTCTTATCTTTTCTGTTCATTTATCTTTTTTTCCCTTTCCCCTTTTGCTTAAAGAAGATGAGAGGGAAGAGAAGAGACGAGATTGAAAATGGGGTTTCTGGTTGTTTATGTCTAAGTTGTGTTTCTTAAGCTTCTTTTAGCAGCAAAGAAAGCTAAGAGAAGGTAGGGGGAAAAAGAACAAGGAGAAGGTTTCTAGTCCCAACAATTGTTAATTAGGAACAGGAGAATGAAAATGATGATAAAGCCGTTGGATAACAGAAATTTAAAGTTATGATTGAGAGGAGAAGAAAAGTAAAGTTGATGAAGCTGCCTGCCTTTTCCTTTATTTCATTTTGGACACAATGGCCTTTACCTTTAACCAAAGAAAGCTCTTTATTGCTTTGAATGAGAGACGCTGGAATTGCACTTTCGATCATTTATATATGGCTACATTGTCCTGTTGCTTTTTCATATATGTATCCTCATCACTCCGTCGCATCATTGCCAATTGCCAATTGTAGTGGGGGCTAAAGCCATGGATTCTTGCCATTATTACAATGTTATTGCTGTTTCAGCATCTCAAAAGTTATTGCTACTCAGTTTTAACACTGCCAGTGTAGGACTCTTGGGACCAAAATGTTTATAGCCTGACTTTAATTTTCAGATAAAAAGGTTTCCTGTTAGCGAACAGCAAGGCAGCCTGAAACCAAGATTCGATCTGCGATTTTCTGTTGAAGATTTAATTAGCACCTAAGCGATACGCATCAAAGAAAAACATGGCGATGGTCGTGTCTTCGTTAATATAATTTGGATTTTGAACTATATATATAAAAAAACGCAGGTGAAACACTAATGATTTGCGTATTTTGATGCAGATCCTTTCGGTAACATAGACTACCATAGTTACCTTGAGTTGGGAACATGTGCCTGCAACGAACAGTGGTTTGTAAGAAGTAAAGGATGATGATTATTAATATATCATTACCATGTTTGTTGACTGATATCATCAATTATATAATTATGTTGTATGCAAGATTTAATTTTATTCCGGTGGCCATCAACTTTATTCCTTCTTCTTCTTCTTCTTCGCCCTACACAAGAAAACTGGGACCAACAATTTTATGTGTTAATGTGCATCGGGGAGCTTTAGCAGAAGATGGAATAGTCTTAAAGGCAGGGCTGGCCTAGAAAAGCAAAAGCGAAGAGATTGATATGTATCTTATACTTGGAAAACAAAATTTCACATGGAAAAGAGCGCTCTTGGATTAACATGATCTCAGGCAAAGCAAACTCACTAACTCGAAAGAAAAACCCACGACCATGACCATGACCCCCATACATGGGAAAGCGTGCACTTGTATCTATTAGCATAAGCTTTACTCTCTCTTTCATACAAATTTTTTGACGAGTTTATGCTTAGGGCCTGTGTTCTTTGCTTTTGACGTGTCTTTATCTGTCTTATTCATGGGTGGCCCCTCCATGAGGAGTCACTGTCCTGTGGTCTGAATGTATGCCTCATGAGCTACAGAGACCTTTCCTGTGGTCACTCCTTGTTTAGTTTTGTAATATAATGTAAATATTTGCAACTCGTGTTTTTTCCTATACTCCAACCGGGAACCTGTACATATCAACTTCACTTTTGTCATGTCCTAAAACATGAAGCAAAATCTATCAATCTGGATCTAATTAGTCTTTGCTTTGAGACAGAAAATAGAATCTTAATAATTATATATATATATATATATATAAATTTAGCTTGATGCGCTCATTCATGTCTGCCATGTTTTAACCTTTTTGTTTGCAATTGGCAAGTGGCATGTGCAATCCAAAAGCTAGGGTCCATTCTGATATTGAGATGTCAAATGCTTACCTCAATGCAAAATTTCGCTGGGGAGTTTGTTGAATAATACATTTCCTGAAAATATGAACAATGCATTTATTCTACTAATTTTTTTCGCTCTAATTGGAGCAACTCAAAGGCTAAAGTTGATTAAAGGTTTATAACAAAAGATAAAGGAAGAATAATTGCTGGCTTGTTATCATATATATGCTTGAACCAAATGAATTGAGAAAGAACAATAAGAATCGGGTTCCTTGACCTTTTACGGGAATGTTAATTAAAAGTTGCTTTGGTTGAACGTTAGAGGCTGGAATTCTTATATTTGTCATCGGAGTTTCAGTGGTAAAATAATGACGGGGGATTAACAAAGTTCCAATCCCTCTTTAGTAACTAATGGCATTTCAAGAACTGGTTACAATACAAGTTACACAAGAAGGTACTAAACATTGAGACAAATCGTATTTTTATCAATAGGAGGACCCAATGCTATAAATATACCGTTTAAACATGTTTGGACCTAGACATAATTGCTGGCCAGAGAACCTAGAAGGGCAAACACAATTAATTAACATCGTCATTCTTACGCTTTGTTCTTCTTCAGGTTTTATTATGCAGAAATTAATGTATAATGTTAACTGCCATACATATAATAATGAGGAAAACAAAATAGAGATTTTACAATTAAAGAACAGTGAAAAGTCAAAAGACAAGGTATCTTAGTACACAAACTTTTCTCTTTGCGAAAGTTGGGAGAGGGTCATCAATATATACAACATTTTTTTCTGTAATTTTTACAAAGAGACTGTTTCCGATTCAAATATATAAGTTTTTGAGAAATCACGCATAAAGAAATTTAACAATTATATTAATATTCTTTAACCCAATCTTCTAACAACCTAAGAAATTAATAGTAGGAGAATGTACTGTCTAACGAGTATTTCGTTGAACTATATTAAGAAATGAGAACCTTGAAAATATAATAAACATAAAAAAGTAAAAAAATGTAATTGAATTAACACGTTAATACCAAACCAGATATCATTATTTCAAGCTATGAGATTTGGCATCCATGATTTACATTGAAGCACTTTGTAATTGAATTATGATTGGTGCTATGAGAGTTGATGAGAAAGAAAGATGTTGAACGGCCTATATCAATGACATGAAGCAAAAGTTCTGTACAGCCATCCCTACCCAGTATTCCTGTTAGCTCGGTGAACAAAGAATATTGTCAACATGGCATATGCAAGCATTAATAATTCCGTTGGAGTTAGACGAGCATCTGTACTACAGAAGTTTTTTCAGGAATCAAGGTACTTTCCATTACTTTTATCCAGAAAGCAATGTTCTTAGTACCGTAGAACTCCTATCAATAATAAAGACCCAAAATCTCTTTCTAATATTAGTTTTACCAACAACCTAGTAAAAACTGCTGCTGTTAAGGTATTTAGATCCCTTTATCAACTAGTATGAAAGCTCATTTTGTATGTATGGTACGCAAGGCATTGCACTTTAAGGAAAGTGACTCCACGTTTGCTGGGTACTATCCTCATGCATGCTCAGGTTCTTTCCTTGTACAATTAAACTAACATCTGCATTTATTTAATTCTGCTGTCACACCCTTAATAAATATGATATGCATTATGTAAATGCCTATACGACTCTGAATGAATGATTCGATCGGAAGAACAACTTGAAAGAGCATCCAGATCATAAAGAAAGTAGAAAAAAGGGGATCACATAGCCATTAAATACACATGTTCAAGTTCCAGAGGTCGTTGCTTGCTTTCAATCATTCACTTTTATTAAATTACATGTTTAGTTCTCTATAGGCTTAGCTTAAAACCTAATTCTGTCCTATATGATTATTTTGCTTTTAACAATAAGGTGATATCTTATTTTCAAAATGGCTTGTTTATATCTATTGATATACCTGTTTCAGTTGTACAAGAAGTGCTTGACAACTTGTAAAAAGTAAAAACTGATGGAAAACAAGAGAAAAGAATGCAAAATTTTAAATATAAAAATATAAGACTAAAAATAGAGCAACGAATAATATATACATGGAGAATGGATGTCTTTTCTAGCATAAGGATGGTATTTGAGAATGTTTATATATATATATATATATTTGTAAATTATATATAAAATTATGAAAGTTATCTGATTTTATGATACTAGTCATAACTAGTTAAAATCTTATTAAAATAATCAAACTTCTAATTTGTTACATAACAAGTACACCATTAATCATATGAATAACAATGTTGATGTAATCCTCTATACAAGTAAGACCCTTTGACATTTAACCTTTTTATTTAGATAAGGTTTTGATTGAAAATTATTAAACTATCAAAGATTAAATAAAAAAGGATTTGGTGGGGAAGTTGGAGAGAGACTAAGGATTTTAGCTATATTGGGTAGATAAGTTTTTTGAAATAATTTCAATTTATAAATATTTGTCAAATGAGATTGTTAATTTGTCAAAGGCCTCTAGTTATGTGGCACGTCATATGAGCATCGTTAACTACAAAGTTTACAGAGGGCTAATTTTGTAACAAATTAGAAGTTACTATTTTGAGTATTACAAAATTAAATAAAATTCAAAATATTAAATGTAATTTAACCTATATATAATTGGAACTCCATGATGGAATGTTTAATGTTCATATTAAAAGAAAGAGAAATATTGTTCTTTGAAAATATATTCATAAAAGAGAAGAAAAGAAAAGCATGAGAAGACTAAAGAAGGAAAACGTTATTTGGAAGAAAAAAGATCTATATATGTATACATGAGCTTTTATGATAAGGAAACTTTTGATATTTTAATTTGTAATTTTAGAAAAATATTAAAATTAATTCAAACCTTATTTTTGATATTTTAATTCTTCAGCTCTCATTTTTAATAAAGATCAATGTTAACTTAGGTAATATAACTTGGAAGATAGACTATTTAATTAATTTATAAGATACATGACTTTAATATAAAGATTGATATAGGTACATATTAATCTGATTGTCAAATAACCCCTCTATTAATTTTGCATTACACTATTCTTAAAAGGTTATTACCTTCATACGAAACTCCACTATACCAAGTCCATTGCTGCCACCTTCACCCAAGTACTTAACCGCAAACTGCCATTTTCACCGTTAATAGCAACACAGTAATCAAACCACCATCTCATAGTTCACCTTACTAATTTCCCACTATTGCAACAATCTTTCGTTTGACCATTCTTTAGCGAATACATTGCTTGTGTTGTCACCTTATTCTTCATGACATAGGTGATCACCTAGCTTCTCCAAACTATCATTATCAACTACCAAGTTGTTGAGGTTATTACCAGTAGTTAAGTGAAGTGCTCAATACTAATTCTTTGCTTTTCATAGCCACGGAAACCTTTGCAAGGATACAGAGAAACATCACGATGATCTCTTGAAGAGGAGCTGTGACCTTTTTTTTAATTTTTGTATTATTAGTCACCTTCTTCAATAATAGCTCCACTAATGTGACCAAATAAACATCTTCTTTAGTAGCCCATAATCATCGATGAACCCTCATCACAAAACAAAATGCATATAGATGGTAGGTCTTTATCCTATAGCATTAGCTATTGCAAGCAGAATAAAAACTATAATAATTCTAGTCGTTTTATTGTAGCAATTAGGATTAGGACGATTAGAATTAGCTTCAAAATTTAAAGATATTATGCTTTCAAACTTTAAACATCTTAATTCTTGTATCGTAATTGTTTTGTTTATTTTTTTATGTTTTCATCATCTTACATAGCCAATATTTTTCTAACTACACGCGTCACATAATTTAGAAAGAAAAAAATAGAATACATGATGTAGAGAAAGAAAGAAATCAAGAAGGTATTCTTTGTATTTCTGTACATTTCAACTATTATAGAAGTTAGCCATTTATACTTATTTTTGGTTATAAAATTAATAAAATATCCTTAATCTATGCTAATTGGATCATTGTTTCGAAATCCGTTCCGTACCGGTACCAGTATGGGTATAGGTGGTACCGGTGAAAAATACCAGTCGGTACCAGCCAATTTCGGCTGTACCAGCCGGTATTCAAAATATCGGCCGGTACCGAAAATTTTAAAAAATTGGGGGACCTTTTTACAAAATTTTCAAAAATTCCCTCCCTCCCTCCTACCTCTCCTTTCCTCCTTTTTCTTAAAAAGTTTTTAAAATAATAATAAATATTTTATTACTAATAATAATTGTAAATTAAATAAAACTTAAAAATAAATTATTTTTATTTTTATTACTAATAAATTA
>JAOQMP010000005.1:18413365-18429136 GCA_027563575.1 Erythroxylum pedicellare
TAGAGTTTTTAGGTATGCAAGTAGATGGACAGGGAATAGAACTTCAGAGTCATATATTAGAAAAGATTTCTAAATTTTCTGATAAATTAGTTGATAAAAGGCAAGTACAAAGCTTTTTAGGAATTTTAACATATGCTTCTGATTTTATTCAAAATTTAGTTCAGTTACGAAAACCTTTTCAAGATTTACTTAAAAAAGATGAGACATTTAGTTTTACCCTAGAATTAGAAATTCAGGTAAAACATAGAAAAGGATTATGTCACACCTTACCAAAATTATATTTACCAAGTAAAGAAGATAATTTAATATTAGAAACTGATGTTTCAGAAAATTATTGGAGTGGAGTTTTAAAGAAAATAGATTATTATAATAATGAAAAAATAGGAGAAAGCATATGCAGATATTGTTCCGGAACCTTTACAGATACTGAAACTAGATATCATATCAATGAAAAAGAATTATTAGAGGTAGTAAAAATCTATAAAAAAATTATAATACTTTTTACTTCCCAAAAGATTTTTACTAAGAACTAATAATACTCAGGTAAAAGAATTTATTACCAATAATCTACCAAGTAGACCCGAGTATAAACGCTTAATTAAATGGGAAACATTACTTTCTAATTATATTTTTGATATTGAAATTGTTAAGTCTGACAAAAAAATTCTAACAGATTTTCTTACAAGAGATGGAAGACCATCGAAGTCAGATACTTGAAGAAATTCGACAAATGGATATCGAAATGAAATCTATTAAAGATACAGTCTTAGACTTCCTCGATATTGCTAATCTCCCTGGACTAACAATAGAAGTTTCTAGCCTGATAAAACGATATAGTAATCTCATCCAAATGAATATTGATAATTGTGAAAATTCGAGTCTCAAGATAGTAGAATAGATAGTTCAGTCTACCGATAAGCCAATATTTCTACACATCCAAAAACAGATACTCTCAAACAACTTTACCTCGAAAAAATGAACATAGATTTAAGACCTCATAAAGATTCTCCTACCAGTTCTTCAACAAGCTTACCAACCACTTCACAGATAATAAAAGAAATATCAATGATTCCTCCAGAAGTAGAACAACAACAAAATATGATGAAAGATTTGTTTCACCTGACCAATAGCGAAACCTGATATATTGATCCTTAAGAAAATTCAAGGAAAGCATGCTCTAAATGCCCTAATCTTTTAGTTGCTAAGATAAAAGGTTTATATTAAAAGTTCAATCATATGAGTGCTAATACTATAGGTTTTGCTAGCATTGTCGGTAACATATATAGATATGCCAGGATTTGCATTAACTTCTTTTACTGCATTCAAATAAATTACAAATTAGTAATATATGAAATTATTCTCATTTGTAAATTTGTAATACATTATACTTTTCACTTAAATATGATTAAAATAAGATATGAACTAATCATCAATAGATGTTCTTAATTCATTCTTTGTAATAAATATATTTTCTTCATAAATCCTAAAATCAACACAACCATAAGAATAGAGAATGCAAAGAGGGAACCTTCTTTTCGCAATGATTTAGTTATTTAAGTAGAAAACACATAAAGACAAATAGCACTTCTTTGAATTCTAAACATCGAGCATATTCTAATAAACCTTATCATCAATCCAATGCCGCCTTCTTAGACGCATCTTCTGCCCTTCTTCAAGAAGCAAACCTTTACTGACCACTACAGTACTAAAATCCACCAACTTTGAGGGATCCCATCTCACACTTAGCAAGAAATTTAGCCCCATCATCTCAAACATGCAGGGGAGTAATTCAATCCGACCCTACTCACCTCTTTATACAGTACGATCTTATTTCACCTAAAAACTCTGATAGCACTAATTTATCACGCCCTAAGCCTAAAGCCCAAGCTAACCTTATTAGGCTTATGAAAGATTGTCACCGAATATTAAGACAATTACTCAAGTTCCACCATCGAGCTGAGGATCTGCTCAACGTACACAATTAAATGGATATAATTTGATAATGGCATCTCAAAAATAACTTATAAATCAATACTTTAAATTCTTAATACACAAACCCTTACAATAATACTAAACAACCTCAACAAGTGAATATCTTTCTATCTAAAAGCTTCCAAGGTTCCAACTCTATAAAGAATGAGCTCACATGTTGTCCGATCGAGTTCTTGCCCTCCTCCTCAGCTTTTTACTTGAAATAATAACTATAACGGTGTAATATATACCAGCTAAGATGTGTTTATACTCTATAAGAGTAAAATCTCATCATTTGTGCATACATGATATCAAACAATTTGTAGAAACCTACCACGAAAATAATCATGCAATGCCATGTACGCCCTAATCTAGCTCCAGACATTCTCCCTAACAAACAAATTACTTTATTATATACCTGCCACAGCCTCTCCGAATTTATCTGCCCTTTTTATCTTTTTTAAGATTTTGTCGATCGCCAGGCATTATCGTTCCCTTTCTTTTCGTGAGAACCTCATTTACATGGTATGGATGCACATGGGTATCATTGTATCTATCTATTTATGAATATACATGTCTTCCGTTTCGGTCCGAATCATAGTTGTTGATGAATGCATGTGGGTATCATCGTAAATATCTATTTATGAATATACACTTGTTCTTAATTTTCGGTTTGAATCATAGTTGTTAATGATCGCTTTTGTGATTCCCTTTTGAGATTGCGGACATGTAGATTTGCCCATCGTCTGCGGGACTGATTGGAATTGAAGAGCAGTCAATCAAGGCTGGAATCTCGTAAATGGGCTCTTTTCCCAAATGCTCTTTCAGTGGGTATTTAGAGAAAGGAATACTAAATGAGCCCGAGAATTGCCATTTCGATTATAATGCCATAGGCCTTTCGTTGGGAATCCATTTATTCTTTCAGTTCTAGGTGTTAGGTGGTCATATTGTTGCTTCCATTGGTCTTTCTTTCTTACCTTTTTCGGAAAATAAGTTGTGTATTCATTCACAAAAGGTAGAAATTACAAAAGGAATTGATAAGCATCTCCAACAATTACAGTATGTACAACTTGGCTACCTACAACTCGTTGAGAATGCATGCCCTGTTTATATTCATATTCTCATTAGCTGCACAATACCACTTGAGATATATTGATGAAACTTTATCAAAATAGTCATCCTTAACTTGAGATAAAGCTCAGTCTACGTGTATTTATTGTAAAGCTGAGGTTTCCCAAATATCTTAGTGTTTCTCATCATCCATATGAAATCCATACCTCGAATTTGTTGTTGGTTTTGATACTAGTTTTCAGATCTTTTTCTTTTAATCTTTTTTGCCCATTTTGGATGTTAATTTTGGTAATGTCATTTTCAAACCTCTAGTTATTTTGATAATTATCCCTTGTTTGGTTATCACTAGTGGGTGGAGATTTGTTGGTTTTTTTTATAAAGAGAAGATATGTATGGAGAAGACTCTAAATTTTTATTGAATAAAAGCTTGCCAATTTATAGTCTTTCTCTAACTAAAATTTAAAAATCAGATGATATCTAATCAACATAAAATAAAATCTAATTTATTTGATAGCTATCACAATAATATCTCTAAACTAATTCCTAAAATCAAGTACTAAATATCATAATCAAATTTACCTGAGACTTAGTCTTTGATAATTTATTTCTTAAAAATTTGCAAATCTAATGCGTTTTCCAACAAAATTACTAGTGGGTGGAGTTTACTCTCTGAGTTCGATTTGCTGTGAATTATATTTTATTCTTTCAAGCAATCACGTAGGGTGTTAGTTCATGTTGTCTGTTTCGAATAAAATAAGATTACAAGTCCATGAGTGTTGCATAG
Organism: Erythroxylum pedicellare; assembly: GCA_027563575.1. Lineage (NCBI taxonomy): Eukaryota > Viridiplantae > Streptophyta > Magnoliopsida > Malpighiales > Erythroxylaceae > Erythroxylum > Erythroxylum pedicellare. The sequence goes on from JAOQMP010000005.1 coordinate 18,417,192, forward strand.
AACATCATCTACGCTAAAGCATGTCTCACCGCAAGTTTGAATACCCGTGAAATGGCTCTCTGGAATTTCACGCCAGAAAGAGAGCTTCCCACCATAGAGGAAAAGGTTTGACTACTCGGATCACACATATCTTCTCTTTACATGTAATCTATAGCTTTGTCATTTTTACTTCTTAATGAAACCTTGCTTTGACACTTAAAAGAGTCTACCAACTAATTTGTGGTTCTTTAATCAATCTAGTGCTCTCCATTTTTGTCTTGTGTTATCACTTTAGTGGCGATCTACATGTCCAAGCAGTAATTGATTAATCATGCAACAATAAAGCTTAATTCAATTTCAACACTTCTAAGTGGTTTGTGAGAGATTTATCTTTTAGCTTGAACTTTTTATGAATAGATGCATATTTTTCCCTTTACAAAGCTGGACTAATATTTAATCTTTCTCATTAATGTTATGAAGATATTGTAGTTTTTAATCTTATTTATCTTGGCGCTGTAGCCTTTCAACATTTGTGATTATTTTAATAATTACCACCTGTGTCAACTTTATCTGTGAACATGGTCACTCTCTAGAGCAGCTTGCCTTTTGGGCCATAAGTTCATGGTTTCTTAACTTGCCGAACAGTCTACACCAAATATCTTCAACCAAGACTTGGAATGTTAGACCTATATTAATTGACTTTTTTACTCGATTATGTATGTGCTAAATATGTATACTAAATGTATACGGATGTTTTTAGCTAAATATGTATACTGAATGTATACGGATGTTTTTACTCATCCTTTTTAGGTTATGTATGTAGTGAACGCATTTCCCAAAGATGATCCGACAAAGCCATACAGATTAAGTGCCTTCCGGGGCTATAAAGCTGGAATGACCCATATTTTCAGAGAAGTTGAAAAGCCAGGATCAAGTAAGTTCCTTGTTGCATGTTCCCTTGCAAAGTTGATTGAAGTTTATGTGTGAGATGTTTGATTTTCATGCTATCAATGTGTAGAGAGTATTGCTTGTTTTTCAAGACCCATATATCATTTCATTTTGTTAATTTATATTTGATTTGTTGTTAATATTATTTTTAGTTTCTTGCTCAAAACTAGTTGAAGTTTACTTGTTTTCTATGTTTCTTTAATATATGTAACAATTTCCATCTATAAGTAGCTAAATAACAAATAAAATCTTAATGGTGGTCCTTTTTCTTTTACTCTTTTGATTTTTTTTCACTGTATTACGGATGTGATAGTATTAAGGATGTGATAACATGATGTGATAGTATTAAGGATGTGATAACATGATAGAGTAAATCATGGTCCCATGATTTACTCATAGATACTCTTTCCTATTATAATTGTAACTCTTTATTATTTATATATTATCAGCCTAACACAGAGAGATTACGATTGTTCTCAAAACTACTACTTGTTAACATCGTTAACATGGTATTAGAGCCTGATTCTCAAAAACCCTAACTTCCCTAGTTCTCAAAATTCCTTCTGTCCTGAAACCCTAATTCCCAAATTCACCAAAAACTCATAACTTTCTTTTCAGTTCAACTCAGATAGGATCGACATTTATGATTACGAACTGGTTAGGACTTTTAACTAATGTGGGTTGAGAGCATGCTAGTGTGCGACTGGTGACGTTGCATCACAATGTAGCGGTCGCAGCAGTGCTATTATTGGCATTGGAGAGGTGCAGCCTACGGCAGCTGATGCCGACAATTGAACAGGCAGAGGGGGTCGTACAGCCTGCAGGAGTCGATGCCGGTGAGTGAACGACTAGGAGTGGTCTCATAGCCTAAGGGAGACAATGTCAGCGAGTGAACAGCCAGAAGTGGTCGACAGGGAGACATTGGAGAGTTAGGTTGATGTTCCACCAGATATGACATCTAGTGATCCAGAGAATACCAAAAGTAATGATGAGAAAGTTCATATGGATTAGATTAAAAGGGTTATGATGGAGCTTTTTGCGGGTAACGCAGTGGTCGAATTAATCCTTGCTCCAACCAAAATCTGTGATTGGAAACTAGGGGGTGCCAACAATTATCTTGAGTGGCATAAATCACATATACTTTGTCACAATCAAGAAAAAATTAAAAGGGTTTCAAAGAAATTTCTCTTTATATTTAAACAAACTTTAGTAAATTTCAAAACTAGTTCTAAATCAAGTTTTTATCAAAGAAAAAGTTTTTAATATTTGAACAAATTTGGAGGATTGAAAATATAAAGGTTGAATAACTTAGTTTATGAATAGGTCTTATTTAATACTATATAAGTTAGACATATTCACTATATAGACACTAAATATCAGCTAGTTGATGGTGGATCTTAAATTTTATTAAGAGAAGACTTTTTATTTGGCTTGGGGTTGAATAAGTCAATATTTAGTTAAAGAATGTTTTACTAGTCAAAGGTAGGTTCTAACTAGTCGATCATGCCTAAAAACTAGTCATTGTAATCACATATTTAAAAGTTTAATGATTATTTAAGTTAATTTTGGATATAAATAGAAAAACTTATAGGAAGAACCTTTGGCATAGCAGAGAGTTACTAAAATGTATTGAGAGGCTAAAGAGAGCATTATAGTGAATGTATGCACACATAACTTATGTAGATCGCTAGTTCACTGACATAAGCAAAAAAAAAGAGAGATTTTGAGTTATATATAGTTATGCTAGTGTAATAAATCAAGAAATTACTTTTGATACACATCATGATAGTTTTTCTTGACCTTAAACAAGATTTGCAAAAGCATATTCTTCACCTGTCATTTATCTAGATAATTATAAGGACTACTTGTTCCCGTAAAATGAAGATGATTTATGAAGGGCTACTCTTCATCCATTAGAAGAAGAAAATAGTGAATTATTATGTGGATATTAAAGAGTAGATGTAGGTTTGTTGTTTAACTAAATTATTATAAATCAATTTAAATTACTTGAGATACACATTATTAGGTTTTTTTAACTTAGAAAAAAATTTGGAAAGGATTCCTTTTCACCCATGACAAAGAAGATGTTATATAGATGGTTCATCCTATTCCATTAAAGCAAGAAGACATTGAATTTCTAAGTCAAGTTTAAAGAGTGAACATTGATTCTCTTTTGGTTAAAGAGGAGTAAACATTGTTATATATATGATTCAATTTGATTCTTTTTTAACCAAGATTGTCAATGTATATATAAATCCAATTTCTTTGAAGATGTCAATCACATTTATTGAAAAATTATGATAAATACTTCATTTTAGTTAAAGGGATTGATATTTAGAGAATTTTAAGAAATGGTCCTTATATCCCAATGAAAGCAATAAAACGAGATAAAGTAAATACTAAACACCAAAGGATAAGATTAAGCATATCAATGTTGACAAGAGACTCATTACATTAAATACCAAAGTAATATATAATTTTTTTTATACTTTTAATAGAAACAATTTTAATATGGTGTTTATTTGTGAAACCACCTATGAGATGTAATAAACACTTGCAAATACATATGAGAGCAAAATTCAAGTAAAAAGAACAAAGTAAGCTTATTAATGCATTATTATGAATTATTTCAAATAGATAAAAATAATTTATTATCTAATATGTATATTCACTTCATTTTTATCATTAAATACCTTAAATGTCTTAAAAAGACTTATACTACCTTTAATTGGTAAGAAAATACTTATTTGTTTACTAAATTTTTATGATGCAAAGATAACAGTCATTAAAAAAGTAGAAGATTTGAACACCATGTCATTAAAAGAGCTAATTCTATCACTACTCACTAAATGAAAAAATGAATTGCATAAAGAGAAATTGATCCCACCAGAAGAAGTGTAGTTTTTTCCAGTCTCCAAGGATGAGGAAATTGATGATGGGAAAATCTCCATAATTGAGAGTCATTAGGATGAATTAAACCTCATTACAAAGAAATTTAATAAGTTCTTAAAGAAGAAAAAGGAGAAATAATTGGAGAAGAAGAAGAAGAAAGCACTTAAAATCATATGACATAACACAATTAGTCTAGAAATAAAGTGGGAAGAATGTGTTTTATAACTAACAATGATGAGGTATAATCTTACTCAAATTCTTTTGATGATAATGATGATTATGATGTTGTGGTTTTATATAATGATCTAGTCAAATTTTTAGAGGCCATTAGTATAAAAAAGAATAAAGTATCTTCCAAATATAAATAGGTTTTTAAAAGATCTTAAATAGATGCATGTTTGAAAATGAAAATTTAAAATATGATAAGGGTGATATGATAAAGCCAAAGAGTATAATTGTTGTGAATGAAAATGAGAATCATTTATTATATGAAAATGACACATTGAAGAAGAAGATCAATGAAATCGAACAATCCTTGTCTAGATTCATTATAAGTAGTGAAAATATTAGTTGTATGTTTGGAGCTTAAAATTACTTCAATGATAGGCATGAATTTAATTACACTTACAAAAGTACATCATCCAATGCTAAGACAATTTTTATAAGGGGCATGTATTTTCATAATTATTCATTGCCTAACCTTGCTTTCATGCTAGTACAATCCCTAATAATGTTATGATTTAAAAAAACCTTTACATAATCAAATAAATATAGCATTTAATTCTACATACGAAAATTTTATTACCTATACATCATCTTTTACGTCTCAAGTTAAAGAGAAATTTTATAATTTTATGTATAGTACAAAATCTAGGTTTAGATGACATGAAATTCAAAGTAAGAGTAGGCATAAATTTCATGTAAGGTTATTCCAAAGGAGCATATAACAATATCATTAAGCTTATTACAATTGTAGGCCTTAATCTTTTATCAAAAGGTATTACATATGCTCGTAAGCATCATGGGTTATATTTTAATTAAAAAGCATATCATATGATAATTATATGCCAAGCTTCAAAGTCATACAAGGAGAGCTCATATTCTTTCACACATACAAAAGAGAGTACATAACACTAAAACTTTGAATTATCATTGTTTGAAATATTATTTTTTAAATGGTTTTGGACATATTCATAAAACTACCCTTTGAATCAAATTTTATTAAATAGAAAAAAAGAATATGGGCTGAAAAATTCTAAGAATTAACCTTCAAGGACTCATAATTTATATGAGTACCTAGAAACATTAATTTCTTTACCTTATAGGTCATTGTCAAGTGACTTTAAATAAATACCAACATTTAATATCAATTATATTGATATCAAATGATAAAAAAAAACAATAGTATCTCCAAAATCAAGTTTAAAAGGCAAATCACTAAGATCTTTACATAAGTTAAGTAAGAAAATCGATATAAAAGATAAATTGTTGAACTAAGTGAGGAAAAAAATAAGACAATCATTGGTGGTATATAGCCATTTTTTCATATTAATCATATTCAGGATATTAACTTGACATATATATTTATGGTAAGAAGGTATTATTACATATACCTAAAGTGAGAAAGATGTATTGATATTTGAAATTAGTACATGACCATCAAAAGAATTACTCTTTGATTTTATATAAGCCTCGATGAAAATATTGCTCATATGATAAAGATTTTAAAATGGGGGAAGAGTGTCATTTATCTAATTAATCATTTTAGTGTTTTGCTTCATATAAACCATATTCTTTTTAATATTGATAAAAGGGAGAGAGAACGGTGATATTGAAACTTAATTATTCATATTAATTGACACATGCATTTGTTGTCATCAAATTCATTTATTTTCTTCGATATTAGCAAATGTTTTTCAATATTAAAAAGAAGAGATTGTTGAACCAAATGAGGTCTTAACTCATTGTTTTGATGAAAAAAAATAATAAATGAATTTATTAGTATTATTAATAGCTCTGTTGTAATGGAATTGAAAATTTTACAAAAGATAAAGTTCAATGAAAGAACAAAGCGAGAAAAGCAGTTACTTAACTATTAAGGAATCAAAGGATGAAGCAACAAGGAATTTAGGGAAAATATATAATTCATGAGAGTTTCAAGACAATTTAAGTCAAGTAGACCAAAAAAGAAAGAGTAAAGTCATTCAATGTGAAACAATACTTGTTAACTTTCTTATAACCTTATCTTGTTCATTTCAGTGAATGGAAGTTCAATCAATGCATAATCGTTTACTATAAAGCTTCTGATGGCTAGAGAGGAGTGCTCTACCCTCTCTTTAGACTTCCTCTCTTTTGCCTATCTACTTCTGCTAAGGCTTATTCGTAGCCTTTTGAATTTGTTACCTTTCTCTTTTTGATATTTTTCTTCTTCTCCCTTCCTTTTTTCCCTAATTTTCTTCCCTATTTTCCTTCTATTGAAGTCTGCCTACCTTTCTTCCGTCGGTTTCTTAATGTCTCTAGAATTTAGTCTCTGGTGACTTAGTTAAGGGCATTTTTGTCTATCTAAACACCTTTTCCCGCTTTTTGTCTTATTACTATTTCCAATAATGGTCTTTGAATAACTTTTCTATTTTTTAGCATCCTTCCTTTTCTAACTTTCACCACAAAATGCAATCCTTTATGCCTACTAGTTTTCAGGCTAACTCCTGGTCAGAGTTCCCTCCTCTACCCTCTAAAACTCAAACTCAAAATCAAACTCAAGCTCAAGCTCAAGCTCAAACTTAAACTCAAACTCAAACTCAAACTCAAACTTGTATCCCTCAACCATCAACTAAGAAAGCCTATTCTTCCTTAGAGACCAAAAGAAGTTACAAGCAAGTTATTGAAGAGAACGAAGATTTATCCCTTTGTTATTCTCCCCCTAAGGAGAGAGGGGTAGATTTATAACCTCCCTTAGATGTATTGTAAATAGGTGCTAAAACTTAAGAGGCTTCACTAGTAGGGTTCTTCATAGAGAAGAGACCCCTTTTTCTTATACTACAAAAATATATTGCTTTTGTCTGGAAGAACAAAGGTTTAGTAAGTGTACTATTAATTGAGAATAATTTGGCTCTTTTCATCTTTTCTTCCAAGCCTCAGGCACTTAAGGTGATTGAGGAAGGTCCCTGCCATATGACAAACCTCTTTTTATTCCTTTAACTTTTGTTGCCTAGTTTACAAGGGGATTCTCTTAAGCATCATTTAATACCTTTGTGGGTTAATTTATATGATATCCCTGTAGAATATTACACAACAAAAGGATTAAATATGATTGGAAAAGACTCCAAGTATAGATGTCAATATAGCAAGAAAGAAAAGAATTAGATATGCTTGCTTGTGTGCTAGGGTGGATATTATGAAGGAGATACTAGATCAAATAGTGGTAATGAGATTGGGGTAAAATGGGGTTCTTTATTAGTATAGTAAATGTTGGACCCCAATTTCCTTTTTATTAGTATTTATTTATTTAGGCCCTCATGAGATCATTGAGAAGATTAGGCCTTTAGCCTATTAGTTAGCTTTGCTACTAGAGTTATCTAAGATTCACAATGTCTTCTATGTATCAGTATTGAGGAAATATCGATTAGATCCTTCACACATAATCCAACCTTTAGAGGTTCAATTAATGGAGGATTTGACTTATAAGGAACAACTAGTAAAGATTCTAGATTCGAAGGAAAAGGTCTTGAGAAACAAGATTGAGAAACTGATTAAAGTCTTATAGAAGAACCATACAAGAGAGAAGGCAACGTGGAAGCCCTTGGAAGTAATGAAGGAGAAGTATCCACACATTATAGTAGGCTTAGGTAAGAATTTCAAGGACGAAATTCTTTAAGAGGAGGAGAATTGTTGGACCCTAATTTCTTTTTTTTATTTATTCATTTATTTATTTATTTTTAGAAATTAGAATAGAAACGCTAGAATTAAGTTGAAGTATAGTATGGTATTAATGGACTAAAGAGTAAATAGGCATTAGGTTAAATGAGAAGAGGTATAGACCAAAATGTGGTCTTGAATAAATGAGAAAGAAGAAATAGAAGAGAAGTGTGTGTAAGTGTGAGAAGAAGAGAGAAAGAAGAGAAAACGTGAAAGAAGAGAGGAGAAGAGAAGAAAATCGTGGAAGCTCGGAAAGGAAGAAGAGAAAAATGTGGGGAAGCTAGAAAAGAGGAAGAATCAACTTGTGTAAGGTAATTTCATCTTTTCTTCTTGCTTAGGTAGAGAAAGAAGTAGAGAAATAGGTTTGTGTTGGAAGGAAAAAGACAAACCATGTTGATTTTTCATAGATTTCTAAACTAGGTTATGGTTTTTCTAACATAGATGGACTATGAGTAGGTTAAGTTTAAGCTTAATTTTACCCTTTTTGATTTTTGAAGTTTTATGAATTTTCATTAAATGTTGTTTTGAATGGAAACTTGGTTTAATTGAAGGGAATTAAGGAAACCTTACCCAAGAGCAAGAGGAAAGGCAATCTTCAGCTTGGATTTTTAAGAAAAATTAGGTGGGTAATGTTTTTATAGTTATTGTGTGAATGCGCAATTGTTTACTTGTATGTGTATATGTTTAATTGTTTGAAATGGAATTGTTGTGAATGTGGAAAATGCATTATGATTGTTACCACATTATGTCATAAATGATGTTATGACATTTTGTATAAGAAAAAGAGGAAATAGCTTGAAAATGTGAATATGTGATGAATTGAATTGAGCATGAATATTTGCTTGTGCTTCAGCAAGAGAGAAACCATTCGTTAGTCACGTGCATGTTGACCTAAAACCTTATCCCAGCTGCCCTCTTGTGGCATATGGATCCTAAGAATGGACTCATTTTGTTCATGGTGTAAACTTTGGTTTCGTCATTTCAATCCATGAAACTCTCAAGCCATTTGGTTGTGCAATTCATTTGATTTATTGATCATGATTGAGTGTTATGTTTTGATGGAATGTTTATACATGATATGATTATATGATAGCATCCTTAACTTTGAAGTCTTGAGTTAGAATTGTTGATGATTAATTGTTAGATTCAAATGTAATATATATATATATATATATATATATATATATTGTGTGGCTCATTACCGATGGCTATAAATATATTAGCCACTAAGCTTTATAGCTCAACCCAATATTTTCCACTCCTCAAGTGTAGAACGAGAAGGTTAGCGATCCTTACAAGGTATTTTAAAACTCTGAGATAACCATATTTGTACTAAGTTAGTTCAACTTTTGGGTAACTTTAGTAGCATATCAAACATGAGCATCCAATTATATTTTTTGTATTAAGTTATTGATGTGTTTGTTGATATGTAATTAAAGCTTTTTTTCTTTTAGCAATGAAATTGAGAATTGAAGAAGTTTCTTTACTGTACGTTTACATTTTTCTTTGGTTGAGTTGTTGATGGTTATGGGAAATTGGTAATGTGTAAGTGCAGAGTTTTGTGTTTGAATGTTGGGTTTTGGGTTGTGAAACGAAGATTTCGCTGCGGTGAAGCCAAATGTTTGCCACGACGAACCTTTCTCGAAGGATAATTTTACTTTATTTTTCGTAACTTTGTCGCGTGACGTATTTATCCTAAGAGGTTCTCGAATTTAATCTAGGGACTTTGTTGCAATGAAGCGAAACTTTTTCGTGGCGTATTTGTCCCAAAGGGTGTGGTCGCTCGGCCTTGAGACTTCGCCGCGGTGAATCCAGACGTTGGTTACCGTAAACTTCTCCTAAAAGGCCCTTAGAGATATTTCTTCAATTTCACCGCGATGAACGTATGATTTGTTGCTACGAACTTGCCACTGCTGAGACTAAAATTTTCCTTACGGGTTGAGTTTTGAATTTCCTTCAGTATGACCTGTACCCGACCGACCCAAATGGTTGCCTCGAGATTAGATATGAGACGTAGTGGACCCAACCCCAACATTGTTTGGCATCAGAGCTTAGGATTTTAGGATTCCTAGGCTTATAATATGTAGTGGTAAAAATTATTATGATGTGTAATAAATTGTTTGCATTGTGAATTGATTGATCGCATTAAGTGACATGCATATAATGCATATATGTAGGAAATAAGATTAAAATGAAACGTAACCTAATCGTTAGTGTTTAAATTGAAGGAGTAAGATGCCACCTCATAAAAGGACATGAGGGATTTTACAAGGATCTATTGCACCTGACTCTCCACTAAGAGAGGAGGGTACTGATGAGTCCAAAGCCCCAGGAAATACTGAGGCTTCTGTAGGGCATGGTAGTGGGCCCCTGTGATCACAAACGCGTAAGTCACCTATTTTGCAGGAGCAAGTGCCTACTCACTTGGATCCTAGGTTGTTCCATACTTCGCTTAGGCTTTTCTCCAGGACATGGGCCAAATGTCGCAAACGTTTGCTTCGACCCTAATTAAGAAGAGAGAGTAGTTTGATAACCTCAGAAAGTATGGGGCAGTGGACTTTTATAGAACAACCAATCCAGAAGAAGCTGAAACCCATCTGAGGAAGACAGAAAAGGTATTGGAGCAAATGGATTGTGAAGATGATGAGAAAGTTGAGCATGCTACAAGTTTTCTATAAGGAGATGCTCTGCATTGGTGGGAAAGTATACCAGAGAGTCAGATGAAATTGTCAGTGTTAGCATGGAAGGACTTCCTAGCTACCTATAAGAAGAAGTATCTGCTTGAGGTTCATATCTAGCATAAGTAGAGGGAATTCATGAGTCTCACCCAGAGGGAGATGACAGTGAGTGAATATGAGTGCAGAACTACGCAACTATCTCAATATACAACTGAAATAATGATGAGTGAGGTGGCTAAGTGTCATAGGTTTGAATCGGGATTGCATTTGGCTATCAGAGAAAAAATGGTGACACAGAACTTTTGTGATTTTCAATAGCTAGTTGAAGAAATAATGAGGGTTGAGAATGTAGAGAACATAAAGAGTGCTGTGAACAAAAAAAGGAAACAGAGAGAATAGTTCAGGAGTGGAGGTGGTACTCCTATGTCAGAAAGGAGTGCCAGGACTTTCCTTTTGCAGTCAAAAGAGAGGAGCAGTGGGGCAAGCAAGTCCAAACCGATAAGCACTGTTTCTCATCAAGCCTCAACAGCGGGAAGCAGTAAAAAAGGAGAGCAGGATAAGCCACTCATTCCTAAGTCTAATCATTGCGGGAAATTCTATAAAGGGGAGTGTTATAGATTGACTAAAGCCTGTTTTAACTGTGGAAAAAAAATGGCATATGGCTAGAGAGTGCCCGCAATATGCAAGATGGGAAAGAACTCAGATGCAAGCTTCAAAAAGAGCTGAGACTGTAGGACGCAAGACTATAACTGAAGTGGAAAGTTCTGAGGTAATTAAAAAAGTGAATCCTCCAGGAAGACCGAGGGGACAAGCACTAGCTAGAGTGTTTGTAACGATAAGGGAGGACGCTGAGACAACTCTAGAAGTTATAACTGGTACAGTTAAATTATTTGATGATGATGTTATTATTTTGATTGATCCTGGTTGTACTCATTTATTTGTTTCGTTAAGTAAAATTGTGCATGGTAGAAGTTTGAGCCCATTAGGTAGTCCTTTGATGGTTACTACCCTTATTGGCCAGTATATTATTACTAGTCAAGTCTATAAAGATTGTAAAATATATATTGGTAGGGAAACATTAGTGGTGGATTTAATGCCATCAAAGATGGGAGGATTAGATGTGATTTTGAGCAAAGATATGTTAGAAAAATATAATGTCAGTTTAGATCCTAAATAGAAGATAGTAGAGTTTGAGTTGGATGGAGGTAGAAAGGTGGTGTTTGTGGGAGACAAAAAAACAAGTCCGCCTAGAATTATTTCAACTTTGACAACAGAGAACATGATGAGAAAAGGCTGTGAAGCATTCTTGGCATATGCGGTAGACACGAAGGTAGAGGAAAGTTAGAAAACATTCATGTGGTTATGGAATTCCCAGATATATTTCCAGAGGAATTACCAGGATTACCACCACCTAGAGAAATTGAGTTTCCCATTGAGCTTCTTTAGGGCACAAAGTCGATATCGATTCCGCCTTACATAATGGCTCCAGCAGAATTGAAGGAGCTTAAGGAGCAATTGGAAGAGTTATTAGAG
>JAOQMP010000005.1:18431883-18447826 GCA_027563575.1 Erythroxylum pedicellare
GCAAGACATTTTCATATAAATTTCATCATTCACATTCTAGCCTGCATAAGACATCATTTTATGTCCATTTAACCTCTGACTATCATCATACATGCTTCATTCAACAATTCAAGAAGAGTTAATTCTTATACTTATTTAGCTTCAATGTCTTCAAATCACACTTAACCATATCTTCTCCAATGCTTCCCACAATCTTCAACTTTCTAGGTGAAAGTCTTTTAGCAACAAGAAGAAGATAGCAAGATTGTTAAGTGGCTAGTAATGGAAGAAAGCAAGGTTCCATTTTGATGCTTAGAGATGAGAGTGTTGTGAGTGAAGAAGAGAGCTAATGAAGAAGATGAAGAAAAGAAGCAAGTTTCATAAATGGACAAATGAAAGACCATAAGATGGTCTTTAACTTGGGTAAAAATTCGTGAGTGGTGAGTGGCAAGTGTTGTGACACTTGTCATTTGTCACTTGTCACTTGTCATTTGTTATCTCATTGTGGTCTTTAATTGGTTCCTTTAAAAAGCTAGTCCATTTATCTCCAATTTTCAACCCAATTTTTAATGAAACTTGTCATTAAATCCCAATGTCATATATAAAAATTTCCATTGCCATTCGACTCTTATTTCTACTACTATTCATCAATTGTTTTGCCACTTGGCATTTTTCCTTGTCCATATATACCAAAAATTTTAAAATTTTCCCAAATTTTCACTAAAAATTTTAAATCAATAAATATACTCTCCAAATTAATTATTAACACATACAATTCACAATTCCAAATATAATCACATTTATAGATCAATTATACCCAGAAAATGTCAATAAATGCATGTAAAATCATTTTAATGTGCGTAATAATAAAGTTCATTTGTGTGCATGTTAACATTATGCATGAACATGAAATGCATTTTTCTAATCTCTCATTGCTATTTCTCATTACTGAAATATAGGGTTCTAACTCTTAGTATGAAAATGAGATGTTACAAAAAGGACTCCAAAAACATTTATTTGCTTAATACCTCCTTTAATGAATTTAGACCCATAGTATGCTCTAACTATATTTATAGAGTCATCTATAAAATCATTGCTAATAGGCTTAAGTCAGTATTTGGCACTCTTGTTAGTGACAATCAAAGCATTTTCGTATAAGGTAGGCAGATTGGTGACAATATTTTATAGTCCAAGAGTTCCTAAGAGTTTACACTAGAAAGAAATCCCCTTTAAAATGTTTCATTAAATTTGACCTAAAAAAAGCCTTGTGTTAAATGTAAATTTATTCTTTTAACTTTAAAACTAATAAGATTTCTAAAAAAAAGATCATCAAATGGGTTAAAGCTTATATGACAACCACTTCATTCTCTACACTAGTCCATGATGCTCTTACAAGTATCTTTTAAGGGGGTAGAGGGCTTAGAAAAGATATCTTATGTCTCCCCATCTCTTTATGCTATATATGAGGTGTTTACTCTACTCTTGAGACATAATGTTGCCAATGAAAGGCAATTCAAGTACTATAGAAAATGTAAAAAAGTGTTACTGGTTAATTTATGCTTTACTAAGGATCTATTCCTATTTTGTAAATCCTACTTCAGATCAATTGAAATCCTTATGTCAACTTTGGATTAGTTTAGGGATCTAGCTAGATTAGCGGTCGATTTTAGTAAAAGTTGTTTTGTGTTATCTGATAGTTTTGAACACTTAAGAGAACAAAATTATCATTATCACTAGAATGTGCAAGAAGTAAACTCCCCTCTATTATCTAGTATTTCCTATTACTACTAAAAGGATCTTTTTTTAATGAATTTTATCCTTTGATTGAAAGGATCTAGAGGAGGTTAAGTTCCTGGACTAATAAGGCCTTCTCATTTAGAGGAAGGTTTCAATTAATTAGTTTTATACTGAATTATATGCATTTCTACTATTCATATAATATGTTTTTGTCTAAAAGGGTTGTTAAATCTGTAGAAAAGCTAATGATGACCTTTTTATGTGGGAGTTACAATCTAGATGGAGGTTATGTCAAAATCAAATGGACTGATATGTAAAACCTAAGGTTAAGGGAGGGATGGGAATCATTCCTATCAATAACTCCAATAAATTCCATATGTTCAAAAAATCTTTAGCTTATCCTTTAAGATAAGAAGATAATATAAACTAAATGGATCCATAGCTATATACAAAAAGGGAGTAGCTTATGGTCCATTTCCTTAAAATCTACTCTCGTTTGGTATCTTTCCCAACATTTAAAGTTGAGACAAACTTTGGAACATGATATCTTTTCATATTGGAGATGGGAAGAGGGCTTCTTTATGGTATGATAATTGATCTGGACATAGTCCTCTAATTAGAATACCACAAGTTGTTTGGTGTATGAGTTGTTATCCTATCAAAGCTAGAGTTAACTCTAATATATTTGAGAATCATTTCAATATCTTTCCAAGTGAGCTAAAAATTCTTCTTCCAAACTATCAAGCCTAATTCAATGTTATAGGATAGTTACTCATGGTGTAATCAACCTATGGGAAAGTTTAACAACAAATTCTATAAAGAGTGGTTAACATGAGGGAGGTAGAGATTGAATTAGCATACCATTGTTGGCATAAGGCATTAATGCTTGGAAACACCTTCTTACTATAGCTAACAAGCCTAAATAGATTAAGTATAATGGATAGGATATCTTATCTAAATGTTGATCCAAGGTGTGTTTTATGTAACGCTAGCTTGGAAAACTAGAGACCATATGTTTTTAAAATGTGGTTTCTCTAAGGAAATATGGACATAGTTTAAAGTTAAATGTCATTGGAATTATAATTGTTATTTATATACAGATGTCTTACATTGTTTGTTAAATTAGAGAAGTATGGCTAAGCCCAACAAAACTATCTACTTTCCTTGCATGTGTTAAGGTAATCTAGATGGAGATAAACTGTAGAAAATTCAAGCATAAAGAATCGAGCAACTAGGAGATGATGCATTATCTAATAATGAAAAATATAGAACAACTCATCTCCTCTCATTTGATTAAAGATTGTAACCTAAATATAGCTAGATCATAGAGAATTAGCTAATTGCATGTTTCAAGAAGCTAATTTAGATCTATCTTCCGATGCACTCTTATATCCTTATTACATAGCTTGATAAAACTTAAAGGAGAACACACCTGATAAGTTGTGATGGAGAAGATATTTCTTATGATTTGTTTGTTGTTGGTTCTTTTCATGAGTTAGATGATCTTCTCAGGAAAGCTATCCTCCATGAAATTGTTTGAAGAGTTTTGTTGCTGGTTACTAGAAACACGATGTAAGTTGATGCCTTGATTAATGACTTACATTGTTTGACGGAATTGTGGTTTTTGTTGTTTCTTACTTGAGGCTTATTCAAGGATAAGCCTATTTGTTTATACGTTTTACTTTTGTTCTACCCAGGCTTGACTTAACTTTGTATGAATCTCATTATTAATTAATATTAAGCTTTATTTTTTCAAAAAATATTTTCCATAATCTAGAGAAACTTTAGAAAGTTTAATAAAAAATTTTTTGATTTTCAAATAAATTTTAGGAAACTTTTAAATAGTTTTAATTGAATTTTTATTAAAAAAGTTTTAATCTTTTAAATAACTTGGAAGGAAGGTTGAGAAACTAAATTTGGATGACTTAGATTTTGAGTATGTATTGCTTTATACTACATACATGCTAGAATGCTCATAGTCTAAACAATGTATGTTGGTTGCACTATAACTAGTTAGAGAGTTATAATTTTGGCTAGTCGATGGTGGGTTTGAAAAGTTATTAAGAGGGGATTTTCTATCCAACTAATCAATTAAGAGGGGACTTTCTATCCGACTAGTCAATACCCAACTAACTGATCATGCCTATAAAGTAATAATAGTTTATGTATTTCATGATTATTTAAGTTGATTTTGAGAATAGATAGACCATAATTAAGTTTTAAAAAGAACTTTTTTGGCATAATAGAAAATAGTTAAAAGCTTTGAGAGGCTAGAGAGATCATTTGAGTAAATTTATATATTTCATAATATATATATTGATCCTTAATTCATTCATGTGACAAGAAAGAAAGATTTTAAATTATATATGATTTTGTTAACATAGCAATTGATGATATTGAATAGGATATATACTGTGAGGATTTCTCTCAGCATTGAATACGCTTTATAAAGATTTATTTTTCATTTACGATAAATTGAGATAATTATAAGGGCTCAAGATAAAGAAAAAGTTGCATAAATAATTTCTATTCACCCATCTAAAAATAAGATAGTGAACTTTTAAGTAAACTTTATAGGTTGGTTATAAGTCAAATTATTTAGTAAAACTTATTATAAATCAGTTATGCATCTTCCTTACTCTTTTTCATTATTATTATTTTTTCATTCAAAAATCAGCAAATTAATGTATATACATGAACAAAAGGTTTAGTTTCATCACGTTGCTTTTATAACTCTTAAGATTATAACCTTTTCCCTAATATTAAGTTTCATCTAAATTTACATTTGAATACTGAAATGTAGAAGAAAAATAATGCTTTATACATTACAAGAAAATTAGGAATTAACGATGGAAAATTACCGATGGAAAAGAAATTGTTGCAAATTACTAACAAAAATCAAATTTTGTCAATAACATAGTCGAGAAAAAAATTCATTTAGTGATGGTAGTAATATCTACCAGTAAATATGGATGAAAATCATCCTGAAAAAATTTTCGACGAACTTTATAGACGGTATAAAATGCCCATCGGTATACAAAACGAGAATAGTTAGCGAAATAAAAAAGTTTTGAGTTTATCAACGGAAAAGTTTCTGTCGATAAATTTTCAAGGTAAATGATGTCGTCAGCTTCAGCTTCAACGTTTTAAATAAAATGAAAACGACTTCGTTTGTTTTAACACCAAACGATGTCATTTTCATTTACATTTAACTTGCCAGAAAGCCTCCTCCTCCCTACCCCCACCCCCTACCCCCGTGTCTGCTTCTTCATTGTTCCTCTCTCCCCTATGTTTTTCTCTAGCGTTTTCCCTCTCTTCGATTTCTCTATCATGGACTCTTTTGCTCATCGGCATTTGTCTTCTCTGACCATTATCATTGTGTCCTTCGATAGAGGTATTCTTGTAGCCTTTCATCTCTATTATTTTAACATATGTTGGATGTATTTGGGTATTTAATAACATTCGTTTATTTGGGTATTATGTGATTGAAAATAATTTTAATGTATAAATGTTAGTGATGGAAGGGACAAGACGTGATTTTGATTTTAATGTTGGGATAAATTTCTGATGCATGTAAAGTGTTTAATGAAATGCCTGTTATGTTGATATTTATTATATGGGAGTGTTCTGTGTAATTTAAATTGATAGAAATCTATTCCTTTAAATGATGGCAGTGTTATAACTTTGATACAAGTCTCTATAATGAAAAAATGAATCATTCCTACATTGAAAAAAATGAGTCTTCATCTTAATGATTCCTAAATTTCTTTATATTGTGTTAAATCTATTTTAATCTCTTTCATACCTCTCTTGACCTTTATAGAACCTTTTAGAGTCTCTTACATGCCTAATTGGTACCTATAGTATAAAGGAGTAAGCAATAAGGTGGAAAGATGACATTGCAATCGAAATAATGGTGAAGTTATAACAAAAACAAACTATATTTAATGAAATGGAGAGTGATTACGAATAGAGATAGGGCATATAAAATGGTAGATGGAGATGATACATATATAGGACACTTAGGGAGGGAGATCATATACAATTATGGGGTATGAGAGTTGTATAGGTACCCATACACCTATGCCATTAATATCATTTTAAATGTCAAGAAACAACTAAAGGATAATGCCTTTAGCTAATCTCAAAAGAGAAAGGTTCATAAAGGTTTATAAGAACCTATTATAGCTAATTAAGAGATAAAATTTTTTACCACCTTATAATTATGAAGAGATTCAACCACTTAAAGAAAGGATAATACCTTATGGGATAAAGAAAAATAAGAGAAAAAATGAAAACAAAACAGTGGAAAAATCACTTTAACTTTTATGAAAAGAAAATAAAGACATGATAGGAGAAGCTATAAAAAGAAAGACAATACTTTACCTCTTACAAACCAAGTTAGAGATGAGGTTAGAATATAAAAAAATGTATTAAGTTTTTGCATGTTTATCTATTAATACTATTTTATGAATATGATAGAATAATGCACCAATATAACCTACTTTATAGCCTCAAATCTTAGTATTCAATCAAATGTTGGTATGTCACTCTCCATTTTATTGGATATAGTTTGTTCTTGTTCTAAAAGAAAAAGAACTATGAAGTCCTAATCTAAGAATGAAAGGTTAGGGATTGATTGCAAGATAAAGAAGGTGTTAGGCACCTAATCATGCTTATCTAAATAATTACCTAGGTTTATGACAAATTTTACAGATTTAGGGAAAGATTCAATGAAGAAAGGTAAGATTGGTAGGATGAAAATGGAAGACAATTAGTTATACCTTTGAAAACTTAAATTGTGTAATTTAATTTGTTATCACATAATTGAGTAATTTTTTATGAAAGACTAGTTTTATAAAGGTTTAAAGAGTATTTAAATTATTAGGGTTAATTTTGGTTATTATAATTGATAATACTTTTTTGTTAATTATATATATCTAAATTTTTTATATATAAATAATAAAGAGAATTCACACACCTTTTATGTTTGAATATTTACCTTATTTTTATATTGTTTTAAGTCAAATTCTCTTAACGATAGTCTTGTTGATTATCAAAATGAAAATTATAATTATAATATTCTGTATGGTTTTACAGATAGTTTAAACTAAGCAAGTTGGGATTGGTTTGATCTAGCAATATTTTTAACATTACTCCCACTAAAAGTCCACATATTTCTATTTGAAAATAAACAATATTATTTTCTGATTTGCTTGCTTTAAAATATTAAAAAATATATCAAAACTATTAAACAAGTGTTTATATTAAATGCGAAATATTCTTTATCGCATACCCTATATTGTGTTGAAAAGAGTCGGTCATCCATCTTTGTTGTAGTCTGGAGCTGTTCGTCTATCTAAGTAAGTCGTCAAACTAATTTGTACTATATGTATTGCTTTAATAATATGATTCTAATGCACTTGGGTTTTATGTGAATGCACAGGAGGTCTTGATTTTGTGTTATTATTTAGAATATTCTTATAATCATTGAGTTTTTATGTTCTTCTTTAATAGTCTAAGTATTTACTGTATGTGGAATGAGTTTGAGATCTTATGGATGATTTAAGGCATAACTAAGTTCTTAGGACGGTATATAGGCTGGAAACCCATGATGCAACTCCCATGTGACTTATTAGTGAGAATTTTCATGAGTCTAGGAGTTGCAACGAGAACTTGCTTTCTTAATTCACAGTTGTAAACAATACCACCTACTATAGTATTGAAATCAATTTTAGGTGATTAATGCAAACATAAATACTTTAACTTCAATGTGATTAATTCAAACTTAGTATTAACATAAGAAATTCATAGGTTTAATAGACAAGACAGTTCTTTGCATAATAAACCCCTAGGATGGTATATAGGCTGGAAACTAGTGATGCAACTCCCGTGAGGCTTATCAAAGAAAAATTCCACGAGCCTAGGAGTCACTGCAAGGGCTTGCTTTCTTGATTCACAAGTGTAAACAATGCCACGTACCATAGTATGGAAATCAATTGTAGGTGATTAATTCAAATATAAATACTTGAACTTCAATGTGATTAATTCAAACTTAGTATTAACAGAAGAAATTTATAGGTTTAATAGACAAAATAGTTCTTTGCATAATAAACATGTAGGACGATATATAGGCTGGAAACCCGTGAGCCTCTCGTGAGGGTTATCGACGAAAATTTCCACGAGCCTAAGAGTCACAGCGAAAACTTACTTTCTTGATTCACAGGTGTAAACAATGACACGTACCATAATATTGAAATCAATAGTAGGTGATTAATCCAAACATAAATACTTTAACTTAAATATGATTAATTCAAACTTAGATTAATATAAGAAATTCATAGGTTTAATAGAAAAGACAGTTCTTTGCATAATAAACCCCTAAAATGCTATATAAGCAGACACCCGTGATGTAGCCTCAGTGAGGCTTATCGATGTAAAATTCCATGAGCTTAAGAGTCAGAACTTGCTTTCTTGATTCACAGGTGTAAACAATGCCACGTACCATAGTATTAACATCAATTTTAGGTCATTAATTCAATTGATTAATACTTAAGGGATGTTGTATAAAGTTTAGATGTTTTGTAAACTTACAAGACATAAAGGATACTAACTATAAAATCACTTTTTTAAATTAACATTTTTATATAAATAAGTAATACTAATAGATCTTGGATGTATAGATGATTAACACGTAATGGTTTCATTAATCCTGAGTTTGTTAAGAAAGTTGAATCTTTTATTCATTATACATGTTCTTAACTTGCATATATGGATGGCCTAAAGATCATATGTCTATATAAAAAGTGCAAACTTATTCGTTTTCTTCCTATTGATGAAGTGAATGGCCATTTACTGAGAAAAGGGATTATTCCAAATAATTTTGAGTGGGCATGAGATGGGGAGCCATTGATTTATAGCACCTCGAGAGATAATGAAGTAAACTCTTCAGTAATTGTGGATGAGTTTGAAGGGGAGATTGGATTTAGAACAAATAATGTGGGTGCAACTGAAAATCCTTACATGCAAATAGTTTATGTTGTAACCAGTTATACCTTTCAAGAAACTATAGAAAATCTTGAAGAAGAATCAAGCCTATATGCAAAGCTATTTTTTGACTTACTACATTCAGCTAACTAAGAATTATAGTCAAATTATGAGACAATGAGTTAATTGTCTTCAATTGCTCGAATATTGAACATAAAGTCTGAAGGATATGTTTCTAATCATAGTTTTGATAAAATTCTTGGATGGTATAATGAATCATTGTCTCCTGATCATATAATGGTTAATAGTTTTTACAATATGAAGAAACTTATTAAGGGTCTTGGTTTGCCTATTGAAAAAATTGATTATCACAAATTGGAATGTGTGTTGTATTGGGGAGATGATGTGGAATTTCAAGAATGCAAATTTTGTGGTCAATCTAGGTTCAAGCCTAAAAAGCGTTCTATGAAACAGAAATTAGTACCATAGAAGCGGATGTATTATTTCCCACTAACTCCGAGACTTAAAGAATATATACTTTCTAATGTTACTTCTTCTCACATAAGATGGTATAATGAACACGAACAGAAAGATAGAATAATGAGTCATCAGATGCACTGGCATGAAAACATTTCAATAACACCCATTATAAGTTTATAGCTGAAACGCGAAATGTTAGGTTGGGATTGTCGATGAATTGATTCCATCTTTTGGGTCAATCCGACCAATAATATTCATCATGACTAATCATAATTACTCCTTATAATTTACTTCCATGGATGTTTATAAATGAGGCATATATATTCTTAACAGTGATTGTGCCAAGGCTTACAAATCCAAAGCATAAAATTGATGTATTCTTACAACTATTGACATTTGAATTGTAACATCTTTAAGAATATAACGTGGAGACATATGATGTGTCTCTAAAAAAAATTATTTTGAGAGTAACTTTGATGTGGATTATTGGTGATTTTCTAGCATATGTTATGTTGTTTGGATGGAGCACAACAAGGAAATTGGCTTGTCCTTATTATGGTAATGATTATGATGCGTTTTATCTTCCAAACGTGGGTAAAACATCTTAGTTTGACAACCATAGCAAATTTCTTCCTTCAGATCATCTATTTAGACGCAATAAACAAAAGTTCATTAAGAATAATATGGTACAAATACCTCCTCCTCTTCACAAAGCTAGTGAAGAGATATTGCAAGAGATTGATGAATTAGGGTTACTGAAAGTTACAGAATTTAAAGCTGATGAAGTTAATACAAGCATTAGTAAAAACTTTAGTTGCAGAAAACGAAACATCTTTTGGGACTGTCCATATTAGAAAATTACTTTGATACGTCATAATCTAGATGTGATGCACATTAAAAATATTTTTGATAATTTGTTTAATATCATAATGAACATTGAAGGGTGAATAAAGGACAATGCAAAATCACAAGCTGATTTGAAACTTTTTTTAGAATGAATGAGTTAGATAAAGATCTTCGCAACAGTAAATATTCGAAAGCATGTTACGCTTTGGACAAAAAAACAAAAGAAAATTTTATGTGAATAGTTGAAAAGTCTAAAGTTTCCCAATGGTTATGTTTCAAACTTGGCAAAGTGTGTGGACTTGAGGAATTAAAAGTTATTTGGGATGAAAAGTCATGGTTGTTATGTGTTTATGTAAAGGCTAATTTCAATAAAATTTTAGGAGTTGCTACCAAATAAGGGTTGGGATGTTATAACAAAATTAAGTTTGTTTTGTAAAAGCTTAACATCATCTAAAATAAAGTTGGTTAAAATGGAAAAACTAGAAAGGAAAATTCCAATAATTTTGTACAAATTAGAAGGGATTTTCCCTTCAAGCTTCTTTGACTGTATGGAGCATCTACCTGTGCATTTAGCACACGAGGCTAAATATGTTGGTCTAGTTCAATGTCAATGGATGTATCCATCTGAGAGATAATTATATTAAATATTTAAATTAAAGTAATAGCATGTTTTGATAACATAATTGTAATAACCCTATTCGCTAATGTGGGTATTTCCATCACTTGAAGAAAAATGTCAAAAACAAGGCTAAAGTTGAAGGTTCGATATGTAATGTTTATTTAGTGGAGGAAGTAAGTACATTTTCTTCACATCATTTTGAGTTTCACATTCACGCAAGAGAAAAAAAATTCCTCGTAATGGAAATGGGGGAGGAACGACTAATACTGATGGTAACTTATCCATTTCACATATCCTGGATGAACATATGGATGTTCAACAAAAAGAATATTAAAGAGGAAGAAATAAAGGATGCCCATGGTTACATTTTATTGAACTATCACGAGGTTCAACCTTTTGTGTAGTAAGTTCAAGTTGATTTTGAAATTGATTATTTAGGTTTTGAAATTTAGTGTTATTCATAATTGAAATACATAATAATGTTTTTAGATTATACGAGGAATAGTTACGGGAGCAAATGCCCAAGAAAATACAGGATGATATCAATAAAGAAGTTATAAGACATTTTCTTTGATAGTTCGAGAAATATATAAGTTTTCACTTACAATTATTGAAATTATTGAATTAAAAGATTAAAGTGTTCAAATTCCATTATACTATTTAATATGATAATTTCTTTTGTGTAGGCCTTAGAAAATTCAAAAAGAGAACAAGTTGATATTTGATTTTGCGAAAGGACTTTTGTAAACTGTTAAATCATACGCGATGTATTTCATTAATGGATACAAATATCATACAAAATATTATGGTCATAGCATAGCAACACTAAATAGTGGAGTTTGCATATAGGAAGAATTGATGGATTACTATGGTAAAATTATTGAGATATTTGAAATTGAATACCCTACATTGCCAATAAAGTGGAGTGTGATATTTAAGTGTGATTAGTTTGATCCTACTTATAATGTTGGTACAAAAGTGCATAGCCAATACAATTTAGTTAAAATCAGCCAACCAAGAAAATTTAGACAATTTAAACCTTTTCTATTGGCGATGCAAGCTATCTAGGTGTATTATATCCCTTTTCCCAGCTTATGATGAGAGAAGCCAAATTGGTTGGTTGTTTGCAAAGTTAAATGCTGATAACAATTAATTTGTGTTTGTAATATAATATTATATTCAATAAATCAATTATTAAATCAATAATATATTGTTATATATTGAATTGAAATTATTATATTTCTAGAATATTCAACAAAATATGAATTTCAGGTTAAATTATGCCACCAAAGAGAAAACAAGATATGATGCGAACCAAGGTTTAGACTATGATTTGGAGTCATTTACCGTTCAGGTAAAGCATCGCATTCTACAACTACAACTAAATTAGATGTTGTACCTCCAACTACTACACTAGCAGATGAGGCATCATCTTCCGTACTTACTGCTACACCATCAGCCACCCCCTATACCGACAAAGATATTAGGGGTAAACATTGCGAATAAAGGAGTTAGCCTTTAGTTGGAGATGAGGGAGTTGATGGAAGAACTTACATCACAATTGTCAACAATCTATAAGTGAAAATATATGAAACACCATATGTTTATAATTAAGTTATAAGTTTAAATTTAAAATGATATAAAATTAATTGTTTTTATATTACGTTGATATCGTCTAGACCGTGCTCAAGAAACATGACATTCAAATTCAAGGAGAAGATTGATCTTGAAGGTTATATATGGAAGAATATCTCTCAGGCAACAAAAGATTTTTATTATCAAGAGTTTGAGGTACAAAAAATATATTTTTGTATTTTTAATTAATTTTATACATTAATTAGATAAATATTGTAGATTATAAGTACTTATCATATTTTTATCCTCTTTTTCAGAAACAATTTTTTTGGGATTCTGAATTTGACGTGATTATTTATAAGTATGGGAAAGACAAGCACTTATATGTTGTCGAGACTTTGTTGTTGTGATAAACAAGACTAGTGTATAATCACCTTATATTTCTAAACAAATATAGAGTCATTAGCAGCAGTATTGGACATTACCCAAGGCAATGTCTATTTTAGAGTGTAATCCTACCAATAAACGTGAAGGACTAGGGGCAAAGAGTCTTTTTGTACATATTGGAGGATTTATTACCCACCACAAGCATGCAGAAAGAGTTGTAAGTATCTATACTTTACACTTATATTCTGATTTTTTTTAATTTGATGTATTTCAATTTAATTTGATGTGTGAATTTTGGAATAAAAATATATGTATTATGGATAATGATAATGCTATAAATGTCTGGTGTCATATATGGCTATGTTGTTGAGTTACTTTCTTTGTTCAATAAGGGGGTAAAAATTATAAAAATATAGAAAATTTTGCTAAAATTTTGTAAATGGCAATTCATTTATAACATTTTATTCTGATACAGCAAAAGTCTATAGGCATGAAGCCTACATCTTGTCAGCTCTTTTTGCACACTTATACTAAAAAACATAATGGTGTGACCTTCGTTATAGCATCTCACTCCCGCAAGACTCGAACTCGACATCGTGGGTGATATCCGAGTCCTTGTCCTATGAGGGTGGCATGCTATAGCACTCAATCATTTAAATTTCAGTACAAATTTTTTTTGAAACCACAAACATAAAGTGTGGAAATTGATAACCAAATCAGGCCCACTTTATTTCATAAACATTTCCAATCATAGCAATACAATCATCAGAAAATTCAATCACCGTTTGGGCCCGTTACAAATACAAAATACCTGTCAAAATTTCATTACATTGCCAAAACCATATACAAACATTTCCTATTTGGAAATTTATTTCAAAATAGAAATATTCGAATACACAAGTTACAATAATTGCGGAAGACTTAATTTGATACAAAATAAAGGAAATACTAATGCAGACGCTAACTAATCCCGACCTCTATCTTTTACTTGCATGCTGTAGGTATACTCCCGTTTGTCTAACGAGGTACTCTTCAAGCTCGAAAAAGAATTGCAAATTTTGGGTGAGTTTTGTGAACTCAATGAGGTAACCATCATCGATGGTTCACTCAATCCATGCAACACACCATTTCACATAACATGTAATTCACAATTTTGCATAATAGATCATGTATCACCCTTTTACTCCAGCATAGGAAATTTTGGCATTTCAATCAATCAAACATACTTGATATAAAAACATATGAAGTGACATTTTCATTATTTTTGTTATACTTTTCGACTCCTTTTGCTGGATATTGTGCTTAATTTGGCCAAAGAGTGCTTGTTTTGAATTAATATAATTTGAGGGTCAAATTGTTATAATTAATTAACAATTGCACTCCCTTAAATTGTAGGGTAATTAATAGTACAAATTATTACTTTTCATTACAGGTCACTAAAGAAGAGTAGAGCCAAAAGTGGAGCAAAGAAATGGAAGTCACAAGATGACCTTTCGGGTAGAGTTCGCCACAGCGAAGTCAGTGTTTTGCCATGACGAAACCATTAAAGATTGTCGCGGTGAAGTCAGTGTTTCGCCACGGATAACCTTTGAAGACCCGAACCATTTTCAAAAGTTTTACCTACTATGCAAACCCGACCCAACAACCCATTTTGAAAATAAACATATTTTTGGATAAGTTAAAGAGAGCCCACATATATATATACATCAATATTCCATCAACTGGTAGAGGTGGAGAGACGGAGGGACGACTCCATCATTCTTTTATATCTCCCTCGTTTATCCATCATCTTGCATCGTTTTCTATCATCTCTCTCTCCATCTCATTTTCCCAACATTTTTACCGCCGACTTCCATCATGAGTAGCTTGGATTCATTCCTAGTTGTGAGGTTTCTGGTTGCAATGTGTGGCTAGGCGTTTTCCTTCCTCTTAAAGATGTAGCGATGGCTAGAGTTCAATGGGCTTCCAAAGGGAGTAGCTTAATCCATGTTTAGCTGTGATTTATGATTTACTAGGTTTAGGATTTGTAATTTGTAGTTGAACATTCTTGATTAGAGCTTTATCAAGTGTTGGATATTCATTGTGTAGTTTGGATTTGTTGATGTAGAACTTGGAGCTTAAATATATGAAGTCTCATATATGTCTATTTGTGATCTTGTTGATTCTCTTTTATCTGCCTAGTTGTGTTTGATATTGAGTTGATTCCAGATCCTAAAGTCACTTGTTGCATTGACTTACCCACTACACACACAAAGGGAATTTAACAAGTTCTTAAGAAATGGAGTTCATTGATTAAGATCTTGTACTTAAAGAGTTCTTTAGGTTTGTTAATGTAGAACTTGGAGCTTGAATATATGAAGTCTCATTTATGTCTTTTTGTGATTTTGTTAATTCTCATTTATCTACCTAGTTGTGTTTGAAATTGAGATGATGCTAGATCCCAAATTGACCACTTGCATTAACTTACCCATTGCACACAGTAAAGGTTTTAAGAAATGGAGTTCATTGATTAAAACCTTGAACTTAAAGAGTTCTTTAAGATTTCTCATTTGAAAATTTAGTGATTTTCACTCCCACCAAGATTTGTCTTGAACTATGATAGCCAAAGCTTATTTTCGAGAGGATCCTATCACTATTTGAATGTTTGTTTTATCTTTCCGTTTTTTATTTCCAAAAATCCAAAAATACTTTTTACACACTTTTCTTACAATTTTTCAATTTTGTCAGTTTTCTTTAAGAACCAAAACACCCTCCTAACCAATTTTAGTTGCATTTCATTACAATTAGGCAAGCTTAGGTCCATTGCATTAGGTTCCAATTAAGTGAGACGGCCCGAGGTTTCACTCTAAATTGCAATTCTTGGAATTAAATTTTTGATTCGGTTTCTAATGGAGTGATCCAAAGACTCAACCACACACCGATCAAAATGGGGCCGTTGTTAGGGAACAAAGCAATTGTTTCTCTAATTTAGCCTTTTTGATTTTTGCTGCTAAGTGAGGTTAGGAACCTTTGTTTATACTGCATTCTAGATAGTTTAGCTTCATACTTGTTGATAGTATAAGTTCTCATTTTGCATACTGCCTTCCTTCATTTTTGATAGTTAGCATTTTACAAATTTCAAAGTTCGCTGAAGCTAACTCTTACTTTCGTCATGACAAACATTTTAGGTGAGTCTGGCATAGTGGAGGCTGACACCCACATGGCAATGGATGAAGTTGAATCACCACAACATGGCCATCAGTTGAAGGTTTACCGGGAGAATCAGAAACCTCCATAACTCCTAGGTTGTTTCTTTCCTTCACTTGTTTACTTACTTTTTCCCTGTGACTACTT
>JAOQMP010000005.1:18454803-18465733 GCA_027563575.1 Erythroxylum pedicellare
TAAGGTACGAATTAAATTTCCGCTTTATTTTGATTCGTGTTAATCATTTTATAGAATTAAATAGATCTTGGTTTTTGAGAAATCAAAAGTCACGAAAAAATTTCGTAATTATTCCGCTACGGTTTGGATCAGATCCCAACCTGATTTCCTAACAATCAGTTGTTCCTGCAGGACTCGTAAGAGACTCCAAGTTTGCCTATGCTACCACCTCATCAACCATACCATCATTTAACTCTCCGGCTAACCTCTTTTTAGGGGGATTTGAGGGTATCACTTCTAAGTTACTTAGAGACTTTTGATTCTTTAGCCTCCATACCTTAAAAAAAAGATTTTTCTTCATGGGCTTCTATAAATAAGAGACCTTGATCTTATCCTCCGCTAACTTACTAGCCTTATCATATCTCATAATCTTAACTGAGTTAGGAAGCTCCAACTCCAAACTAAGCTCAACATATAGCCTAGTAGACCCAACCGTTTTGAGGGTGGTAGTGTTATCTAAATTCATCGCCTTCCTTATGACACTAGCAATATAACTAAATCCTAAAGAGGACCACCACTAAGTGGCACCTTATAGAAATTTTCACATACTGGAATTATAGCAAGCTTAAATCTATCTAGTGTAACACTTGGTTTCCATTGCCTGACTATCATAAGGTTACCAAATACGTGTCAAAGCCCCAAATCAATTGGTTTCCATTTCCTGACTATCATAAGATTACCAAATATGCTTCGAAGCCCCAAATAAATAACTTTTTGAGAGAAATCAATTTCACTTATATACGTGTTCACTAGTCCAAGTTTCCTCTAGTTTGCCCTGTTTTTGAAAAGGAGGTAAGTCGGCCTCGTGTCGATAAAGAAACCAATAATGGAAGCTTGCCACTTCTTAGCTCCCATACGGAGCATCTCAGAGAGCAGGGATATAAGTTTACCATCACCTGAAGGCTCAAATTAGTGGGGTTCTCCAAACTTGTCTGGATCTCTCACCACCTTGCTCCATGCAAGTTTTAAGGAAGTTCAGCTGAGCCATAAGGGACTTTAAGACTTCACATTCTATCCTGGGAGTGAAGGAAAGTGAGAACCAGAAGTTGCGTCAGAAGGAAGACCAGAAGATCTGGGACGGATAGTGGAGACAGATGCTGCCATTCGAGTTACCAGAAACAGAAACTATCTCACAAAAGTGGATGGCGGGAGAGGAAAGTCAAAACGTGGGCTGCTTAAAAAAGAAAGAAAGGGGCACCGGTCAAGTAATGGGTAGAAACAAGAATGGGGCAGAACCAGAGAACTGAGTCCCTCTCTCTTGCCCATTCTTTCATTTCCTAAGGTCAAAGATGGACGTTTTGGAGCCATTTATGCATTGATACAACAACTCCGCAGTCCATTTATTTCCAGTTTCCTAACCAATATTATTTTGCAGTTGCTGCAGCCTCATCATCTCTGGGTGTCATTGCTGGAGCACTGGAGTTGCAACTTTGGTAATTACTCGCATCTAGGCCGTTTGGGGTCAGTCTATTAATCAGCATAAGTAGGATCTTTGCTGATATTCACTTCAAAGGATCTTATTTTCGAGCTAATACAGTACCAAATACCAGAGATTTCGTGCTAATTAGTGAAACTATGCTTTGCAAGTTTCCGTTTGAGATTAGAAGTTTGCATTAAAACAGCAAATATGACTAATAGGAAAATTATCCTTCTCATTTAATATTGAGAAGCGAATCAAATGGCTTCATTGACGCTCTTTAATCATATTTACAGATTGCTCTTCTTTACTTGGCACAATCTTACCAAAGAAGGTAAACTAGAACTCTTAGCCTTCGCCTTTGTTGAAAAGCATTATTCATCGGAACGTTTCCCTCCGTGCATTTGTGAAATTTAGCTTCAATGGATTGGCAGTTTATCTTTTGAGCATAATATAATAGTTACAAGGTATTAGGGCACAAGCAAGCAGACATGCTTTGAAGCTATTCCTTGGCTGGTCCAGAATGTCATGACACTCATCTCACATCGGTGGGATGAGAAAATGAGAGAGGAGAGGGGCTTATAAAAGAAAGCCCTCTCCTCCTTATTCTATGTACCAAAAATCAAATATCCTCTTAAACAAATTAGAGGGTTAAATTTGTAATCCCTATTTTGTTATAGTGAAATTCTTCTCTCTCCGTGGTTTTTTACCCTATTGGGGTTTTCCACGTAAAATTTTTGTGTTCTTTCCGTGCTTTCTTTCCAACAGGGATTACATATTACATATGAGTTCAGGTGCTTGAATTCAGCAGACTTGTAATTATTACTCTGCAAGTAGAGATTAAACACCTGATTGCTCATTTTCCTTGGAGATTCTAAGTTAGATGCATAGCTAATATTAGTATTCATCCCTTTTGGACTCTGTCTTTGAGTTTGTAATCGCATTATGATGTTGATCAAAGGTCGCCAATTACTAAAATAGAGTTGTTTCTGCTATTTTAGAATTGAATTCATTCTACGCTTAAAAGTTAGCCGGTATGACTCAGCTTCGTTATGGCTTTTATGACTAGAAAAATGTGCGAATTTGGATCATAAATTGAGATGTTGATGGAATTTCCGATATTAAACCTTTTCAGGGTCAATGACAGACGATAAAAGCGAAGGAAATATCTGCTTAACTGGCAATCACGTATTCGACGACTGCTGAGAAGAACAAAAACTTATATTTCACCTGGCACAAGAAGTTGAAGAAAGCAAATTTAAGTACTATGAGCGATTTGGGATTGGAGAGATCGAAACCATGGAATATATACACAGGTTCAGACCCTACGCCATCTCAATCAGGAGTTGTTGAGCGGGAAGCTCCATGGGGAAACTTGGGGACATCAATGAGTGCAATATCTTTCGGTTTTGTGGCAACTGCCGTACTAATATCAATGTTTCTGATCATGGCCATCTTTGAGCATCTGTTTAGACCAAACCCTTCATTTTCTTCTCCTCAGCAGGTTTCCAACGGCCCTGCTACAGAATCAGGACTACTCAACAAGCTTGGAAGCCCACAAACAGTAAGTACCAAGTAGTTCTATCTAGTACATACATTACTCATGTTCTCATCTCTGTCGTGGGCCGTCACTTGTCAGGTGGCAACAACATATGCATCCGATTTTTCAGTAGTGATGCCTGGACAACACCAGCCTACTTACATAGCCCAACCAGCACCTCTCCCTTGCCCAAGGGAGGGCATTTATTGGCCTGCCCATGAACTTAATCTTGTATTTCCCTGACTCATATTATACACCGCATCTCATGCACCACACCTTGTTCATAACAGCCCAACATTTAATAATGTCAAGCTTCATGTCTGTTTCTATGGGAATTTCTGACCTCCTCGTACACTTCAGCATACTTATATTTATCTATTAGCTCGTTTTATTCTATTTTTCAATACAAAAGTTAACCTTATGCCTTAACTATCAATTCAAAAATGGAGTTGGAGTCATTTTCGATGACCGAGTTCCACTTTTAGCTGCACTTCACTGGTTTTCCTTTTAACGTCTCTTTTTTTGTTTTGTTAGGTGTATTAATATTAAAATTTTAAATCCATGGTTCTGTTTAAGGCCCAACCATCAGGTTACCAACACCGTCTTCGCTTCGAGTTGATCTGAAAAACAAAGTTTTAAAAAGGAGACAGGACATAGGAAGAGAATCAAAATGTAAGGATATGTGAAGAAAGAAGATAAAGAATTAAAAGTTAGAGATTGTTAGTATACCGATATATTATTAATAAAATTATTGTATTAATAGAAATTTTAAAAAATGGTGAATTATATATATTTTTTCAAATGATACAAGAAATAAATTCTCCTGTAATTTAATAACTTTAAGAAAACTCCTTAATTTTTAAATTTTTAAAGACATTCTTTATAATTTTCAGTTTTTAAAAAATCATTCTTTTAAGTTTTGGTTAAAAAATAACGATTCAACATAAAATATTAGACATAAATTAATCAAATGTCACTAATATGTTAACACAAATTAAACTTGATTTAAATTAATAAGTATAATAAAATATCAATATGTATCATATTTATTTAGTTCGACTCAATTCTAAAGCTTATTTGATTTCTATTTTTAACCACTTTAATAATTCCCTTTTTTGTGGTTTACTACTAATTATCCTTTTTATTGGACCTTATTTTTTCAAGCTCCAATCTTTATTTCTTTTTTAGAGTAGTCTTGGCATCATTTAAGGTCTTCTTGTACTTGTCTTGTATAACTTGTGTTAGGTGTTAGGGTAAGATTGACTGCTTTGACTTCTTATGATAGCAGTAGGGTTAGTCCTTTAATGAATTTTAGTGTTAGGAGGAGAAAAGATGTTAATAGATTAGGGATAGGCTTCTAAAATATTAGGACTTATAGAAAAGTCATTGAAATTAGCGGAGATTTAAGATAAATATAAGATCTACATAGTGGGCATCCACGAGACAAATTAGATGAGAGCTAAAGTGAAAGAGATCAAAAGATTCAAGCTTTGGTGTTTAGAGTGTTCATGGCAACAAAATGGTATAAATATCTTAGTTGTTAAAGAACTCATTCATCATATTGTGGGATAAAAAGGACCAATGATAATATTTTTATTTTTGGGAAAAATGTGAATTGATTTAAGCCTTAAAAGGCAAGCCAATGTGTACAAAGGGATAACTCGCTACATCAAAATGAGCTCGATCAGTAAGGATTCCCATTCCTTCTTCCTAACTAACTAGTTCCATATGAGCACTTGTCGACTGCAAATACAAGCCAACATGAGCCATCGCAAGACAGTTTAGTAGCTTCATTGGTATGTCTCATTGAGGAGTTCGAGCCGCCATATGGGTCAGCTATGTTGCACTTGCCAGGAAACTGAGGCATGGTTACTTATAGCCTCAAATGCGCGCAAGCAGGGGCATCCATACCTTAGCTGCCCAGTAATATTATCAGGGGTTTTGGATTCAGTGGTTAAGCAAACAGATGGATATTCCCTTAAAGTGCAATTAATAGAGCTCGAGACATGGTCATCTTTGGCTTGAATGTAATTTGCCACCTTCTAGGTGTTTTATTCAATACATTTTCATTTTCAAAATAAAGACAAAAGAAAACAACTAACTCATTTAACCATTTCTCAATCTAAACTGTAAAGGAGCTCCCAGTTAGTTTGATGACGGAAGCCAAATACACGCGCACAAAGTAATTTAAACAGAGGCCTATTTCATCAACATTTCAATTGCAGCCTGGATGGAGCTTCCATTACCAGAACTCTGATGCTGAAAAAGTGAGTGAGACCCATTCCACACAGACCCACGGTTCTCTGGGAACAGAGCATTACACAGGCCAAGAAGCATGGGATTTGCAACATGGAATTTTTCAAGCATATGTGCCCTATTTCTCCTTTCTTCTAACTTCTGAAGCTACACAAAACAGAATGTCAGCAAATTACTCAAAAGTCAAAACACTAAACCATTTATGAAGCTGTTTGAAGGTAACAACAATCCAGAAGAAGAATGTGCATCACCATGTAAACTACACCATGATCAATCAAAACAAAGGCATTGTACTTATACCATACATGGTGAATGAAGATATAGAGGTATTGTGTCTCTTCGAAGTTTTGACTATTCCATTCAGCAATAAAAACTTAATATGATCAAATACATAACAACCTTTCGATAGGAGTTCCAATTATGAAAGTCATTCAAGACAATAATATATTTAAGAACAAATTAATAGTAAAGACAAATTTAAACATTAAGAAATCTTGCAGCTGGGGATAATTTATGGGGAAAGATATGATATCAGCCTCCTCACAATAATGTTTTAAATTTGCATGCAAATCTGCCACATTACCAGCCTGAAATATAATGCATTTATTGACCAGGGACTGACTCTACAATAGCAGCAGTACCTAGTATTCAATGTCAGGATTGTACAACAGAGCACAAAAATTTGACATCTATAAAATGATAGGTGTTGGAATTTACATTAACATTGACTAGCATATACACTTCTGTAAATTTGTATAACAGGTTGAAAAATGGTTACCATATCGGTCAAATGACAACTATCGACCAATTTGGTTTAGAAGAATGTCAATTCACTATTGAATGTATGAACGGAAACTAGAGTTGAAAGAAATAATGCCGACAGACCAATTTGGTTAACATTAATATCACTAGGAGTGAAGGTATGAACGGAAAATAGAGTCAAATAAATCAACAGCAAAAATTCATTATCCCAGTGTCATGAAGTAAAACATACAGATGCTCCTCTAGTTTTCTGACAATATAATCCAAGGTAAGAATTAGAGTTGTAATCAACAACTGGAAACATTTCTCTTAAATATAACTCTGAATAGTTTTCTAAATTTTCCTTCAACAATATATGCAAACATTTCCTTATATTATACAGCTAGAAAACATGTGTTTCTAGCTATGTTTATCTCATTGCCACTGTTATTTTTAATCTTAGTCAAGGCTCTTTCTTATCAAAATACATGCCTTTCTTGTCATCATTCCTTTTTTTCATAAGAAATCCTGTATCTAAATTACTCATAATTTTTATACATTCAATAATACAAAAATAAATATGCAACATAGAAATTGGTAAACTCGATACCTCGAGCTCATGTTCTTGCACTATCACAATGTCTTCATCTACGGCATGCCCTTCTAATGTTTGCATTTGCATATTTGAACCCGTATTATCAGCTGTATCCTTCAGTGATTGTTGATTAAGCTCTTCTAATCTATGACCAAACTGTAATTGCTCAGGCATTTCATCCTTCTCTTTCCTCTGAATCTCTACCCCATTTCTTTCTTCATCTTCGTCATCGTCCTCCTCTTCTTCCCCCTCATCTTCATCCTCTCTCACATCCTCTTCATGCTTCTCCGTCAGGCTATCCTGCTGCTTGTTATACTTTACCTCCAGTTCTGTTCCTTTTACCTCAGCATCAGCATCTGCATCTGCATCTGCATCTCGATCTACTGATTCACCCATATTTGATGATGAATCATCAGCATGAGGGCTTTCACTAAGTGAAGAATCCTTCAACATACAAGAAATAAACAAGAATAAGAGTAAAAAGTAAGGTATACCAATTGCCATGTTAATGATGAGAAATTATTTCTGCACTGAAACCATATGCCTCATTGTCTGGTTAAAAGAGTTAGCTGATTGAACAGCACAAGTGACAAATTTCATGTTTCTTGCTAACCATTATGCCAATAATATATGTTAAAGAGAAATAGCAACTAACCAGGTGAATGCTGCAACCAAGTTGCAATAAGAAGTTAGACATACATGACAGAAGATGAGAAGACAAGAAAGAGGTAGGGAATCAAACTGTGATAGTTCCTGAAATAGTGAAAGAAAAGAGAAGGACAATGCAACAAAAGCTCTCTTAACTGCTCAAAGTTTATGTGGATCCTTGACAGCTAGAGCTGAGCTATTACAATGATGAGGAATTAAAAGTTCAACAATAATAGTTAGTCCAGACACACACACCTCTTGCTTGAGCTGTTGAGCAAGTTTTTTCTCAGCCACTCCACTTTGGCTCTTAAAAAGTCTAGCATTCTCCTCCCGTTCCCTTCTACGTCGCTTAAGAACACATATTGCACATAAACAATCACCTTTATGTCGTCGTCTGCAAAAAGATTAATAAATAGTGAATTGCATTAAGCATGTTTCATATGAAAAAATGATAAGCTCTATCCTCATTTATGTACACGCATACTAAAGTGACTGGGGGGGAATAAAACACAACCTTAGCCTGATAGCTGTGAGCAATGCATGATATATATCATGTGAGTGAACAGAAGAAAAAAAGAGAGACTACCAGAACATACCCATGACGCTTTTTTGTCTTCTGCTTCGGCTGCCC
Organism: Erythroxylum pedicellare; assembly: GCA_027563575.1. Taxonomy (NCBI): domain Eukaryota; kingdom Viridiplantae; phylum Streptophyta; class Magnoliopsida; order Malpighiales; family Erythroxylaceae; genus Erythroxylum; species Erythroxylum pedicellare. The sequence goes on from JAOQMP010000005.1 coordinate 18,462,671, forward strand.
ACTTCTAACATTTCCCTGACTAGAGACTGCAACATCCTCACTTTGTACTCCTTCAGCACCTATCAAAAGCGAAATGGAAGGAGTTTAGAGTGCCAAACGAAATGTCAACCTGTATCTTTAAATACAAATAACTAAAGATATTTCAAGATAATCAAAAATAAGAAGAAACTGAATCATAAATCTAGGTTAAAAGATAAGTATTAATAAAAGTTTAATCAATTAGCATGTTGAAGAAATGATAAACCATGTTATCCCTAAACAGCTCGAGTTAAAAACTAAGTTTAAAATGTATGAATGCGAGACAACATAGGAAAGGAAAATTTAAAAGCAAATTTGTGTAGATACTGGATAGGAGCTAAAAAATTCCCAACAATCATAAAATTCTCACCGTTATTTCTATACCTTGTTCAGTGTATAACCTAGCTGCTGTCCAGTACTTCATGAAATTCTTCTTCACCCGTCTCATGAGATCCAAGATATAGTCCCCTTTGCTGTTATATTTATAACAGTTGTCCCATATATATTGGACATCCTTGTAGACATCCTCTGAATTTTTATACTTGTGACCTTTTTCAAGATTGCTACAGATTGTTCCGAAGTCCATTGGTGTGTCTATGACCTCAAAATAATCCTGCTCCAACAATCCCCACCCAAAACAAAAAATGTTGAAAGCAAGAGTTAGTGAAAGAGAATCTCATTAGTAATGGAAAATAGCCACATCCTTAAAACTGTAAAGCTTTAAAATCAATCTGCAACTCTTTGAATCCATATCCTACAACTTTCAAACCCCTCCCCGCTAAAGACAAATTCGATCCCATGAAAAATGGTTAGCAGTTTGGCATTTTAAATTTCGCCACAGCAAGGTGATCATATAAACTTAAACTTTCATCTTAAACATTAAGGAAGCATAACGGACTGCAAGCTAAACAGATGAATATACTTCATGTCTGTGAAAAACAGTGATTGACATATCGAGCTCAATCTTAATTTATATAACTGAACAGAAAATGCCCATTGGACACCTCCATACACTTCTTTATATTAGAAAGTCATATATTTTTCTTCAGTGTCAAAGAAAATGTAAAGGGCAGTTATTATGATAAAGAATACAAAAAGGAAAGACAGAAAAGAGATATAAAAGCAGCGTTCAAGGAGGTTAATAATATAATTCGAAGTACTTGGTGGTGAATTTCACCAGCTATGAACTCACAGGTATTCCCAAGGCTTCTGGATTCACAGGCACATTGAAGGGTTCAGCTGCATCCATTTTCATCACCTTCTTAATCACCTACAGCGGATAAACTGAATCAACTTACGTACTTCGCTTACATCTGCAGAAACAGAATTTAAAACTACATATGTGAAGTAGCCATTAGCAATCTAGCTCTACTTTCAGCATACCGTCAATGCAGCATTTAATTCTTCCTTATTGTCTCGAGAACGCTGATACGCTTTGATTTCTTTTGGTGGCAAACTGTCATCCGGTACTACTACAGTAGTACTGCTCTTCTCACTACTCAAAACACCCAGCCCCTTTGACGACTTAATCTTTATACTGCCAGGTGTTTTCGAAACATTCCCTGAAACACTAATCTTCGCTTCATGCATTGAACTGTCACTATCTTCCAATTTATCACCAGCTACGCCTCGTTTGTCCACAACCACTTGTAGGCTACTCTTGTCAGTATCACTCTGTGATTCCATAGTCTTCGAAGTCTTAAGCTTAACCTTCACACGGCCAACGGATTTCCCAGTGGTCTTGTCGATGGATCCATCAGGATTGATACTTGCAACATTCAGTGGCTGGTCTGTCCCAGTAGAAGAAGGTGTATCAACCTCCATCCGAGATGCATATTCATCAATGTTATCCGACTCATCAACCTCAGAATTATCTTCACTATTCAGCGTGACTATATTTATAGCTGCCTCATTCTTTGCATCCCCATGACGGCCCTTAGCTTTGCCTTTCTTGTTCCCTCTCTTTCGCTTCATACTCTGGTGAAAATTTCGAATCTTTCTGCATTCTTAGCAACAAATACCCAAATATCAAACCAAATAACACATTGTCCTCATAGAAAACGTCAAGAATTGAGGAAATATTTACTGCATTTCGCTAGAGAGCAGAAGCGCTACAAAGCTTTCGAACTATAACAAATGCATGCTTGAATAGTGTAGTCAGGCCAACAACTTTTCAGGGAACAGAGTAAAGATATCCATTCAAACTAACAAAACGACCGTTGAACAACTTGGAAAATTGAACAAAACCCAAACGAATTTGGATAGGGAAACATTTAACGTGGATTTGGTATTGCAAAAGAAAACGAAAACCCTAAAATTTGTGAAGAGGCCCTCAGATTTCTCAGACCCATCTCTGACGCCGACACTCTTAATCGTATGCTCGCTGATCTCTACACCCGGGGCAACCCCAAAGTACTCTTAAGACTCTTCCTTTTGCTTAATTGATTGAATTTGGGGTCTAAAAAATTGAGCTTTTTAAAATATAACTAAATAGGAGGGGGTTGCTTTAGCATTCGGAAGACATGCGGAGGAAGAACCACATGATCTCATAGGAGAGGCATTTTCGCAGTTTATGGATCAGTTGTATGAGAGAATTTCTAGTCTTTTGGAGAGTAGTGACGTGGCTGAGAATTTAGGAGCTTAAAAAGCAATTGACGAGTTGAAATATGCTTATACTTACATGCTAAAATTTTGGAAAGCATGTTTACATGCGAATTCATTTCTAAAATTTTCCACTAAAACAATACATTGTATTAGCCGAACAATCTATAAATAATACTTTTAATATTTCATGAATCAGAAATTTATCTGTAATTTATCTAAGTCATACCGAATAAAACCTAATTGGTATGATAAAGTACAGCCTTAAAAGGGGAACTGAAAGTTGAAAATATCAATGGGTGGAATTTTTTTAATTTTACAAAACACAATAATAATAACTAAAAAAGGAAGATAAGATAATAAAAAAAATTGAAACATATTAACATAATATGATGAACATGAAACTAAGAGGTAAAATGGTGTAAATAACAAAAAAATGGAATA
>JAOQMP010000005.1:18478889-18491593 GCA_027563575.1 Erythroxylum pedicellare
TTATTTTTGAAAAATTGAAACAAAATAAAAGAAAAATAATTATTAAAATTAAAAATTATTAAATTAAAATTATTTTCAAAAAAATAAAGAAAAATAATAATTAAAATTGAAAATTATTAAATTAAAATTATTTTTGAAAACTAAAAAAATAAAAGAAAAAATCATTATTAAAATTGAAAATTTATTAAATTAAAATTATTTTCGAAAAAATGAAAAAGAAAATAATTGTATTTGCGACGTTTTTTCTATTACAATCCACAACGTTTTCAAAACATCGCAAAATTTTATAATCTGCAACGTTTTCTGGAAGCATCGCAGATTCTTTAACATTCTGCCACATTTTTTAAACGTCACGGATTGTGAGTTTCTGCGACGTTTCTAAAAAACGTTGCGAAATAGGTTACAATCCGCAACGTTTTCTTAAAACATTGCAAAAAGACCAACCTTTCAATGATGTTTTTAGAAATGTCGTGGAATGTCAATATTTTTCGTGACATTTTACATAAAACATCTCATAAACTTTTTGCCTACACCACATTCCGTGACATTTTTTGTGACTTTTTTTAAAATGTCGCAAATTGTATTCTGCAATGTTTTTGGACATTCTATCACATTTTAAAAACATCGTAAAAGGCCTTGTTTTCTTATAGAGAGCTCATACGTTGTTAATGCACACGAATGTACCCAAAAGTTTATTGGGAGATGTTGTACTTATTGTATCTTTTCTTATCAATCAAATGCCATCTTCTTTGTTAACTAGTAAAACTCCATTCTTAGTTCTCTTTCCCTATCATGACCCTTTTTCCTTACTCCTCATATACTCAGATGTGTTTGTTTTGCTCACTAACTTTAACCTAACACAGATAAATTAGATCCAAACGCTATAAAGTGCATCTTTCTTGGGTACTCTTATTTGCAAAAAGAGTATAAATGTTTTAGCCCCTCGTTGAATCATTTCTTTTGTGTCTGCTGATGTTACATTCTTTGAAGACACACCATACTTTTCTGATGCTCAATCTGTCTCTACTAACACTGATGAATGTCTACCAATTTCTTTTGTTCCTTTCTAAACAACTCCCAATTATATTGCTCCTGATACTAATCCTATTCCTTTGGAACGTCTCTGTCATCCTTATTTGTAGGTTTATACTCGACACATTCATCCTGAAGTACGACCAAATGATTCATGCTTGTCACCATTGTCTTCTCAGTCTTCAATTCCATCATATGATGATCTTGATTGGCCTATTGCTCTTCGTAATGGAAGAAGGTCTTATACATTTCATCCTATTTCAAACTTTGTTTCTTATAACTCATTATCACCGTCATATGCTGCTTTTGTATCCATTTGGTCTTCTATACCTATACCTAAGTCTGTTTCAGAAGTTTTGGATCGTCTTGGATGGAAACATGCCATGGAAGAAGAGATGTTGGCTTTTCAAGCTAATGCTACATGGGACTTAGTTCCTTTTCCACATGGTCAGACAATTGTGGGTTGTCATTGGGTGTTCAATGCTAAGGTCAATTTTAATGCCATGATTAACCGTTTAAAAGATCGTTTAGTAACTAAGGATTATACATAGGTGTATGGTATGTATTATACTAAAACCTTTTCTCTTGTCACCAAACTGAGATATTTTCATGTTTTCATTATATTGGCAGCTTCCTATGACTGGGCTTTTCATTAACTCGATGTAAAAAATGCTTTTCTTCATGGTGATCTTCAGGAGACTATTTTTATTAAGCAACCGTTAGAGTTTGTTGCTTAGGGGGAGATTAATCTAGTATGTCACCTTAACAAATCTTTGTATGGTTTAAAATATTCATTGAGAGATTAGTTTGGGCACTTTAGTATAGTGGTTATATTTGGTCTAAATCGATGTGGTGTGGATCACTTTATGTTCTATCGTCACTCCACGGCTGGTAAAATTCTTTTGATCGTGTATGTTGATGATATTGTTATTACTAGAGATGATAAAGCAAGAATTCAGTCTTTAAAGTCATTCTTACAAACTAAATTTCAAATAAAGTATCTTGGTTTACTAAAATATTTTCTGGGTATTAAGTTAGCAAGGTTAAAAATGGGGATTTGTCTATCTCAAAGGAAGTATGTTCTTGATCCTCTAGAGGAAATGGGTCTATTAGGAACGAAGCTAGTTGATAGCCCTATGAAACCAAATGTAAAACTTAATATTGATAAAGGAAAGCAGTTGGAAGATCCAAATAAGTATTGAAGACTTGTTGGTAAACTAAATTATTTGATTATTACTCCTTTAGATATTTCATTTGCTACAATTGTAGTGCGTCAGATTATAGGATCTTCACGAACTAGTCATTGGGATGCAGTTATTACAATTTTGAGATATTTGAAAAGCTCTCCAAGGTAAGATCTTCTTTACAAGAATCATAGACATATTCAGATTCAAGGATATACAGATGTAGACCCGGCAGGCTCTTATGACCGATGATCTACTTCAGGCTATTGTGTATTTTTGGGTGGAAACCTATTATCTTAGAAAGTAAAAAGTAGTCAGTTGTTGCATGTTTTAGAGTTGAATATGCGTACAGGGCTATAATGTATACTACATGTGAGTTGATTTGCTTGAAGCATCTTATCGGGGAACTTAATTTTGAGCACTCCATTCCAATGAAATTGATGTGTGATAATCAAACAGCCATTCATATTGCCTCAAAGACTTTTATAAGAGAACCAAACATATTGGAGTGGATTGTCACTTTGTTTGTGAAAAGCTTCAAGAAGGATTGATTGAGACACCATATGTCAAGTCAGAAGATCAACTTATTGACTTACTCACTAAAGCATTATGGGGTCTCAATTGAAACCTATATGTAACAAACTCGAAGCTTATGATATGTATTCTCCAGCTTAAGGGGGAATGTTAGGAAATATCTGTATTAGATGATAGAAAATACTTATATTAGGGAGAGTATGATCTCCCTCTTTAGTGAGTGATTTCTTATTTATTCCTAAGATTGTTTCCTTATGTAATTACTTCTATATAAGTGATACAAGGTCTTAAGTATGCATCAAACCCTCTGATTTTACCCTGTTCTTCACAAGAATATTAAACTAGTGTAATAAATTTCTTTCCTGTGGAGACCAATTACAATTGGCTATCTCAATTCTCAATAACTTGCGTATCTACTAGCTTTTATATATTGTTTTACCTAAAAGTATTCTGAATAAGATTGATAGATGTATAAGGGATTTTGTATGGCATTGACATAACAAAAATCAGGGAAGGTCTCCCAAAGTTAAATGGAGCTCAATATGTTTGCCTAAGGATTATAGAGGACTTCAAATTGCTTCTGCTAGTAGAATGGCAAAAGGTTTAATAGATAAGAGACTATGGAGAATATGTGTGGAAAAAGAAAGTCTATGGGTGAAATGGACTCATATGATACATATCGAACAAGATAGTATATGGACTATTCAAAGCAAACCAACTCAATCATATGCATTCCAACAAATTCTGAACACAAGGCAATTCATGCAATTTAATGTCAAGCACTTCATACAAAATGAAGGGAACACAAATTTATGGTCTAATAATTGGCATCCTTTGGGACCTTTATACAGACTCTAAGAGGATCAGGTCTTGAAGACACCAATGTACAGATGCTAATACAAAATGAAAACTAGTCTTAGCCTTTTCATTCAAATAGAAGCAATAGCTTTACAATGAATAATATGTTGGAGTACCAACCTGATCAAAGACAAGCTAATGTAATAAGGTGGGATCTATATAACATTTATACATTTTCTACTGAATCTTGTAGGAAGCTACTATTAGAGCCCATGATTAAATTTCAATTCCATAAACTCATCTGGGACTAAAGCATTGCTCCAACACACTCCTTTATCTTGTGGTTAATGGCTTTACAAAGGCTGGGTACTAGAGACAAGCTAAAATTCAGGTAGTAGACACCACTTGTCTACTCTATGCAAACTGTATGGAGACTCTAGTTCACTTGTATTTCAAATGTGTATAAGCTAACCATTATGGAGACAGATCCTTAAGATTTTCAATTTGTAAGAAAACAACCAAACTAGGTTGTGCACTCTCAAATGGCTTGCAGATTGAGATGTAATGGGAGATGTGATCAAAACTGTTAAAAGCAGGATTTTCCATAGAGAATGAGGAATGCTAAACTATTTGGATAACCTAAGGATATTTAGCAGTACAATTGGATGGGGTACTTCACCAAGTTTAGGGTGACTGCTACGACATCTTTTTATAGAGAAATCACCATAAGAAGACTTAAAGTGGGATTGAAAATGTAGGTTTGTAATGTTGGAAGTTGTATACTTACTGGATCTGTAGAACTTCTTGTAAAGATTGTATCAACTCCATTTGTTGAGGAGTAGCCATTTGGTAACATTATACTATTCAAGTATAAAAAAGGTTCTGGGGGGATTCTTTATCTAGATCTTTATATTTAACTAGTTGATTCGTTCTTACCTATTGCTTTTATTGGTTACTTCTTATTTTTATTTTATTTAATCTTTTCCTTTAATCAAGCATTCATTTTTATAAGGTTAGCTAATAAAAAGATTATTAGTATTAGGAGTTACAGTCCTGGTAGGATCAAATGTTGAACTCATTGAAACTACAATATAGAATAGAAAATGATAGGTGCACTTACCTTATTTATTTATTTTAGTTTTATTTTGCTTTGGGAGAATATAAAGTCACAAATCAATTCTGAATAATAATGAAATTGAAAAATATAATAGAAAAAAATGGATATTTTGGAGAAGGATACAACCATCTTAGCCTCTAATATAACCCAAAATGTCGTCATATACATTTTTAAATTAAAAAGTTGGTCGACCTTCTAGGGTGGTGTTATTTATAGGAATAATTGAAGATAAAATCTATATTAAGTAAAACAATGAATGGACATAACTAAAGGCCAGAAAGAAAAATCAAAAAGTATTGAATGAAAATTACTAAATCATAATGGTCCAGTTCACCACATCTAAAGCAGCAAACTTCTCTCGTAATATCATCATCCAAATTGCCACAACATTGTATTTCCTAAAAAAGAAAAAGTATTTTAGATTTGAAATCCTCGAGTACAAATTCCGTATCACCGTCTTAAGAATTGGAGAACAACTTTTAAGATGGTCAAAAGGATACCATTTCCATTCCTATAAAACAACAAATTATGCATTGTACCTTCACACTTTAATTAAGCCTAGTCTTAAGCCACTGTGGTCATTCTTTTACCTGACGGCCACCTTGTTTGCAAATAAAGCAGTCTTATCCTTGTAAAGAAAGTAGATATAAGTTAAAATTTGTGTCTGTTGATTCAAAATAACACTTACATATCGGGGGTAAACAAAAAGAATGCATCTCTTATTTGATTAAGGAAATGTTTAAACATTTGAATGGTCCTGCAAATCACTTCATTAAATAAACCAATTGTTTGTAAAGTCGCAAATCTAGTCAAAGAAAGTAAAACGGCGGTTCTTGTTTTTGGAAACCAATTATGGCAACTGGCAAAAACATTGAAAAATGGTTTTAGTCTTTCATTTTTAAAAATAAGAAACCACAACAGTGTATACAAACCCTAAAACAGGCCAATTTAATTTTTCTGGAGTCAAAAAGAACAGGATATTTAGACCAGTTTCAAACTTAAAGCTCTCTCGGATCCTGTGCATTGCCATTAAGATATATATCTAAGAATACCATCATAACTAAGTAGATACATGCTAAAGATATTACTGAGGGCATTACATCCACTGAAAAATCAGAAACAATGGCAAATGACATGTCTATTACATTAAATTGAAAAGTAATAAAATGCAATGAAACACGAAAACCCAAAATGAATAATAATTAAACATAGGCTATGTTTTTGTTATAATATCTGTGCTTTATTATAACTTATTCCTCAAAAGAATTTCTATTTTAATCCAAATTTAAAATGATTTAACGATCTGCTTCAATTTGTTTGCGACATATTTAACAATAATTTGAATTTCTAGAAAATTATGATGACATTGTATATATGTAAAATTCGGAAATTGAAATTCTATATATATTTTGTTGGAAACACTCATACTGTTCATTGTCTTTATCCTAATTCTGAAAGAATGCCAGACCATTAACCATAGCTATAACCGAGAAGAACTCCTCTAATTTGTCCTTTTACAGTTTTCTTGGCGAAGATATTTGCATAAGGTATGCTTCATATTCGTGCAAGAGTCCCTTAGTAGTGAAACACCATTAGGGGAAAAGACGGATAGCTACCGCCTTGTCCCGTTTATTGTCGGCCTGCCTATTTCGTATTTTTAATCATCAAAACGCATGTGCTTTGTTCCTTTTTTTAACTTGTGATTTTCATATTATTCAACAAGAATTGACCATTGATTTCTGTGTCTTCTAGGAACAATAATTAACCCTTTTCCGATAGATCACATAAAATGGATAGGAGCTATGGCACTGCATGTCTAAAAGAATCTAATTTTATTGTACATGTATGTCTTGATTACCAAAAGAAAAAGACAAATGTAAGTGTTAGTCTATTCTGTCTAGAATCCATCGAAGGCCTTGTTAACCACGGCGTTACTTCCAACTGATTTGATAATTAATATGCAAGAAAAGAGACAAACCAATTCATTTCATCCTCCATTGATGTCACAGGTCTCACAAGTGCTTAGTCATTATGCCTAGCAGTACCAAGAATCCTGTGACGAGAGACCTGTTGATGAATGAGAAGATGGACTTGGAAGCTGAATATTGGAATGATAGGAAACAGATCAGAGAAAATTTGGACATGTCTCAAACCACTCTCTGTATGTTTAGAAAATACCTGTTCCCCAAAAGTCGAATTAATAGCAGCAGCTGCAAGACCAAATCTGTGCTGCCTTCTTTTGGTGCCAGTGCCAGATATATTCATCGACCCCCTACTTTACTCGAGCGATCAATACTTCCGGGGATAAGGTATTCCATATGCCAAGGTTTTTAATGATGCACCACATTCGTTAACAATTATTCTTTGAATAGGTCCAGTGATTCACCAGATTCAATACAGTCCCCATGTTCTCCATCTCAGGCTCAGCTCACCATATTCTATGCAGGGGTTATTAACGTCTACGACAATGTTCCTGTTGACAAGGTAATACGTTTACAATGCTAAATTCAGACTTCACTAGTTCATCCTACTGTGTGTTTTTCATTTTTTTTCCATATCTAATTACAGGCTCAAGCAATTATGTTGCTTGCCGGCGAAACTTCTCTGTCAAAACCTACACATCTGCCAAATTCACCGGAGACCACCAAATCAGTAATACTTCCCCGCTCCAACTCATTCCGCAGTTCACAATCGGGTAATTTTCCTTTCCCATGACAACAACTTTAATTTGCAAGTGATTTGGCTCACGTGTACAACCTTAAACTATAAGCTCTATGGCTGTATATGCATTCATTTACTCGTTCAACACGGCAAGAAGATGACAAACATATGATTTTCGATGACCAAATTAACTGTAGTTCACATAGTAGCAGAGAAAGAAGATGGAATTGAATAAGTTGTACACATTTTCATGAAGCTAGAACTTGATATACACCGAAAAGTCAACCCAAAGAAGCATTTACTGCCCATTGAATTCTTCCGCTACTGTAAGGAAGTGCTACAGTAAACTGCTAACCAGAATAGTTTGAAAACTGCAAGTAATTAAGCCTACTTGCAACACAGCAGCTGCAACCTTACTTTCGCTTCAATTTATATTGCTGGACTAGCATAGCATCTTATTTCTGGTTTCCTTCGTAAATAATCAATTCTAGCAGTACTTTCGTATACTCTGATCACTGCAATTGATCAGAAAGCACAAACTTTCTTACTTACAGAGCTTCCAATTGCGAGGAAGACATCACTTCAACATTTCCTTGAAAGACGTCGTCACAGGTACGGTACCTTTAGTAATCGTTGTTTTGTTTCTTTATCCTGACTTGTGATGATCACGTATTCAATCTCTTACAAACTGCAAATATTCACCATTGATGATCCATTTTCAGTCACTAATAATATTATTTGTTTACATCGGAAAGCATAAAGATTACTCTTTTCATACCCCAAAACTAAATCGTCCATGAAAATACGTAAACACTATTTTACATGCAATATAGCAGAACGTAGCCCATAAATCCTCACTCTATTAGATGCATGCCTTAGTTTTTTAAATATTGTGGATTTGTATGTGCAGGATAACAAGCAAATCTCCACATTCCAATATAAACTCAGACGAGAAGAGGATAACAAGCAAATCTCCTTATTCCGATAAAAACTCAGATGACAAGGAAAGAGAGAACAAACATTCTGAAGGTGCAGAACATAACATTTATCTGTCACCTTTTCCTTCTCGTTTTGGCTTTCTTTTCCCAGCTAGTTCTGAAAGCTGATTGGCTATCCATTGTGTCTAATCGCATCAACCCTTTCACCTGTAGCTTCATCCATCAGACATACGTCATGATATACTTATCAATTTAAATGTACCAAAAAAAACCACCAAGTATACTTTTATTTTTAATTAATTGCAATACTGGAACTAATTGATTTATGAATATGACATAGTAGGAGCAAGCCTTGTGGCATAGTTCAAGATTTGAACGTCCACAATTCTAAATGTAATAAATCAAAGAATGTATAAAGTGTTAGGCTCTAATCAGATCTCCTATAATGTCAATCAAGAATAATCAACTAGTCTCGAGTGACTCAATCTTAAGAAACAAACAACTAAATTATATATATATATATATTGAACACCAGATATATATATGGAAAACTCTTCATTATAAAGAGGAAAATTATAGGCAATTAACAAGTTACTAGCCCTTGCTTGAAACAATAACACAAGACAGCTACAAGATCCCATCGAGTTTTAGTATTAAATATATGTCGATACCCCAAATCAACAACACTCTCAATCTAATCTTGAAGCAAACACTCAAAAGATAACTTGTTGCTAAAATTACCAATTATAGAATGAAAAAAATCAACTCACTCTCAGTGTCTATCTTTTCCTTTTTCAGTGTTCTTTCCACTCATACCGATGAACCCCATCATTTTCTCTTTCATATAAAAAAGGGTTTCATGATTGGACACAGTTAGATGCACAGTTGTGTAGGTGACTATGTCCTAACCACATTTCAAGGAATTGTGAATATACACAGTCTCAGTTAGTCACACGGTCGACTTACATGACTGTGTATACCTAGGACATGAACATTTGCATTTCTACATAACTATGTATATCTTTGACTCTTTTCATCTACCCATACATATTTGCAATTACCTACATAGTCTTCCACATGATCGTTTATGATAAGGACACAGGCGTATTATACTCTACATGACCGTATGGGTTATCATCTAACTTCACATTCACAGTCTCTTGCATGACCTTCAAATACAACCATGTAAGTCAAGAACACGAATCATTTGTGCTCTATACAGTCATGTCTCTCAGAAACTACTTTAAATCAATCGTTATCCATCTTTACTTCACTCGTTTATCATTTCAACCATCCTTATAATATCCAAGATCAAAGAACCTAACCCTTACCTCTAAATAGGGCTACACTCTCATCAATCTCATTCTTTAGCCCATTTTGGAGAGGACTCAAATTATCCTAATAGTTAGTTGAGAGTCATCCTGCAGAGCTTACTACAAAATTCATGCTTGCTCCTAGAATCCTCTTCAACTGTAATCATTATTCCTTAATTACATATTTCAACCAATGATGCGTAACATCGATGTGCTTGGTGCAAGAATAGTACATAGTATTCTTGCTCATCTATAATATGTTGAGTGTCACAAAATACTATATAATCATCATATTTCACATTCAACTCTTAAAGGAATCATTTCAACCAAATCATCTCCTTACCTACTTCCACAACAACTACATACTCCATTTTGATTATGGATAAAGCTATACACACTTTTATAGTTTGGACTGCCAAAAGATGGCCCCCCCTGCAAATTTGAACAAGTAGACTGAAGTAGATTTCATGTTATCAAGATCTCTAGCCATATTTACATCTATATAGCCCTCTAGAATTAGCTCCCTACGTTGAGGTAAAAGCTCTATTTAGAATTTCTCTGTAAGTATATTAAGATCCATTTTACAACTTCCTAGCAAACCTTCCCTGGATTGGACAAGTACCTACTTGCTAACCCAATAGCTTGTGCTATATCCAATCTCATACAAGCCATTGTATACATCAAGGAACCAACAATTAATGAGTATGAAACAAAAAAAACATACTATCTTTCTCCTTTTCAATTGAAAGGCAAGCATGTTTGGTCAATGTAAATTGAGGTGTTAATAGGGTGCTAACTGACTTTGTATGCTTGGTCAACCATAGTTTCCTATTTTTCTTCTCCAGAATTATTTTCATGCCCAAAATCTATTTTGTATCAATATACAAAAGATGAATAAGAAAGTTTCCACTAGTAAACTTTGTAAAATACACACAAGGATTAATAAAAGTTTGGTTAGAATTATTCCTGTGATAAATAAATCAAACTTCCAATATCACTATCTTGGTCCTTATTTTAGCCTATATTAACTCTTCTTCAACTTGCATACTATATTCTCCAAGCCTTGAGCCTTAAAGCCTTTTGGTTGCTCCATCTATATCTTATTTTCCAAATCTTCATGTAAGAAGGTAGTTTTTAGATCCAAATTTTCAATTTCAAGATCCAAGTTGGTAGTGAGACCTAACAGAGTTCGTATGGAAGTCATCTTGAGCATTGGTAAGAAAATTTCATTGAATTTGATGTTTTTTTTCTAGTTGAATCACTTCACCAACTTATCATAATCCTTATTTATTTTGAATGCTTGTATATTCTTCAATGCCTTCTTACCCTTTGGAAGTTTCACCAATTCTTAGGTTTCATTTTTCAGGGAATTCACTTCCTCCTATATAGCTGTGAATTAAAGATCTTTATCTTCATGTGAATTTACATCACATTTTCAGGCTCCCCCTCAGTAGTAACTAAGAGGTATTCTATTCTTTGGCATCTTATACAAGGCCTTTTCTCTCTAGTCGAACTTTAAAGATCTTCTCCCAACGAAGCAAGTTGTTCCCCCTACTTATCATTCTCATCGGTCTCATCTACACCATCGTTCAAATGTGGCTTATGTAGCTCATCACTATTAAGTTATACCTTATCACTAACATCATGTTCCCATTTATATTCTTTATCTCCTTAACCTTTGGGCTAGTTAAAAGAAGTTGAAATAGGGGAAACATTAATGGCACTACAGGATGAACTATTGATAGTAGTCTTACCTCTTTTAATGAGGTTAGCACCTGTCTTGTGCTTATCAAACACTCTTTGCTTCTGGCAACTTTCTACTTTTCTGGGTCATAGAGTTTGAAGTAAAACTATTCATCAACATACCTGAAAAATATGTAAGAAATTGTGTTTGAGTCAATTTTTAGTCTTTTTAGGTACATATTTAAATATCTTACATTTAAATACCCTCATATGAAAATAATAGTGTTGGACCCCGCTTCTGGAGCCCAACGTCAGAGTCGTGAGGTGTGAGCCTAATAACCTACAGTTTTCGGAACCTAACAATCCAGAGTCATAAATTGTGAGCGAGCTTCCTTGTGGGGTTATTTCAATGACTCCTCATTAGCCATCGTCCCATAAGGGTGATGTGCCCTCACCAGTTAAACACTAAAACACAATTTGACTTCTTCAAAACAATTGTAGCTCTCTGCCTCTTGTTTATTTTGAAATAAGAACCACCTCATTCGGAGCTTTATAGCTCAAGATATGCCTAAAAATCCAAGTATATTCATAACCCGGTTATGCTCTTCCAACCAATCTCTAAAATTCTTTACATAAATATTTCAAATCTACATAAAAAGTTACAAACTTTTAAATAAAGGTAGAAAAATGTATTAGGAATCTATTCCTTCAAGAATCACTTCATTTGAAGGTCAAGTGATGAAGTTATGCCAAAAGAATCAAGTATGTTTATGTCCTCAATCATATTGTACCTCCCTTGGGAGAATTAGCATAACTTTCTCTATAAACCTCGGATTGTGGCCATTATTAGATAGTTTGAAAGAGAACTTCTAGATACAACTTCCATGAAGACTCCAAAGTGTAATACGATCGTCTATAGGGTCAAAAATGTGACCAAACAATAGGATTAGATGAACAGTGCACCAGATGATATGACGTCATCACCAGACGATATGATGTTACCAGATGATACGTCATCACCAGACGAAGCGTCCTCACCAAACGATACGTCCTCACCAGATGACACGTCCTCACCAGATGACATGTCATCACTCGACGATACCTCATTACCAGACGATATGTCTTCACTAGATAATACATCCTCACCAGACGATGCGTCCTCACCAGACGACACATCATCACCAGACGATACGTATTACACCCTTGAGCATCTCCATTTATAAGGACCATAACTTGTGACTCCGATATTCAAAATTTTCATACTTTATAGTGTTGGAAAGATGGAAAGACAAACTACAACTTCCATGAAGACAACTTGTCAAATTCATCCTAGATCAATCCAGATTTTTTCCTAAAGTCAGAACACAAATTTTTCCCTTATGGAAGACTTGAAATTTTGCACTATGCAAACTTGGAATGTTCTCAACATAACCATTCAGCTACC
>JAOQMP010000005.1:18496872-18527907 GCA_027563575.1 Erythroxylum pedicellare
GCAAAACTCACCCAAAATTTGCAATTATTTTTCAGGACTCAGAAGAATACCCCGGTAGGCAACGGGAGTATATATATATTGCATGTGAGAGAAAGAAGAGGTCGGGATCAGTTCACGTCTGCATTGTGTCTCTTTATTTTTGCACCGAATTGTATTTTTCCGCAAATCATTGTATTTTGTATATTTGCGTGTTTTATTTTGGTATAACTTTTCGATTGAAAAAAAGGGGTTTTGTAAAAGAAATTGATTAAACTGTAATATGTTTCTTTTTCGGATTGAGCTAATTGAAATTCTGGTATTAAAAAAAAATTGGCAACTCTTGTAAACGAAATGTTTCTGAATAAAAGTGGGCTCACATTTGTGATTATTGATTTGCGCGTATTCGTAAGAAAAAAAAGATTCATACCAACCTTTCATTATTTAGTGATGTTACACACCACCCTCGAGGGGCACGGACTCAAATATCACCATCGATATCGGGTTCGCGTCAAGTGAGAGTGGGGTGTTACACTTATATATTTATGCAAAAATGTAATATGTTTAAATGTGTTTTGTATGATATAGAGGAGCTAAGCGAACGCCAGTCAGACATTGCCGGTCCATCCAGGCAATAGCATATTGGAGCATATTGTGAGTCAACCTAGATGATTTCCTAGGATTAATTTGATTTAATTTGTTAAACTGCCAATATTATTAAATTGTTTGTGATTTGATTATGAATTCTGAACCTGAATTGTCCAAGGAGACCAATATTTGGGAATGCATTCGAAGTGTTTTGATTTTGGTTTTGATTGCTATGGATTTCTGAATGCTATATAAATTCTCAATGAAAGTTGAATGCCAGGCTTAGGTCCGATGATTATGAGTTTTATTTGAGTATCATATGTGATTGTGATATATGACATGTATGTATTCAATGCATTTCATAAAATGCATGTTCAGATAAAAGCGTTGTGACTTGAGATGCCAGTATGAAGCGCTTCCACATAGAGCTTTGCTCCGTGATTTCTAATTCTGCACGTAGAGCTATGCTCCGTGATTCAGTTATGACTGAGCCTTATGGGCCAGTATTTGTATAAGTATGTGATAAGCAGTCAGTCACAACAATAAGAATGAATGTGAGTCTCTTTCATATAGCATTCATATAAGACTAAAATTCTTTGAATGATTTGAAAAGTTGAAATAAATAACCATATGATATGCCATGTTATGTGAGTATCTGAATAATAAATGAATGCTTAGAATGAACAATTGTGCAATATGTGACGTGTGTTTGTCATCTGGTGAAATCATCAATGATAGTTCACTCATCGAGTTCGCAAAACTCATAAAAATTGCAACGTGACTTTTCAGGTTTTCTAAAGATCTCCAGAAAGGCTCTGAGTAAGAGTTTATGCTTGCATATGTATTTCGATATGTTGTATTGATAAGGGTAGTCTTATGTGTTGTGCAATGTATATGAAAATGGTTTTTGAAATGTAAGGACATTATGATTATAAGTATTTTGTTCTGTAATGGGCCCAAGTGATTACTGAAATTCTGATGTGTTCAATAATCTTTGTAACTTTTATGACTGAAATTGGTTATAAATCAATTGGGCCGAAATTGATTATCGATTTTTCGCATATGCGTATATTGTGTAAGAAACTTTGCAATGAGTTTCATTCGTTTACTGTCTTAGCAGGCCACCCTAACGAGGTACGAACTCGGATATCACCCATAAATGTTGAGTACGAGTCCTGTGGGAGTGGGGTGCTATAATATAAGAAGTAATGCGAAAATGTAAAGGAAAAGAAATTTACTTCCCTTGGTTTGCCTTTCAAGAAGCGCGTTTGTTTAGGGTTGTTAGCTCGACTCCTTCTTCTCCTTATGTGATGAAATTGTGATCTTCAGGTATTACAGTCAGTGCCACTTCCACTTGGGATTGTTCCAAATAGGGCCTTAGTTAATCATCATCCTCATTCAGCATCTTCCCTATCCTCAGATTCTCAATCTCGACAGAGTCCATACACTCCAAAAATATTTTGAACGTCTCGTCACCTTTTTCTTCATCATTCAATTCCTCCAATTTGTTATGTAAAGTTAAAAAGTTAGTCTAAAAAATAATCATAGACTCAGTACTTACCTTTAAGATAAAAAATGCGTCCCTTTCGGCTTCAAGCTCCTTCTCAACTTCTTCAACACAAGCAATTCGTTAAGGATTGACCTCAAAATTCGCAAGCTCCTCATCACTTTGTAAAGTTTCCGCACAAATGTCCATTGGGTACACCTCGGATTAATACGATTGCTCCTCTTTGCTTTACAATTCTAGGCAATTGAGCCTTATTGCCATCTGACCCCTTTGGTTATGTTGGCTTACTTTTATCTCTTGTCAGAATTCTTGCAACTATTGTTGCATATTATATTGAAATTGCAAATTGTTAGTAGCCAGACTCTTAATAAGTTCTTCTAAAGATACATATGAATCAAGTTGGTTCTCCGAATCTTGGGTGCTAGAACTTATGTTTTTTGGAAATTGCCCTTCATCCTTATAAAATTATAGAGTATTCTCCTGCAATTACAAAGTATTTGCTTTCACAATATTAATTAACTCTTTCAGAGATAGACTGGAGTCTTGATAGGAAGCTTCTGGTTTATACGAGAATTGTTGTGCATTCTGCAAACTATCATGGAAGTAATTCTGATGATTATATCATCTGTAACAAAAGTTAGGTTGATCAATCCAAACAATGTTATAGGATTGAGAATATGAGTTATAAAACAAATTACCTTCGTCCATATTGAAATTTTTTCCAAACATGAAACAAAAAATGAAAAGATCACAAAATAACAAAAAAGGAATCAATTACGAACAAATATACCCAAAGCACCAATTAAATGACAAACAAAAACTAAAACATCGCACTCCCTATCAACGACACCAAAATTGGTCGTTTGTCTTTATACTAGTCAAAAGAAAATAACTAGATCTACTACTATAACAGTGGTAAGTCTAGGTCAATCCCACAGAGAGTGTGTGTAAAGTTTATAAAATGAAATTAACCAGTGTTTAGGTTTAACGGGGAGGGGGGTTGTTTTTGAAAGAAAAAAATAAAATGAAATTAACTAATAAAACAAATTAAAGAAAACATGCAAAAAATTGGTAAAAGTGGGGAATTCGGTAGGGACCCAATTTTTTGGTTCAATCTTAGCCTACACCCTAATTAAGCATATTTCATTAATTTTTTGTTCTTTAACCTCTCTTATCACCTATTAATCGTGGGTTAACAATTAACTCGAGTTTTCCTTTAGGTTTTGTTTAATCAAGATACAATCGTTAATTAAACTTAACCACTGAATGACCTAGGATACGATCTTTAGATTTAATTAGGTAGTAGCATTATGAATTAGGAAAACCGATTAATCAAGGCAACAACCACATTCGATGGGTCATTTAACCTAGGTTTTGTTATCCCTAATGATTACGAATCATTAGTTGTTACATATGAATTTCAATATAACAATTACGAATTATAACGAAATTCTAGCAATGGGTTTGCAATTAACGATTCAATGAATGCCTAAACATTATCATGTCACAATACCCAATGGGATCATACACAAATAATTGAACAATAACGAAGAGCCGATTATCCACACACAAAACCTAAATTAATTAATATAGGATAACACAATCAATTTCTAATGAGAGAGAAAAAAATTAATTTTAAAAAACATAACCTGAGTCATCGGCGTCGATGTTGCCTCCAAATCGGCATCGAGACGTCTAGCCCTTCATAGATCTTTTCTAAAAAATGCTTTAGCCCTTATATTGTAGCCCCACCGAATGCCCCTTCAGTTCTCCTTCACTGCGTAATCCCTATCTTCTACCGCACCTCTTTAGCACGCCTCTCACTGTTCACTGTAGCCTTCCCTCACTATTGCTTGATGGGATAAATAAACCTTTAGGGTTTATGTCCCACTTACTACTCAAGCTTAAAGCCTCTCTTTATGCCACTTTCTACCACAGCTTTTCTCCACTTTCTCCAAGGCAAACCGCAGCCACCAAGTCACAAACCCTACTTCACGCCCACAATGCCGCACTGTTTTATTGTCTGCGCCCCCTATTCTGCTCATTGATGTGACGATTTTACATGGACATTTCTGTTCCATGCCACTATTCCCTTACTGCTACATGAAACGCAAACTATGTGTGCATTAAACACAACATATGTGTTTAACGCATACGTTTTTTGCAAGTGTTTTCTTCCTTGTTGTGCTGCGTTTTGGCTACTCTTATTTCCTTCTTCTATTGTCATTTTATGCTTTATTTTTCTTGTATTTTATTTATTTAATTTTCCTTCTTTCTCCTTGAAGACATGTGAGTATTGATCTTCAGAAAATAACCCAAATGCAGTACTTTCGACTCATTTTAATTTATTTACTTCCAAATTGTACCTAAAATCACATATAAATTAAAGTGAGTACCTTATGAATTTTAATATCATTAATTGCTAAATGTAAATGTTTAAATATGTCAACAATTAAACACATATCACCACCCTTTATCCATCTATAAAGTCCCCACTCAGCTATAAAATCTAGGACTAATTTGGAGATTAGAGTCATTTTAAGGATCTTGATATAGGGAATCTTTTATGGAAATTGTTCACAATGATCCCAAAATACACCCAAAAATCAAAATGGAACTTTAGTGGTATTAAACTTAGTATGTTTTCTCGGTGATAGAGTGTGTTTTAGTGTTTTCTTAGATGATAATCATGTGGTTAGAACTAAGATTTATGTTCTTCTTAGTGTTTTGTCTGTTTTCGTTATTTAATTGATGTTTAAGGCAAGAATTTGATCTTAATTGTATATTTCAATGATTGTTTGATGTGTTTAATGATGAGTGGAGATAGGAAAAAGAGAAGTAAAGATGAAGAAATACTGGAGAAATACATTCATGATTGTGCACAAGGAAGCAGCAAATTGGAGAGCCTCTTGCAAGATTGTGCTTGATAGGTGTAGATTGTAGTAAGTTTTCTAGGTTTTTGAATTTTCTTTTAAGTTTTTTCATAAATGATAATCATGTATTTAGGAATTAGAATTGTGTTATTGTTAATGTTTTTATGTGTTTTAATTGTTTGATTGGTTTAGAATAAGAATTTGATCTTAATTTTATGTTTCAAGGGGTGTTTGAAGTGTTTGTTAGTAAATGAAAACAATAAAAGAGAAGAAAACAAGAAGAATTTAAAGCATGGAAGGAATGCCACAATCACTCTGTGACGAAGTATTTAAGGCAAAGAAAACACAAAAAAAGAGGCCAAACATCGTAATTAAAGAGATCAAAGAGGAGACATTAAGAGCAACTCTACAATTTCCAAGTTTGCAGATCAAGACACAAATTGTTTTTCTTTCTTTTCTCTTCATATATTTCATTTTCTTGGATGTTGATTGAGATTTTTAGGATGTTAAACAAGACTATAGGTTTCTAAATCCATATTATGGATTGTTTTTGATCTGTTTTGTTAAACTTTATTCTTGTTGAAATCAATACATATGAATGCTTTATGATATTTTTAATCAAGTTATTTGTGTTAAGGTGCGCAACAAGAGTTGGTAACTTCATAGACCTATAAATATCACATTAATAAACAATTTAAGAGAGATCTTAATTGTGACCTAATTATCCTTACGATTACTTCAAATTTAATTGAATAGTTAGAAGTAGTTTTGTGAATCGAGATGTTACAATTTTATTATTATCAAATTCAATTGGGATTACTTAATTAGATCTCTAAAGAAGGTAATCAAAACCTTATGATATCGAAGATCAAGCATAATTGAATAAAAAAAATAAATAGGAGAGAAAACAAGGATAGAATAATTCCTAAGTTTCCATCATTGATTAACTTTAATCTTATTCCTAGTCTCAATTATTCATATGTTTAATTGTTTAGTTCTATTAGTTATTTTAATTTTAGTAAATTTATTTTAATTCAATCAATCTTTTATTACCTTAAACAAAGTGCCTTCAAATTTTTAGGTGTCTAATTAGTCCTCGTGGCAACGATACCTTTTATACTACAAATTACGATCCGTATACTTGCAATATTGAAAGTTTTCTATGTAAAACTTATCAGCAAGTTTTTGGCACTATTTTCGACAATTGATTTAGCATCTTATTCAATTAGAATTCCTTTTATTTAAAGATTATAATACTTTTCTTATGTGATTGTAGATGCTTAAACATTAGAATAAAAAAAGAAAAAAATAGCAACTTCAAGATAAGATCTTTTCTTCTAACCCAACAAAGGTACCACAACATAAATGGGAGGTACTTAAACTCATATAATTTTTAGTGGAAAAATTATCCAAATTATTCTTGGAATAACAATGTAGGAAACAATATAAGAGCATAAGGTCTACAAAGTTTCCAGTAGGATCAGCTTGGATCCTTAGAGTCATATTTGGATAAGTTAATAGATGTGCTAAGCACCAAGTTTGATAGCCTAGATGAAAGTTAGAGGAGGATGGAAACCAAATTTGATCAAATAATGAAGAACTACTCCTCTTCGATTCATAAATTGGAGGTTCAAATGGAGTAATTTTTCAATACATTGGTAACTAGGAATGCGGGGAGTCCTCCAAGTACCACAAAAGTACAATTGATATCCTTGTTACGTTGTAACATTTATAGGGGTAACCATTACAATCATTAATGCAAGGCATTATATTATGTGTGGGAGAACCCATATTGTATGCAAAAATGTCCAAAAAATACACCAGAGGAGACAAAGGTTGAATTAAAAAATGAAGTTACAATTCAAGAAGAGAAAGAAAAATAGAGCTTGAAGAAGAGAAGGAAGCCTCTGTTCAAGAAGAGGAGAAAGAAGAGTGGACGAGGGTGATGCAAAAGAAGTCGAGTAGTTCATTTTCTTAGATAACAAACTATTGGATTCAATTGATGATTCAAGGAGTTTCGTCATTCTGTATTTTATTAACAGTTTGTTATAGAAAAGGGCATTGATGGAGGCAATTAGATTTCTTAATTTGTTAAATCATGTCCTTCTTATTATCTTACAACATATCTTATTTATAGGATAAGAAACTACAATGGGGGGAAATGAGTGAAAGCAAGTCAGTAATCATCAACCTAACTTGATGATAGACATGAAAGATACGTCATACCAATGACATTAATGAAGCTCTACTTAGAAGGCAACTCAAAAACTATGATAGGTTTTATTTTTATTTTCATTTTATTTTTTTGGTGTTTTCTTATTTTTATTTTGTAGGGAGATGAATTGATGAATCCTTATGGCATAAAGTGTCTTTAAGCTCCCTTTTCAACACCATCACCATAAGTTTTCTTGCTCTTACTTTTTCTCTATTGTTGTTTTTCTTTATTTTTATTTTTTTCACATTGAGGACAATGTATTTTTTAAGTTTAGGGACATTTATGAATTAACAATTTATTTTTTGTGTGAAATTGGCATTTGTATTGTGTTTGTTTTGGTTAGGTTGGAATTATGTGAACATTTGGTTGAATGATGTGTGTATTGTGTGAATGTTCAATTGTATGAATTGAATGGGATTGACTTCTTTTTGAACATGGTCATTTAAATTATATAGGCATAGTAACTTGGGAATTTTGTGGTTTCAGTTTCTTTAGGTTGCACACATATGTTGATTAGGGTATGACACCTATTGTTTCGCTTTATGACACTTTTTGTATAAATTTATAATTGCATTCATTTAAATTGGTATCCATCATTAGTACCTTTCATGAGAATGATTGACTAAGAAGAAATGAGGTAGGACAAGAATGTGATAAAAATTTGATAAATAAAATTCTTATTTTGTTGGCACTTTTTAAGAAAATTAGGTTAAGAATAGAGTTGGTAGCCAATTGCAAGTTGTTATATAATTGAGTAATCAGGGGCATTCATGACAAAATGTTTATCTTCATATAAAAAAAATAGAATGACACTTTAAACAAGCTAGATTAAAAAGTAACTGAGATGAGTAACTGGGGGAGATTCATGACAAGGTGTTTGCCTTCACGTTAGATTACTAGGTAATTGTTAAAGAAAATCTAAAAAGATGGTGATTATAATAAAATTAAACCTAGTGATGTTTCCAAAATAACAAGCACTTTTATGAGGGTTACTTAGTGATAGTTTACCTTTTTAATTGATTAATAGTAATAAGTGCATGCTTATAAATGTCATAGGTGTGTGAATAGGGTGTTAATATTTTGACTAATATGTACATTCAAATCAAAGCAATTAAACATTAAAGGAATTGAGGTTAAGTTAATTCCATAAGATTTGATACCATTGTACCGTTATAGAACTATTGTATGATTCTATGTTTATGTGTTTTTATGTTTTGTTTATGTTAGTTTTTTTAGTTTTACTTGAGGATAAGCAAAAGTTTAAGTGTGTGGATGTTGATAGGCGTAGATTATAATAAGTTTTTTAGGTGTTTGAGTGTGTTTTCTTATATGATAATCATGTTTTTATGACTTAGAATTCTGTTATTGTTAGTGTTTTCATGTGTTTTAATTGATTGATTAGTTTAGAATAAGAATTTGATCTTAATTTTACATTTCACAAGGTGGTTGATATGTTTGTCAGTGAATGGAAATAGGAAAAGTGAAGCATAGAGGAAGAATTTGAGGCATGGAAGGAAAGCCACGATCATCGCACCTCCTACATTCGAGGTAGGCAATAATGAATCCTCTCTGTCATCATCATGGCAGGGTGCTTTCTAATATGCAATTTTTTATACTTTTAATATATTGGGGCTATTTTTAGAACAAAATTAAACTAGAAAACCTTAGAAGCCTCAAGAATTATCGTCAAAGGTCCATAGGAGTCTCCACAGTCTAATAAATTAATAAAATAATTTAGTAATAAAAGGTCAATATGTTAAGGGTTTAGGATGATTCAAAACTTAGATACTAATTATTTGATATCGGTAAGTTTCTAAGTGAATTCTTAATTATCTGTTCAATATCGTTGCCTATTTTATTTTACTTGCTTTAGTTTTTTAATTAAATTCCAAAATTAATTTGTATGCTAGATAATAGGAAAAAGGTTAATTACTGTTGGTACTAACTATAGCTACATCATGCACTTGTAGTTATTACATAATTGACCAACTCATGAAATAGGTCAATCAAGGATAAAGATACAAGTAGAAAGGTGATTGGCCTGAAAGGATGGATTACAATATAAAGATGAGAAGGTGAGAAAAGGAGGGTAGGGGGCTGACAGAAGTGAGAGGAAGAAGGAGATATAGAAAAATAGTATAGCAAACACAAAGTAGATTGCAAGATGTTCTAAGGGGATCAAATGAGCAAAATGAGGATGAACAGTGAGTTATTATAATCTTTTTTATAAATTCTTATTAACTAACATCATGATTTTTTTAAAAATGTGTCCAAACTACTTTAGGTCATTATAGATTATTAAATTGAATTAGTGTGCAAAAGAATGAAAGTTAGAATATACTTTCTTTTATAAGTCACATTTTTAGTAATCATTGAGGTAATTAATTTGAATGAATTTGCATATTATTTACGCATAAGGATTTTTTTGACAGCTTTTATGCCTAAGAGCAAATACATTGTTATTTAAGGCTCTTTCATTCTTTCATTTGTGTTATCATATATAGTTGGATAATTTTGGAACTTGCTTTCATTATCCATATTAAGATCATATTGTTAAATTAGAAGAATTGAAATAATAAAAGCATTTAGATTCAACCTTTTATTTTGGCTTGTTTTCTTGATTATTATCCTACCATATGTTATCTGTTAGGAGTAACCACTTTTGAGACTTAGCATTTGCATTGATTATTACCATATTAGCCTTTATCTGATTTTTCTTTAAAGTTATTTTATTATGTTTAAACCCTAAAGGATTTACATTTACTTGATTGCTTGAAATTTGGATTATATTAAAGAATTTTAAGTAGTTCCAATATTTCTTTGATTGTTGATACATAATGAATGCTTAAAAAAATAAAAAATATATGTTCCATAATAAAAAAAGTAATGCTAAAATAATTGTAGAAATGGAATTACGATGTTAAGGACCTATGTAGTGAAGAACTAAGTTTCACGGAATTTTTTAATGTAAATTTCCTTTAATTATATATCCCTATTATACCATTATCTAAGCTTAATGAAAACCTTGTAGCAAGGCCATTTGATTTTTGTTTCTAGTTTACTTATAAGTGCTGGAGATATGAGTTTATTGTAAGCTTGTTGTTAAGAACCCTTCTCTGTATTGATTTAAGAGTTCCTACAATTTTCACCCTGAACACTTTAAATGTATTGATTGAATCCTTAATAAAGGTGTAAACATTTGTCCTCTTAATTTCAAAAAGATTATCTATTAGTTACTATTGATATTTTCCATTGAAAGTTGGTTCTAAAACAATTTGAATCTAATTGTATATTAATTTGATTGATATAATATTATGATTTGGGAGTGTAGATGGATAGGTTGAGGTTAATAAGGGATGAACATTTGTAATGATTGTTTAAGGATAAGATTTATGTGTGGGGATGTTTGATAAATGATTAATTATCTATAGTCCCATATTTAACATTTTTGCTTATTATATACGAGTTTAATAGTATTTTTGGTACTTATTGTGCTTCAAGTATTTTTTTTAAGGTGATAATTGCCCTCGTGAACTAAAAGGAGAAGAATTTGGGTAAAATTGTAGCACAAAATGAAGAATTGAAGTAACTTTAGAGATACACGATTATGTATAGTGACTGTGTAAGTCTCTACAAATGTGTGCAACTTTAACGACACTTTTTATACCCATGTAAAGATATACGTCCATGTGTGTCGCCCAAGTAAGCTTTTGTAACCATGTATATTCTCGAATTAAGATGTTTTTAAGATAAATGGTCACTTAAACAAACCTTAGTTTATACTATAAAAGGATATTATTAAAGGCTACATAAAAGGGAGGAAGATTTTAGAGTTTGTGCAGACACCAAAAGAAGAAACAAAAGGTAAAAAAAAAAAAGTTGCACATCATAAATAAGAAGTCATATAAGTGAAACATCAAGCGTAACTTCACATTTCTACATTTTCTAGATCAAGGCTTCAAGTTGATTTCATTCTCTTCACTTTCGCCACTTCTTTGCCTTGTATGCTAAATCTGAATAGTTATATTTAAACATGATTATGTGTAACATCCCATTCCCATACTAGGGGTTAGAGCCCTAGATTTTGATAATTGAGAAAGTAACAATGAGAGATTAGAAAATGCATTTCATGCTCATGCATATTGTTAGCATATACACATGTGAATTTAAATTTTGCACACATTAAAATAATTGTACATGCATTCATTGATGTTCTAGGTATAATTGATTGTAAATGTTCTTATATTGAGAATTTTGAATTAATTTTATTGACAACTGATTTGGAGAAGTATGAATAGCTGATTTAGAATATTTGGTGATAATACTTTTTGATTTAGAAGTTTAGTGAATTTTAGGAAAATTTTCAAAAATTATGAGTATTTTTGGACTAGGAAAAATGCCAAGTGGCAAGTCAATTATAAATGGAAATATAAATAAGAGTCATAATAGTGAAGAATTTTGGAGATAACTTTAGAAATTATGAGAAAATGATACTAAAAATTTAGAGACATTTGGAGTAAAAAGTAGAGAAGGTCGGACTAATTAAAGGAGAACTAATTTAAAGCCTTAAAATATGGATGAGTGACAAGTGTCACCTGTAACGTTGATCTTAAAAGGTTTACTACTATTCTTTTAACTTTGAAAGACAAAGAAACTGTTTGTCTTGTCTTAAAAATATCTTCTTCATGTATGTCTTCTTCAAGCTTGTTAATTTACATAGAGTTTTGCATCAAATCTCCACTAGAGTAAAATCTTGTTTTCTTCTATCAATTACCACTCTAACTTTGTT
Organism: Erythroxylum pedicellare; assembly: GCA_027563575.1. Taxonomy (NCBI): domain Eukaryota; kingdom Viridiplantae; phylum Streptophyta; class Magnoliopsida; order Malpighiales; family Erythroxylaceae; genus Erythroxylum; species Erythroxylum pedicellare. The sequence continues at coordinate 18,508,821 of JAOQMP010000005.1, forward strand.
ATTTATTTCTTCTACCCCAAGAAAAAAAAGACTGAACCCCCTGTCAACCTTCAAGATGATGTATGTAATTGTATGAAGATTAGGGCCTCTTTAGATCTTGAAGAACTTGGAGTTTTATCAAGTAAGTATTATGTAAATCCTTATGAGTGGTAGAAATATGAATCAAATTTGGTGATATAATTGTCATTACATGATTATGAGAAAATGGTTATTTCATGAACACCGTGGGTTTAAGATATGAAAATTCTTGATGTGTGATTTTGAATATTTGATGATCTAGATGTCTTAAGATAGTGTATAAATAATTTATAAGATGAAAGATCATAGGATACGTGTATGATTAAGTGTAGAAAATTTTGGAGAGAAGAACAAGTAAATGCTCTGTTTATGGTTGTTTATTCACTGTATACATGAGTTTATAATGCTTTTAAAGATGAATAAAAGAATGAATTTAGAGTTGAAGAATATTTATATGACAATGTTTGGAGATGAGAAAGATTGTTTAAATAATAGTTAGAGGAAGAAATTTAAGAGAATGTAGAAAATGAAAATATAGAAAAATGATAGTGAAGAAAGTGCAGAGAATGGTGCAATGCGTGAATGACATTTCTTCTGTTCTTGATAACTATGTTTAAGCATGGATTTTGGATTTTGTTTGTGAATGATTTTACTTGAAAAGGGGTTAAAATGTGGTCTGAAACTTCCATGATTAAACTGTGTTGATCTAGGAAGATTTTGACAAAATTGTCTTCATAAAAGTTGTAGATCTTTCTTTTAACTTTTTAATGATATAAAGTTTGAAATTTTTGAATTTTTGGATTGAAAGTTATGGAGCTTAGAAGTGAGGGAGTGTGACTGGAAAGTCACAATTGCGACGAAGCGTGATCGCGACTTCGCAAGTTGACAGCCAACTCGTGATCGTGCATAACTTCTGAGGTTGGAGGCTAACACAACATCTTTCGATCTTTTGACTATATCTCCTTCATTCGACCTCCAAATGACATGAGACTTGAACCATTGAACTTGTTACACAATAATCTACATCTACAAACTATCTTAGCCATCTAAAATCATCTGGGAGAGATCGAGTGAAAAACGTGGGACAGGTCTGGTTGAGTGTGCACAGGCGTGAGTCCCTCACACTCTTGACTTTTCTTCCTCACACCCGTGAGTCACTCACACCCATGACTTCTCTTCCTCACGCCCATGAGTGTTTATTGGTTTTAATTGTCACATCATGACACTGTGTTCTGTGATAGTTTATGCACCAGAGCATCTTGCAAACTGAACAGTCTTTCTTCTTTCAACCATCACTTCTTCTCTAGACCTCCAAATCACTTGATTCTTAAACAAATAGGTTTCTAATAAATTATTCTACCTCTCTATAAAAATTTGGTAGAATTATAAATTTATTTGAAAAAGACTGATTAAATGAAACTGAGGGAATATGTTGGAATAGTATAAACTGGTATGATTTCACTAAACATTCTTAGGTATTTCGTTTATATCTTGGTCTCTAGATTTCCAAATGAGATGACTTTTGATTTATAGTAAACTAGAGACATAGGGATACATATTGTCTGAAGAAATCAAATTATAATTTAGTCTCTAAGACTTTTAATTTCTGAATAGAAATTGAGTATAATGTATTGTTTCAGGATGAGAACATTCCGAAAATATTTGGAGAATAACTTTCAAAATATTGAACTAAATTGAATGATTTTGATGTCATTTTTTAGAAGAAAGTGTTGTCAACTTACTTCACTTTTTGGGTTAGAAAAGAACATGTAAAGTTTACCCGAAATGATAATTCTGGAAAAATTTGAATTTGACCAAGGGAGAAAGGAATTGTGATTATAATGGTTTTATTGAGATATAAACCCTAAGTATAAATGATACTTAAGTGAGTTTGATATTGGATTGAGTGTGTAATTTGAATAATGGAAAAAAAAAACCCAGGAATGTCATTGAGCGTGCATTGTACATAGTCCATATACATATTTGTGCATAAATGAGTTCTTATAATAGTGTAAAGTTGTAACGTGTGTGCGTTGTGTGTATTGCATATTGGTGATGTGCAGGATAAACATTTGCATTCAGACATTTCCAAATCATAGAAGCAAATGCTAATCTGAAGCGTACTATGAGTAGACATAGATGGTCTTACTTTACTGTTTGTTTTATTTATATTATGAATTGAATGATTATGCAATGTGAATGTGTTGATTTCAGATAATATATGTGCGAGGATTTTGATAAATATGAGAACATTGAAGTACTCCTTGTATGTGAATTTGATTGAAATAAGTGTACACAACTTGATTGTTAAATGCCGGACCATGGCCCGATGATAAGTGTGTTGTGAATGTGCATTTGCATATGAATGAAATCTAATTCTTAACTTTAATGTTGAATGCTGGACTAAGGTCCGATGATATGCGCATGTGATTGAATGAGGATATGCAAATGTGATTGATGCATTTCATTGCATGAATGTAATGAAAGATAAAGGCAGTTATGACCAGAGTCGCTAGTGAAAAAGAGCTTAAAGCTCGCTATATGATAAGAGCCTCAGGCTCAGTTGTGAATGTACCCAGTATCCACTAAGGAATATGGGACATTATCCGATACAGCTCGGTATCCACTAAGGGATATGGGCCAGTAAAAAAGACACTCGATCACAACAAAGTAACAAATTGAAAGTGAGTCATCTGCACTGCATATGCATGATATAAATGATTATAATGATTTGAATGACTTCTGAATGTAAAATGTGAAATGATTGATCAAGTTATGTGATTTAATATGATTATTAATGTAATGACGTGAATTATGTGAATGATATGTGTTATGTGATGAGTGAGCCTTCGAGGATGGTTACTCATTGAGTTCACGAAACTTACCCAAATTTTGCAATATTTTTCAGGCTCGGAAGAGTTACCCCATTGGGTAAACTGGAGTATAGCCACTGCATTTAAGTGAGAGGTAGAGGTCGGGATCAGTTTGCGTCTGTATTTGTATTTTCTTATTTTTGTGTAAATTTGTATATTTTGCGATTTTTGTATGATGTGTATTCAAATATTTGTGTAAAATAACTAGTGAAAATTGAATGCTTTGTAAAATAGATTGATCAAAGTGTAATAACAATTGTGATTTCGACTTTTATCAAATAAAAGCATGAGTCCGATTTGACTACTGATTTCCGCATATGTGTATGATAAATGAAAAAAAGAAAAACAATTCGTACTAAGTTTCAATGAGTTTTGACTGTTTTAGCATGCCATTTTTGCGGGATTTACACTCGGACATCACTCAAGATATTGGGCACGTATCTTGCGAGGGTGGGGTGCTACAATAAAGATAGTTATTACTAATATATTATGTTATCCTTATGGTGGTGAATTAAAATAGTCTTTAATTTAATAAATAAAATACAAAATATTATAGTAGAATTGTAATAATTTCAATTTTAAGTACCAAAATGAATCAATTTGATGACATATTACTTGCAAAATATATAGGTATGGAAACAACTTTGATGGAAGTATTTAATATATTTATTTCATGATATAATTATTGGAATAATATGTGATTGAGAAAATTATTTAGAATAGACAAATGTTATAATATTATGTTTTTAATAGGAAATAACTACACACCTTTTAAAGTTTTAGGAAAAATGTGGAAGAATTTGTTCATGATATACCTTATTATGAAGTACTTATAAATAGGATTAACCTTTGGGTTCGTTCCAACCTAAAAATCAATGAATCAACCTAATTTAATCATGTATTAGATTGGGATTGAGTTTTTTTTTTAACTTTTGAGTTTTGAACTGAACTCAACCTAGAAGTCAAACCTTTTGAAGCATAAAATTTTTAAAATATTTATTTTTAATTAAATTAAATAATTATTTAAAGTTGAAATTTTTTTATCTTGGCTTGATCCTAATCAAGATTTATACTATTGAAGTCTCATCGAACATGGAACTTCGATTCAAACTTAAAAGTCTTGAGTTCGAATCTATACACCTATTTTTGAAACAAAAGAGCTATAGTACCCTACTTATAAGAGAGGCTTATGCTTAAAAGAAAATTCCAAATTTAATCCGAAATATTATATCTTACTTATAAGAGAGGCTTAAGTGTAATAATTATGAGCCCTATTTGATTATTAGCGGATTGTGTTAACTGTTAGCTACTAGAGGATTAGGAATATAGCTAATTTAACCGGCAAATAATATTAGTAATTTAATTATTTAGTTATTTACTAATAAAATAACTTGTAAAGGCATTACTTAAAAAAACTTTACAAAAATATGAGTTTTATATTTTAATAATACACAAAACAATATTACATAAGTTATTAAAAAAAAAAGCAATCCTATAAATAATTACATAAATATATAAATGAGATAAAATAATAAGAATAGTAAAAGTGGAAAATGTGATGAGATCTTCATGGGAAGCACATGGAAGTGCAATTGAAGTGACGGTCAGCTGTAAAACAAATACAAACTAAAAATTCGTTTCCGATCCATTGTAACTAGGACTAGGACTTTTGATTACTTTCGGTTTAGAGATGACTGCGAACCAAAATAAACTACTCATAGTTTAACTGTAACAACCGAAACAGACAAATCTCTTCACCTTGCACTCTCACTTTAGACTGAGGTCCCATCTCAATTTGTACGGCCGAGATCCACTCAGACCCACATGCCCACTTGTTATTGCATAACAAGAAGAGGAAAAGAAGCTTTCTTTTCACTGTCGTCTGGATCTCTAAATGCAAATGCTTTGAAGAAGAAGAAAAAACAGGAATAATGGCAAACGCAAACAGCGAAAGCTCAGGGTCGCCACCTCCACCAACTCCGAGTCCCAACAACAACAAGGCAGAGAGGCCGCCATTCCCAAAGAAAACCAAAACCAGCTCTTCTTCTTCTTCATCTTCTTCAATATCCGACGACACCCACTTCCCTGGCCCTCTCTTCCCGGCTGTCCGCCGCATCTCCCCCTCTCCTCCACCTCCCTCATCCCTTCTCCAGCTCCGGTCCGATCTCCGTGTCTCCATCTGCGAAACTGACGTGCCATCTCCAACCCCAACGAGTATGGGAAGTAGTTTTGTTGACCATAGTGACAATAATAGTTTCTCTGACAGGGACTGGATGTACCCTTCATTTTTGGGTCCCCATGTGGTTAGGAATCGGGTTACGTTGAAGGGTCGCCGTGGTACTACCAATAGTACGATAATGGAGGAGAAGGAGAGGGAGAAAGAGAAGGAGAGTTTTGTTGGTGTGACTAGACCTTCTGTTGATATTTGGATGAGAAAAGATGATAAAGTGAAGGTTGAAAAGAAAATGAACGAGCCGACGAGTCAAGTTCTGACGTCTCAGTCGAGTTCTGGGTTTCTGTTTAGTTCAAGGACAACTCAGGCTCAATGGTTGAGATTTTCATTTTCCTTCTATCTGGTATTGTCTCTTAAAGCGCCTGGAAAATTTTCTTTCATTCCGCCTTTTTATCATAGGAAATGGACGGGAAATAGACTTAAAAAAGGAATGCTTCAATCTTCGTAGTTATCTAAAAAAAATGTTGCCATATAGGGAAAAAAAAAGAAGTGAATTTGTATATTCTTCAGGGATTTTGGTTTCTAAATCTGGAAAGGCTACATATTTCGGAGTTCAATTTCTTGTATTAGTCTACTGGTTTTGTGGTAAAGTGCTTCTACGGATTGGCTTGTTTAGTTAGTTAGTTTGTTTCTAAGATTGAGTTGCCTTTTATAGCTTTTTCCTATTTTTGGCTTCGTTTTGAATTTTCATTTTTCTCTCTTCGTGCAACCTCCTTGTTACTCATTACTATGTGCTAGGCTTTGAACTTAATGGAAAAGCAAGGACCCAAGTAAATCTGTACATATCTTTCTGTATCATTTGCTTCTCTTTCTCTTGTTCTTTCTTTACTGTTGATAATTCCAAAATTTTGAAAAGGAATAACAAAGAAGATGCTTATCTTTTGTTCCGGAGTTGTAGTTGGTTCGTTGCTTAGAGATTGTGTGACTAACCTAATAAAATGAAAACTACAAGGTAAAGGTTAGGTACGTTTAATTTAGTTTATTTAGATGACTGGAGGGCTAAGAATTACAATTTTTCCAATTCCTCCATGTTATAGGAAAGCATGTTGACTGCATTTAATGCCCAAGTACTGATGATTTCGTGTCTCCTCTTCCTTGCAGCTCTTTACCACTTGTATATTATCTGTATCTTATTTGTCTTACCTGCAAAATAAAGTGTGGAAACTTGAGGTACACAAGTTCTAGTTCTTGCTCAAGTTTGATACTGCATTTCACAAATTTTCATAAATTATGTTTGGTGTTTTATGCTCCTATGTTCTTAGGTGTAGCTCTTTGACTTGCAGGATGAAAATAATAGTCTTCGCATAGAGTGTACTGAAAATGGTGTTGAATGTGACGGCTTCAAAGTTTTGCAGTCTAATGAGTATAGTTCATTATATATTGGAAATGCTGACAGTAGATCTGTTGCTTTGTACACTGTACTATTTACACTTGGAATGCCAATTTTGTTCTACAAATACCTTGATCATCTTCCCCAAGTAAAGACTCTTTCGAAGAGAACAGGTAAAATTAAGGAAGAGGTTCCCTTGAAGAAGAGAATTGCATATATGGTGGATGTGTGTTTCTCCATTTATCCTTATGCAAAGCTGCTAGCTCTTCTCTTTGCAACCATCTTTCTTATTGGGCTTGGAGGCTTGGCACTATATGCAGTCAGTGATAGTAGCTTGGCTGAAGCTCTTTGGCTTTCTTGGACATTTGTGGCTGATTCAGGGAATCATGCGGATAGGGTTGGGACTTGGCCAAGGATTGTTTCTGTCTCTATAAGTTCCGGAGGCATGTTGATATTTGCTATGATGCTTGGACTTGTTTCAGATGCTATCTCAGAGAAGGTAGATTCACTGCGGAAAGGAAAGAGTGAAGTTATTGAAAAAAATCATGTCCTGATTCTTGGATGGAGTGACAAATTGGTAATTAAAAAACTTATTCTAAACTCTGAATCCTTGTTCTTTTTCCCCTTTGCTTTAAATGTTTGCTTCCTATATTTAGTGTTGAACCTCGTCTAGTACTGCAGTCAAATTTAGATCCTATATTAAATTTGATTCTTACAAATTTCACAAATGTTAATTTCAATTCAATTTCTGGTGCTGATATCAGTCACCGGTGTATGATCAGTTTGTAAATTGCTTCTTATTAGGGGTCTGTTACTTTTTCACGTCAATTTCTGGTGTGATATCAGTCACTGGTAGAGGGTGTAAGGAAGTGGTGATTTTGTAAATTGCTTCTTATTAGGAAGCTGTTACTTTTGCTACCCATTATCTCTTTTTAAGATATTGATTGCAGTTTCTATTATGCTGGGTAAATTATGTTGCTGATGGTATGTAAAAAATGACACTTATTTTTGGTTCTTAATATTCGTCTCTTTGTTGTTTAATGCGTTTAATTTAACTAAAAGTTATGGCATGTAATTTCACTATGTCTATTTTCCCGTTGCAGCTATACTTTTTTCCTGCCCTTTCTAGGATCAAAATGTCACATCATTATTGGTATTAATATTGCAAAAGTGGTGCTTTGTTAGGGTTCACTTTTGAAACAGCTTGCAATAGCAAACAAGAGTGTTGGCGGTGGAGTGGTGGTTGTACTTGCAGAAAGGGACAAGGAAGAGATGGAGATGGATATAGCAAAACTAGAATTTGACTTCATGGGAACTTCTGTGATATGCAGAAGTGGTAGTCCTCTTATATTAGCTGACTTAAAGAAAGTATGTCCTTTACTTTTTTATTACTTGTGAAAAATCCCTTTTAAGGCTCTAACATTGCATTGATTCTTGTATATTTTCCAATCTAAGGTTTCAGTTTCAAAGGCACGTGCTATCATTGTATTAGCATCTGATGAAAATGCAGATCAGGTTCTTTCACAAAATTTTACTTAATTCTGAGGCTCATAGTATGCCTTTAACCAGACTGAAATTACATCGTTGTTTCCAGAGTGATGCCCGTGTCTTGAGAGTTGTGCTCAGTCTAACAGGAGTTAAAGAGAGTTTACGGGGTCATGTTGTTGTAGAGATGAGCGACCTTGATAATGAACCTCTAGTAAAGCTTGTTGGAGGGGAACTTATTGAAACGGTTGTTGCGCATGATGTGATTGGACGTTTAATGATCCAGAGTGCCCTGCAGCCTGGCCTTGCACAGGTTAGAAATGAGTTTTAACCCTCAGGTGTTGGAAACTTGGGTATTCAGTATTTGTGGGATCAATAATTATAGAAATTTCCCATCTCCCGTATCCAACCGAATTTTTGTTAATGGTAGAATGCTGCATCCTATACACTGTCAGCATAGCAAAGCTATTGACTTATGGCTTTATCAGAAGTTAGATAGGTTTGTATTGAGAAGATATAGGCTTTTAATGCAGCCTGTGTATATTTTCATGCTTATAATTTGATCACAAATTTGAATTTCCTTTTTACCATTTTCAATCAGATTTGGGAAGATATATTGGGGTTTGAAAATGCGGAATTTTACATAAAAAGGTGGCCTCAGTTGGATAGTCTGCAGTTTAAAGATGTGCTAATATCATTTCCTGATGCAATTCCTTGTGGAGTTAAGGTCGCTGCCGAAGGTGGGAAGATAAAGTTGAATCCAGACGATAACTATATCCTAAAAGAAGGGGATGAAGTTCTTGTAATAGCTGAGGATGATGACACTTATGCTCCAGGTCCTCTTCCAGAGGTTATCTTTCTTTTGACACTTCATATGGAAAAACTGGTTCTGCACCTCAGAGACGTCTCTCATCTTTGAAATTTTGAATACAAGAATATTCCTGTTATGGACAAGAAAATGGGAAGTAATAATTACAAATCCTTTCTTGACATTGATAAGTTGATTGTAGAGTAAAAAGAATAGCCTAGTGGTGGGCATCCCCTCCCTTGTCCAAAGGGGCTTTGAGTTCAATTTCTTCCTTTCATCGTCTGCCAAGGAAATGAAAAGGAAAAAGACATAGATTCATTGTAGTTGGTGGATCAACAAATTGCAGATCATTTACTCTGGCAAACTTTCATTCATTTTGCTAAGCGCCATGCCTTCAATCTTGAGTTCCATAGATCCCCAAGAGTCTTAATGGGGTTTATTTTGAGATTTTCTCAAAACATTTTATGTTTGTTCTCATCATGCATATTTTAGAAAAAATGTATCTTCTGTTTTTGGGGAGGGAGGGAGAATGGTCCCAAATTTGATGACTGATCCATCAGGATGTGCAGACAGTTGTTTGTTGTTAAAGAGTAATTGTTTCTTGACATGTATTTCCACATGCATAAACAACTTATATCAGCCTCCGTGCCTTATAATAATACATGACATCTCCTTTGTCCAGGTCCCTCGAGGTTCTTTTCCTAAAATATCTGATCCTCCAAAGTACCCTGAAAAGATACTATTCTGTGGCTGGCGACGTGATATTGATGACATGATAATGGCAAGTTTTCATGCAATATATGATCCTTGATGTTACCTTATTATTCACCCGTTTTTTGGTGCATTAGATGGTTAATGTATTCATTTCACATCAGTAGGACGGAACAGGAGAACTGATAAAATTTTCAAAAGTTCTAACTTGATGTTTGTCTGCGCTGACATTTCTCAGGTTCTAGAGGCATTACTGGCTCCTGGTTCAGAATTGTGGATGTTCAATGAGGTCCCTGAAAAAGAAAGAGAAAAGAAGCTTTCGGATGGTGGGCTTGATACTTCTAGACTGGAGAATATAAGACTTGTTCATCGGGAGGGAAATGCTGTTATTAGGCGGCATTTAGAATATCTTCCTCTAGAAACATTTGATTCTGTAAGTTACATTGTTTTTGTTCCTACCCGCAGTTCTCCGCAAAACTAGAGTGAAACAACTTATCTGGTGAAATTTAGACATTTGGTCCTATGAGTGAACTCATTATAGCACACACCATTAAATGAGAAAGGTACTTGGGAGTAAGGAAAATTTGCACTGAGTTACGTCTGAGAGTTAGTGTTTGGCCACTTCTGATTGACTGGAACTTAAGACCTTCAAGATAGCATAAACTGTTAAATAAATTAAATTTCTATTCCTTTAGTTCTTTAAAACACCAGTTTTCATAATGAAACCACTGATTACGAAGAAGAAAGAAAAGTTATAGAATGAGGAACAAAACTGGAGATGTGACATGGTTACAGGCTTATTTGGTATCTGCTAGATGTAATGATAAAGTTTAATGTGATAGGTCTGGAGAGATCACACTGTTTAAGATGAGATTGAACTTCTCTATTTTGCCAGTATGGATAAGCCTAAGGGGACTGCAATTATCAATATATGTAAAAATAAGAGAATGGACAATGGGCTTTGAGAACTAACAATCCAGATCAACAGAATACGAGATGCTTGTAATACCTTTGCATTTGTAAATGCTTTTAATACCTTTGCATTTGTAAATGACATAGTACCCCCAATTTGACCAATGTGGGGGTCATTTGAAACCTTTTCAGTAATCAGATCATGTGATGTGAATCTCATCTAAGATTATTCTTTTTGTTCAAATCAATACCACTTTTAATGTCTTCTTATGTAAGCTCAATTCTGGACTGATTACTAACTCTAAGAGGACAGATACTAATTCTTGCAGATGAATCATTAGAGGACTCAGTTGTGCATTCAGACTCAAGATCTCTTGCTACTCTTCTCCTTATTCGGGATATACAGGTACTAACGAGATAAAGCTATAATGGATAGTGTGTGTCCTGTTTGAGCATCTAAAAGAGTGCTTCACATGCTTTGCCATTCTTCTTTCTTTGGCTGTAAAACCTGATTCTACGCTTTCGGAAGTATCTGTACTGTGTTTATGTGCTTATACTTGGTTACTCATAGATTAAAACTTGAATATCCAAAGTAGTTGTGTGACTTTATATATGTGCTTGAGTGTGTAATAATTAAAGCTGCTTCATGGTTGCAGTCAAAGCGACTTCCTTACCAAGATATGAAGTCATGTCCTTTACGGCTTTCAGGGTTCTCTCACAGCTCTTGGATCCGTGAAATGCAACAGGCTTCTGACAAATCAATTATAATTAGTGAAATCCTGGATTCTAGGACTAGAAACCTTGTTTCTGTATCCAGGATTAGTGACTATGTTTTATCAAATGAATTGGTTAGTATGGCACTGGCAATGGTGGCTGAAGACAAGCAAATAAATCGGGTTCTTGAGGAACTCTTTGCTGAGCAGGTAACCTTAACGCTTTATCCCATTCCAAACTTCATCATAGTTACTGGTTTCCATCGTAGTTGAATATGTCTTTTAGTTGAATTAAATTTTCTATTGATGTGAGCATATACCATGATAGAATGCTTATGTTGACTGAATGGATTTCTTTGTCCTAAGTGGGTCTGCCTAAAATTTCGTTGCCTAGCCTCTTTGAGGATAGTTTAATACCAAAAAAAAGAGCTAATAAGTTGTTTGGCTTGCACTGATAACTAAATGAACGCTTAGATTGATCAGAAGAGGTTTGAAATTTGGCTATCAAAATTATGTTCTACAATTTGGTTTGTCAGTCATATACAGTATATGCAAGCTAGGAATATGCCGGATGAAATAGAATATTGGTTATTTCATTGGGTCTGTAGGGAAAACAGTATTCAAATGTAGGATTCCCATTCTCTTTATGGAAAATATTTAAGATAAATATGGAATTTTGATGAAAATATGGGGAAATGTGTAATTACAACCTAAGATGTGTGCTATATAGTTTTCATATTTTCTGTGAGGAATGCTTTAAATTACTGGAATTATTATTGATGAAGTTATGTTCTTATGCATGCATGATTTAGTTTCATGTTTCTGAGTGCAGGGGAATGAAATGTGTATTAAACCAGCAGAATTCTATCTGTTTGACCAGGAAGAGCTTTGTTTTTATGACATAATGGTTAGAGGCCGGCAAAGACAAGAAATTGTATTTGGATACCGACTAGCAACTGCAGATCGTGCCATAATTAATCCCCCGGAGAAGTCGGTAATAAGGAAGTGGTCAATTGATGATGTTTTTGTTGTCATCTCGTTGGGGGAATGAATGGAAGTAGCTGTAGTATGTACTTTGCTAGTTTGTACATTCAATATAGTCCTACCATTGTCTCCTCTTCTTCTCTCATTGATCAGTGCATTATCATTCTGAGCTCAATTTGGTACTCTGGAAGCCCTTACTTAACATAGGGGAATAACAGCTTAGTTCAAAAGCGTGATTTGGCAGATGTGTATGTGTTGTACAATACCCAGTTTCTGGCTTGGTAGATGTGCTGTAGCATTGTATAATAGTGTCAAGAAGAATGAGTTGAGCTAGACTATATAAGCTTGTTCCTAAGGCAAGTTTTGCCACTCCTTTCAGTGTACAAGTGCGTTCGTTTCTTTTGTTCAATTTGATTGGACTTTTGGTGCCAAATTTTCCTCTTTCCCCTCCCTGTATTGCCTCCACTGAGCCAAGGGCAAGTTGGCGCAACTTGTGGCGGTACTTCTGATACAATTGTATCTTGGATGTAATTCGTAGCACTTCTTTTTAACTAAAACATTGAGCATATTGAGGATGCTTAGTTTGATAATAACAGTAACATTTTGAAGGGATGATTAACATTCCCCTATCATCTCTTCAGAGGAGTTCAAAGGGGCAGGAACAATGCTGAAGATAACTTACGTAGCATTTCAAAATAATAATAATTATTATAAATACTCAAGAATTAATCTCTTTTATTAGAGCAGCTATTTTTGGCAACTTAATTATATCAAAGAGAACATACACAGCTGAGTGAACAGTTGTAATGTAACTTTTTAAGTAAAGTAGACTTCGAGATTAGAATTTAAAGATTGCCACGGTTTACAAGACTAGACCCGGCATACGAAAGACGAGAAGCATTGGCTGAACGAGGGGTGAGGAATCGTCCCACAACACAAAGCTGATCTTTCAACTACTACTCTATTGACACTTCCGTGCAAAAGTCTCACATCGGAATGTGGAATATATCCACCACCAGGCTTTACGTCAATATGAACGCAACTTTTCAGCAACGACGACATAAATGAACATTTTTCTGATGATTAGCCTTCCAATTTCTGTCAGTTGCAGATCACCGTTATGTTTTTAGACTTGGTAGAAACTATTCAATATCAACAGACAAGGGAACTAAAAATTTCGGCATGAATTAAACATCTATAAGATGATAAAAGTGAAATATGATAATACGCAAAAAGATCCAATGACAGTAGACTTACATGAAAAAATTGTCCAACGCCAACTTCCTTCACTTTCGCAATAACAAATCAAGAACATGATCCATTATTACTAAATTAATTAGTCATTTGCAACATAACGCAGACTGAGCAACACACCTACATGTTAATGGAGTCGTGTCAGCAAAGTTGGTAAGCTAATTTCGGTTACCACAAAAACTGATGTTGAAGGTGTAATGAAATAAGATCTTTACATATTTTGTTCCTTTTTTTTTTTCCTGAAAGTTAAAGGTGGAATGAATATAATAAACCCACCAATAGGTGGTCACAGGTCAAGCAAAGCGTACAAGCTATATTGGTTAGTGTAGCTAGATGAAGGATTTAGAAGTGAAGTTTTCAGCTTGATGTAACCTATTGTAAGTACGAAAGGACGAGAGCCCTGTTTCAAAGGGATTTAAGCAAGATTCTATTTTGTTGCTAGGCTGGTACTTAGTGAGTTAGCCATTCCTTCTGCTAACAATTTTTCTAATCCACTGAAACAGCCTTTGACATTGATTTCTGTTTTCTTTTTTTTTTTTTATCTTGTATTTCTTTCAATCTATAAATGCTATAAGTAGAGCAACTCGAAGCTACCATGAAAAGGATATCGCCTCCCTTATGATTAGGGTCGAAGTTTTTGTGCCCATTTATTATATTTGTCTAATATGTTTCCTTGCAACGTGAGTTACAGTGATCCTGCAACAGATGCTATACTTGGGAGATTGTACAATGCAGAAATGGGGTTGATTGTGAGGTAAAAAGTGGTTATGTGCTCGGATCTTAATTTATGCTTTATTGCTAACCCATAGTACTAATGATACCTTGGAATGATCAGAAGGAAACACATATTAGCTTCTACTATGGAATAACTGAGTGTTGGCTCTAAACAGGTTTTATTCGTGAAAGCGCCAGATCTATGTTTAAGATAAGTCAACCTTAACTTTTGGATCAAGGACATAACTTGACGAGTTACGTATTATTGATGTGAGCCCTCTGGAATTGAGAGGGATTCAGGTATTCTCTCTAATGATTGCCGCTACTTTCCTGTGTTTCCTGAGACCAGCCATTATTGATACTAAATTCCGAAACTTGTATAAAAGGGTGGTTCTCGAGGTGTCAATTATTAAATCAAAACCGGGATCTCATGCCATTCCTAATGATTTAGTTAATATAGGGGTTTATAGTCCCCCAACTTCAAGATTTGCCTTCGCTGAATTTCCTGGAACTTTTCCTTTTCAGGAATTCAATGTGTATCCATTAAATCCTTTTTGTGAATAGCTTCTGTATCTTCATGAGAAATAGCCTATTCATGGTCATAAGTGAGTTGATTCCAATCTTCCATTTTCCTTTGGCAAGCATAATTCGATCAATTCAATATTGGCTTTTGATGAGTTATTTCTGTTTCCAATCTATAGGAAATTTTCAAGTAGTCTCTCAATCATTATATAGCTACTTAGAACTGAAACAATTATTTATAGCATGCCTGCAAAACTAAGATAGTTGTTGTTCCAATTTCCCTATCTTTTATGCAGAACATCTGGTGAAGGTTTCCAATCTTTACAAGTGATTCTAGTGGCTGTAATATGGATTCTAAGATACCTTAGAGGTGGTTGTTGAAGCTTTACTTCCCACAATTTGAGCTGTTTGTTTTGCTAATTCAATAGTACCAATGGAAACAAAGATGTCACTTTTGTTGGTTATTGATGGTAAGCCTGAGATGTTGCTGAAAATGTGAAGAGAATCCCGCAAGGAGCTTAATTAAGGTTGCGCTTGCATTGCAAAACAGAAAAAGTTCATCTTCAAATTAAAAGTTAAATATTTTAAGCTTCTTGCATTCCAAGTGATAAATAAAGTGTCCACTTTGTCGAATTTTCTTTACTATAAGCTTGATTAAGGGTTCTATCACAGTGTGGAGAGATTAAAGGATATGAGATCCCCTTGTCTCAACCCTTTTACACTTTCAAAATTTCTTGTCGGTTCTCTATTCACTAAAATACTAAACATTGTGGTTATGACATATTGATCAATCTAGTTAATGAATTTAGTAGAGAAACTAATATGACCATTTTTTACATGTTTGTAAGTGCTAAGATTGTTATGATTTTAACACTTCTATAGCATTTTTTATATTTAATGATATGATATTCTCTTATGTTTGGTTCATTGTTGTGCAATTAATGATTTTGAGGAGTAATCACAGATTTGATCATAATTTTAGTTGATCTGATTAAGGTGATTCTAGAGGCATTGTAAAGATAACTCAGAGACACAATTTTATAAAAGACTTAGAATAAAACCAGCTCAGACATGAAGCAAAATTTGCATTGGAATCATCATGAACTGCACCCACAAACTTCTAGAATAAGACCCATTGGTCTTGAAGTGTAATATACACCAGTTCTTTTAACAAACACTTCAAGGATATATGAAATAATAAGTTTAATTACCTTTTACATAATCTTAGCCTATAAATTGCTTTCATTATGGGTCTTTGTAGGGGACTTTAGAGGCTTGTGATAACCTCCTTCATCAAAATAATTTTGTAGTTTTAAGGATTACTAGCAGCAAGGAGAGATTTAGAGAAAGATATGGAAAAGTGCATGACAAATTTTCTAGTTCTTTCTTTCTCATCTTTCTTTTATGTTAAGATTGTTTTGTTTTAATTTTATTTTTTATGTTTAATAATTGAATCTTTAGCTAGGGTTAGGGATATATTTTATGATGGATCTTTTGATTATTAATAAATTGTTTGATATATGTTTGATTGCATTTATTCTCTTTGTTCTTAATCTTGGATTTATACTTAATTACTATAGATTCAATCATAGGGATTGAATGAAGGATCAATAGGTGAAGTATAATTTATCCACTAGAAGAATAAAAAATTTAGCACTAGAGAACATTAGTATCTTAAGCTTTAATGGTAATCAAATATATTAACTATACTATAGGAATTTGATTTGGTTTAATTGTACCATCAATAGGTGTTAGGTGCCTAATGTACTTGTGTGCCTCGATTACAGAAATAGATATTTTAGGTTTATTGTTATTTCAATGTTTGATAATTGAAATTCTACATAAGTGAATCTAGAAGCCCTAATGTTTGTGTTCTTCATTTTGTTATACTAGTTCAATTATCTTGTTTGCATTAGTTTATCAATTTATTTATATTCTTAAATCTTGTTTATTTTAGTGTTTTCGTTTAGCTAGGATTAATATACATAGTAAGATAACTTTGGTAGGATCAACACATTGGATTTACTTTGGTTTTAATAACTTGATATAATTGACTTTGTACACTTGTAGATTTAATTAATTAAGTTTTTGGCACCATTTTTGAAGAATTGTTCAATTTTTGTTTTATTAATTCTAGTTTTATTTTTAGTTTTTTACATTTCTATATAATTTAGTTCTCTTTCATGTTGCATCTTTAAGGTTGACATTACAATAATGCACTGTTAGATCTAAAAACACAAATTGATGATCTTTCAAACTAGATTAAGATGTTAATGAAGAGTTATATGGATTATAAGGAGGCATGCTATTATTGTGGCTTGTATGAGTATTGATAAATGCATATTTAACACTATTTATACCCTATATTTGATATATTTTTGCTTGATATTTTATATTTGATACTTAATTTGCTCCAAGTGTATTTATAAACTGTAATTGCCTTCACGAATTAAACAAGAAGAATTCAAATGAAAACATGGTATAAAACAAAGACTTGAAGCAAGGAAGGGATACACAGTTGTGCATCAACTTGTGTTCTTCTCTTAGGCCATGCATAATTGCAAATTATGGTCATTTTAGGTTATACACAGACTAATACATGACCATATTCAGACCACATATCACCCATAACGCTAAAAATTACTATTAAAAAAGTGTTCGAAGGAAAAATAGAAGAGCAAACATTCAGAGGCATTTAGAGACTTTAAGAGGCAACTCAAGGGGCAATTTTGATCTAGAGAAGTAGAAAACATGAAGAAATCATCAAAGATCTAAAAGAATATAAGATCAAACCTCTACCTTACAAAGAATATTCGATAGGAGATAAAAGGGAGATTCAGAATTATGAACCCTTTATTTCTATTTGTTTTTTTTTGGTTTATGTTTGATTTTATTTCCTATCATGTGTAACTAAATTTCTTTAGTGTCTAGGTAAGATGAACCCTATGTTTATGCTATAACATGTTTTGATTCTTTTATTTAATGTAATTGTTTTGACTGATCTATTGTGATTCAACTGCATGTTTAAAATATGTTCTAATAGATCCTAAATATTAGTACATAATCTGATTTCATGACATAAGGATTGAGAAATCCTTGAATGAATAGAGCTACCGTAATTGGAAGGAGTTTATTGCAATCCTAAAGATAAGATGGCATAAATTCTCTCAATTAGGGTCAAACCTAATAGTGGAATTCACAATTCGATAAAGCAATCCTATAAAATTTAACCTAAGTAATTCAGTTGATAACCTTAGGATTAGTTGTTAATATACTCGAGGGAGCTATTAGTATACTATAGGAATTTTCATAGTCCAATAGTCAATAAAATAATTACATAATATAAGATCAACTAGTTAAGGATTTTAAGGGGATTTGTAACCTATCCAATAATCTTTGATGTTGAAAAGTTTTTAAGTGATTTCTTGTTTCTCTGTTCAATATTGCTGCCTAATTTATCATAGTTTCTTAAGTTTTATTTTCTTTAATGAAAAATCAAATCAAATTCATGGACTAGATAATAGGATAACAATAACTACTAGTATTACTCATCCTCGTGGGATCATCCCATACTTGTGGTACTAGCTGTAGTTACATTGTGCTCTTTTGGATAATTCATAATTAACATGCCTAAAATAAGTCAATCAAGTTTTTGACACCATTGTCAGGAACTTTGATATTAGAAACACCTAAATGCTATTACTTTAGTCATTATTTTTTGTATTTATTTTATTTTATTTTATTTTTATTATATTTTTATTATATCTTATTATATTTCTGGCTTGTTCATTTAATTTCCATTTCTAATAATTTTCAATAATTTCCATTTCCAATAATCATAAAACATTCATAAAACAATTTGTATCTCCAACAATCACAAAACATACATAAACAATTTTCATTTCCAACAATTTTCAACAATTTCCATTTTTAATAATCACAAAACATTCATAAAATAATTTCCATTTCCATCAATCACAAAACATACATAAACAATTTTCATTTTCAATAATTTTCAACAATTTCCATTTCCACTAATCACAAAACATTCATAAAAATAATTTACATTTCCAACAATCACAAAACATACATAAACAATTCAATTTTCAACAATTTTCATTTCTAACAATCACAAAACATACATAAACAATTTTTATTTCCAACAATTTTCAACAATTTCCATTTCCAATAATCACAAAACATTCATAAAATAATTTATATTTTCAACAATTACAAAACATATATATATCAAAATAAATAACGCATAATTTTATTACACAATATGCATGCCTAGCTTATATAATATAATTCATTTGTTCAATTTTATCGAACAAAATTCACCATAAGTTAAAAACTAACAATTCAATTATTCAACATATATAATTATACAAAACATACATAAATAATTTTCATTTCCAACAATCATAAAATATATATAAACAATTTCAATTTTCAACAATTTAAATTCAAAGTTTCAAATATGAGGGTCAAGTTGAAGGGTATGATATGATTTACATAATTGCCAAATAA
>JAOQMP010000005.1:18549277-18559397 GCA_027563575.1 Erythroxylum pedicellare
ATATATATATATTATGTATATATGTATTTATATTAATCTTAAAATGAATTAATCACTTTATTAATCCTAATGTATCCATTCCAAAACATTATATAAGTAATTGAGTTATAAAAAAAATACATTTAATATATTATATTGAAAATAGCTATCATTTTATTAAAACTAGAATATATTTTATAAATACTTTGGATATGTTTTTATAAATTATTATTTTTATTACTTTTGAAAATAGTTCTTTTCCTTTTTTTTTTAAAAAATCATTATAATCTAAAATCATCTTCCTTTTAGTGTATGATTCCATATGTCTCTTTAAATGAGGCGTTCCACTTTTCGAACCATTTGAATACAACTGTTGAAAATAATTGTACTCTGCCTTTTCAATTCCATTGGTCAATACAGTCTTCTTAAAGTGATTCTAAACTTCACTTTTATGTTGACTAACTTGAGTCCTAATTGAACTTCTATCGCCACTTGGTGTCAGAATAGAAGTTTCCACTTCTACCTTCGATACTAGATTAGAAATCTCAACTAAAGGAATACGCCTATCCATCTGACAAAAAAACATATAAATACTTGAGGTTAGAAATAAGAATGTATTAGGAATGACACATTTTTTATCAAAATACTTTGCCTACATTCTAATTAAAATACTTCATATAAAACAAAATGTTCAAGAAAATCAAAGAATGTCCAAACTTTGAATATGCTAGAATGTCCAAGTAAATTAGGTTGGTCATTTAGAGGTGCAATGATAAGTTACTGCATCAAGTGTTCTTGATAATATTCTTTATCTTTTCCTTTGGAAGGACTAACTATATTGCATCTATTCATGTGCAATTATATTAACTGCTAAACTTGTCGGTAAATGGATAGAGTTAAGAAAGTAAATCTACAGAGCTATATATACTGATGAAAGTAAATCTATAGAGCTGTATATTCAGATGGATGTCATGTTAAGAAAGTAAGGCTATATATACTAATGAATTACAGCTAGATGACACTTTGGATAGAGTGAAACTTTTATTCTTCAAGTCCATCTAAGTGGAAACAAAATGTAAAGAGGGTGTGGAAACTTAAAACCACCTGCAAAGTAGTTGCTTATTCACATAAACTAGAATATGATTAAGTTATTGTATAACAATGAAGGAGAAAGAAGTGATTAAGTTCGAATAAGTTATTGTATAACAATGAAGGAGAAAGAAGTGATTACAAGCAAAGAACCCAAATATCCCATAGAGAAAACAAAAAGAAAGAAGAATACAGACCAATGCTCATTTTCCTAATCACACAAAGCTCGTATCGTAACTGATCATCGAAGGTCATAAAAATCTTATATACCAACAATTTGCCTAATACAACTATCTTAAATGTACAATGTAGAGAATGGATTCATGAACCAAAACTTCAAGAACTATAGATGCTAATAACTATCACTAATACCATCACAAGCTATAGGAATGAAATCATAAGCATAAGTGTATTGTAGGCTCTATTGTATTTCATTGGGATTGTAATTCAGTTAGTCAAAACATAACCCTGTCAAGGCAATAGCTGCATGTTAGAGCCTCATCAATCCCAATGGATCCAAATGCAATAATGCAATCAAAGAAGATATCAATTCATCTCTCCAATTTCTGAAACGTGTGACAACTAATTGAATTTTATTCCTAATTACAAACTACAGGCATTGTTATAGAATTAATAGGTCAAATAATACACCTTATGTTGAATAGCTTATGTTTTCAGACCAAAACATAGTCTGACCAAGTAAAATAACTCAATCTCATTACAAATTTTCGTTGGTAAAGGAAACATACTCCTTTAACAACAAATTTTTTTATTTTAAAAAGAATTTTGATTTTATGAATGTTTATTTCTCAAATTAAAGTGCTTCTGAGGATGCATTACAATAGTTAGATAAGTGGTAGAAGGATGTCCTAAAAAGAACCATTTCCACCTACTCCTTATAAATTAATTTACCAAAGTTTGAATTCAAACAAGTAGACTAATCGTAAAAATGAAGTTGGTGTAAATGACATGCAGAAGCATGTAAATGACATGCAGAAGCATGTCTGATCATAATTGCTTACTAATTAGAACCTATATAATATTGAACCACGTAAATGAATAACTAAAAAGGAAAGGGTAATCCAAGGTGCATCAAGGAATAGGCCGTAAATAAACATTCATAAAATGTATGTTGAGAAATTAAGATGTTAATATAAGAAGGTGAGAACATAAGAAAAGATCAACCAAGAAATGGTGAATTTGTAAATGCATCAAAACATATCCTTAGCAAGAATTGCAAGCATCTTGGTATGTAACCTGGAGGAAGCTAAAAATTCATGAGATACTTCCGTCTAGTAACACTAAAAGAGAATAATAGGCTCAAAAGGTGGAAAATAATCCTCATTAGCCTCACAGTAGAAGACAACAAAGATAGCAATAAGGATGTCAGGTGGATTGGGTTTGTGCTAACATACTATCGTATTAATAACCCTTCTAAGCATTTCATGCATTCTAGATATCAGCACTGTGTAGACTGCACAAGAAGGGTTACTTAGGACGAAGTTTTTGCACAAAAGTTAGCTCCTGTAACAAAAATTAACGTGCATCATCCTAGTGGCTAATATCAACATAATATGTATGACCATACGAAGCAACTTCCATCTACCATTACATGAAATTGCAAGATCCTAATAACAAAATGTAATATCCATTAAAGTTGCCATTATCTATCACTCCACAATTATAAGTACCCTAGTTATTCATAATAAATCTCAAAGATCTCTCCGACATTTCATCAAAAACATTACAAGTATTATCCCATATTCCCATTAGTAATATACAAAGTTCTCAAATTAGCCACATCAATTCTCAAAACAACCAAAAAATCCAAATTGATCAAGAGAGAATGATGATTACCTTATTAAGTACGTTAGACCCCTTACAGAATCACTGTTGGTTGTTTGAGCGTTGGTGACTTCAATGTGCACACGAGTCATGACAAATGATATACGAAGAAGAAGAACTAAGGAAGAACGTGAAACGAAGAACAAGAACAGAGAAGTGAAAGCAACTGGGTGAGGGGTTGGGGATGAAGGGAGATGGAGGAGGTAGGAGGAGGCCGCTGAGGGGCGAGCAAGTGAGGGGCTAGGCACTGCTGCTAGCTGGCTTTCATTTAATCAAAAGCAAAACAACATCGTTTTTGCTTGCAACAAAACGACAGAGGCAAATGATGTCATTTTGTCTTGTGTTTTATTAACTGTTATAACTTAAATGATGCCATTTTGTTGTTTTTGTTTGCAACAAAACAACATCGTTTTATCTTGTGTTTTATTAACTATTATAACTTAAACGACATCGTTTTACTCTTAAAGCAAAACGCTGTCGTCTTTTCTGTAGAAGACATATTTTAAACATAAACAAAATGACATTGTTTTGTTTGGAGCACTATCTGGACCATAAGCCAGGCTACGACTTGGCCCGACCACCTTGTCACGTGGCATGAGGCCCGTGTTTCGTGACTCACGGGTCATGGCTTGACCTTAATTTTCACGAGCCATTTCCAACCGACCTGTGGACCGATTTAAGCAGGCCAAATTTGTTGACCCCAGGCTGGCCCTAGCCAGGCCAGATTTTTCTTGACATTCTTATATAAGTTTGATAATATTCAAAATTCATATAAAAATTTAGAAAATATTATTTCATTATTAATCTTCCTAATAAATTTTTTTTTATTTAGAATAATGATATTTGATCCATTTGACTACTTTATTTAATAGTTTATAATCTATGATTATTATAGAGACTCCTCTTTATATTTCAATATTTTTGCAGCATAAATGTTAAACATCTCCATAATGCTTGACTTGGGTAATTAGTTTTTTATTTACTAGACTTATAGTTTCTTTTTTTTCACTGTTTCTTTAATTCATCATCCATTTGTATTTTATCTTGTATTCTTTTATCTTTTAATTTCTTTTACACTATGTAAATTATTTCTTATTTTATTTTTTTTAGTTTCTCACCATTTTAAAAATTTTTAATCATATTTGATCCTTTTACTCTAGATATTTCTATAAATTTAAAATTTATTTTGGAGCTAAAATTTATACTAGTAAATCATATTTTTCCATTCATTCAATAGGAAATAAATCAAATACTTTGACTTGGTAGGTGGTTTATTATTTTTATCATTTTCTATTGCTATTGCCATGGTGCAATTCATGTCTATTCTTGAATATAATAATAATATCATTTGAAATTACGTTCTTTATTCCCTAATATGGTAATCATGCTATACAGTTTATAAAACACTTATATTAAATAGGAAAAGTGATAATTTAATATGCAACATTAGGGAAATTATCAAAATTAGTCCAAATTTATTTTTTTGTGCTTAATGCTTGAACTCTCACTTTGTATCAAATATAACCCAATTTTAATCTCCGGTAGTCACCACTCTTAACTTAGATGATGTAGCTTGATAAGAAGAATGTTAAATTAATTTAAGTGATACATGGATTTAATTAAAAGAAGAAGAAAAACACCCAAATCAATAAAGACATCATCCTCAACACATCTTGTAATATTCCATGTTCAGGGCTAGACCCCAAAATTGTGAACTGAGCGTACTGTAGAGTGCATTGCATGCTCATATATCGTTGTATATTCACACACATGTGAATATTTATTATTGACATATTTAAAATAATTATTTATGCATTCATTGACATTTTTCAGGTATAATTGACTGATTAAGACGATTAAAATGTGAATTGTGAATTATTTACATTAAAGTTTTAGTTGGAGACTAGTAATATTCCTTCAGAATTTTTGGGTAGTGTGAAACGTGAACTGATTAAATTAATGACAAATAGCCTATGTATATGTGTGACACGTGGCAACATGAAATAGTGACAAATGTTAAACCATGCAAGAGGATACATAGACTCGTGTTTTAGACATTGTTTTCCTGCAGCTAAGCTCTCTCTCATTGTTATTCACCGAGAGTAATATTGTTATCAAATCCACTTCTGGTTTTACCAAACACCGAACATCAATTGTTATTTTTGTGTCATTGATTCACTCTCACTGCTGGAAAATATTGCTTAATCAAGTAAGTAACTCTGATGATGTTTACGGTGTAAATATATATATATACATGCATGTGAAGTTTACGCGATGTAGTCTCGGTGAATGCATAGACTAGATGATTTAGATGAGGAACTGAATTTGTTAAGTGTATCTGGAATGAAATCTGAGTTTACTGAGTAGTATGAAGTTGTGAATTGTTGAAAAAATAAAAACACAGTAGAGAGAGAAATGATGAACACAATAGTGAGAGAAAGATTATGTGAAGTTTCATTTTTGATCAATTACTATATAAGTTTGCATTTGATATGTTTAGAGGTTGTAATGGGTATAGAAAAACTGAATAAATTAATTAGGAATGGAAAGACTAGTGGAAAGATATAGAAAATGGAAGAAAGAAACACAAATGCACGGGCATGCATGAAGGTCTCACACCTATGATTAATAGTTCTGGGTTCTTTATGAGTATAAAACTCATGACCGCGAGATGAAGGAAAAAAATAGCTATTTTTGGATGAATATATACATATATTCTATTCTGGTTTAGAGAAAATTGTATATGGATGTTTTACTATTCATATGTGAATGTATGGGGTGTTTTTAGAGATGGATATAAATGAGTTTAATGATTTTAAATGAAGATTTTGATGGGGTCGTGGAATGGAGTTGATGAAATGATAAGTTTTTGATGAAATGAAAGTATGGAAAAATGGAAACAAAGAAAGCATTAGATGAAGTAGATAGAAACAAAATACAGTAGTGAGAAGAAGAAGAGATTCGGTGAAGAAGAAGAAGGAAGAAAGCACGATCGTGCTGATTTCTCTGAAAAAACAGCAAAGTCGCAATCTTGCTTTTGCATGACCGCGACTTTGCAGGTATAGCTTGCACGATCGTGACCTTTAACTTTTTTCCAAAGGAGTTTGTTTCTAAACATCCTTTGGTATTTTTGTTATAACTTCTTCTCCCAACATTCAAATGACCTAATTCTTAAACCAATAGATTCCTAACAGATTTCTCTACCTCTCCATAAAAATTGGTATCTTTCTGAATTTATTTGAAAAAGATTGAATGAATGAAATTGTGAGAATCTGTTGGAATAATATGAACTGGAATGATTTACTGAACGTACTTCGGTATTTTGATTATCTCTTGATATATAGAGTTATAAATTAGTTGATTCTTAATTCAAATGAAACTAGAGACATAAAGCTACAATTATCCTGAAGAGTTCAAATTGTAATTCTGGATTGGAGAGGTTTAAAATCTGTTCTGAAGTTGAAGTAAGAGTTGTGTTATAGCTTAAGAATAGACAGACATATTTGGAGTATAGCTTTCAGTATATTGAACCAAATTGAATGATATTAGTTTCATTAGAGTCCTAAGACATAGAGGAACAATTGTTTAGAAGGAAGTGTTACATAAATCCTTCATTATCTAGATCTTATTGATCATATACAGTTGACTATAATGGAATGTTTTCAGAAACAGTTGAAATGGAGAATGAGTGATTGAATTTCGATACAATTAGAGTACAAATGATGTGTACATCAATGTATGATAGAAATATACCTGAGAAGTTATCATTGAACATGCATGATACAAGAAACATTGATAAATGTGTTTATTCTGTTACATAAGTGCTCTAGTAATATGAAATTGTTTTTGTTACATATAGACGAGCAACTAGAGCAACTGCTTCTAGATATTACCGGAACGTCCAGGAAATAGCATTATTGGAGCAACAGTGAGTAACCTAAGATGGTCTCACTTTATTTGTTCTGTTCTGTATATTACTGAATTGTATTGATATATTACTGAATTGCATTGATTGATTGTGTACTGAGCTCCAGACGATATATGTCCGAGGCATTTAATGTATGCAAAAAATATTGAAAGTACTACTTATATATGAATAAGACTGCCTAATTGAATATTCTGATTCTCAACTGAAAAGTTGAATGTCGGACCTAATCCGATGACTATGAGATTCTAACTGTGCATCATATGTGACTGTTGTACATGACATATTCTGTATTTGATGCATTTCATAAAATACATGCTCAGATAAAGACGTTATGACCGGAGTAGCCAGTATAAAAGAGCTTGCATATAAAGTTTTGCTCCGTGATTTCTGATTCTGCATGTAGAGCTATGTCCGTGATTCTATTCTGATTGAGCCCAATAGGCCAATATTTATATTATGTGACAGGCACTCAGTCACAACATTAATAACGAATCTGGAGTCTCATGTGCATTTGTATTTGTAAATATGTATTTTGATTTGCAATGATTACATGTTATGCCATGTTAATGTGAGTATTTGGAATTCATTGAATGATTTGCAAAGCTGTAATAAAATGATTGACTGTATGAACTGTGCGATTTTATGATGATTGTATTTGTTACATGAGTGAACCATCGAAGATGGTTACTCAACTGAATTCGCGAAACTTATCAAAATTGCAACGTGACTTTTCAGGTTTTATAAAGGTCTCCAGAAAGGCTTCAAGTAAGAGTTTCGGGTCGAGATCAGTTTGCGCCTATATATATATTTCTTTATGTTGTATTGAAAAATGTAGTCTTAAGTGTTGTACAATGTATATGAAAATGGTTTTTGAAATGTAAAGATATTATGTATACAAGTTTTTTTTTTTGTAATAAGCCCAAGTGATTGCTGAAACTATGATGTGTTCAATAATGATTGTAACTTTTGTGACCGAAATTTTTTATAAATAAATAGGTAAGAAATTGATTATCGATTTTCTGTATATGCGTATATTGTTTAAGAAAATTTGTAATGAGGTTTGACCGTTTACTGTTTTAGCATGCCACTCTAGTGGGATTTGTACTCGGATATTACTCAGGATGTCGAGTACATGTCCTGCGATAGTGAAGTGTTACACATCTACTAAAAAAGAATACTTCAACTATCCACCCAACTCCTTAATCTAACCCCAAAACTACCACTTCCTCAAGCATAAGGTATTTCTTTTATAAACAATGCTTCTTACTAGAAATAATCTATATAATTTTTTTAACACTATGTATGCAATTATTGTAGTTATTGCTCTACAACCCCAATTCTCCTGCTAATTCAATCGTTCCTATGATTTTGGTGAAAATAAACAAGAGGACAATCAAAAGAGTTAAAGAAGTTGTTGAGTAAAGATAGATATGATACCAATAACTACCAACTCTGTATGAGTTCATGTCTTGTGTAAGGTGAAATCTTTCAAAGTTAAAATGGGATCTTATCAAATTTCATGATGTATATTATGTTGCTTATCTCACAATATATGAATGGTAAGAGTACTTTTTAATCTGGATTATCCATCTATTACATGCTTCAGGCATGTTTAATATGCAAAATTTTAGAACCATTTTGTAAATAAAGAAAAATGATTAGTATGCAAAATTTTAGTACCATTTTGTAAATAAAGAAAAACGATTCGTTCTATCTTCATATAAATTGAAAAATCTACGTTACTTTTATAATCTTATTTGCTAGCTTCTTAATTATGTCCTTTAACTTTCCTACTTTTATTTAGTTGGTTTTAGATCTTGTTTTGTGATTTATTCACAAGTTTATCTGAAATGGTGTTTTTGGAATCTCGGGGAAGATGGTGGTTGTAGGGTTGAGTTTTTCCTTTTTATTTTTCTAAGTCACGTATCCTTTAAATTAGTTAAATAGTCTACATTTTAAGTTAAATCATGTTAGTTAACAATAGTCACTAACTACGAAGCTCCCACAATGGAGCAAGAAAGCGAAAGAGATTTCCCTATGATATAAAGCCTCCAGCACTTGGCAAGTGAGAGAAAGAATTGCCCAAGGAATATTATAAAAAATAATGAAATGAAAATAAATATCAAGGGCAATAAGAAAATTAACCTAAAGAGTAGGTAGAGAACTCCTAAAGTTATTTTAAGGACAAATTGTTTAAAATTTTTTGGACATAATCTTTGCTTGAATACTTCTTGTTATACCTCCTAAAAAGTTTCTAATATATTAAAATATTATCTCAAATTAATCTATCTTTTTTGAAAGCACCTAAGTTTAATTATTCATACTCGTTAAGTGATTTATATAAGATTTATTATATTTTGTTACAAATTTTAAAAATCAAAGATTATAAAGCTTAATATTGCTTTTATCAATTCCTAATTTTATAAAATTAGAACAATGAGGCATGATAAATAAGAAGGATATTGACTTGAGCTGGACCCGACCTTACCTAATCCAAACATGTTGGTGAAGTTTTGAGCTAATCTTGAGTTTGTTTTTCAAATTTTAGATATCTAAGTAATTCAGATTGCTGTCGAATATAAAAATAATGTCATTTAAAATAAAATAAAATAATATTTAAATTAAAAAATCAAAATGGTCTGAAATCTTACCTTAACAAAAATTTTGGGCAAACTATACGATGATAACACCAGAAGCCCATTCCTTGACAGAATAATCATCTGCAAACCTCCAAGCAGAGGCGTAGAAAATTTTTAACGTCGTGATTGAAAAAGTTTTTCACGTTATAACGTAGGTTAAGGCTAAGGTTACTTTATCTCTTGCTATAATATCAATGTTACGAATACCGTACCAGATTTGGTATCGGATTGAGTTCTGTTACGGTACTATACTGGTATCAGTTGATACCTGGTATTGTTTTGAATAATTTTTTAAATTTATAAGATAATCCCTAAATTTTTTTAAATTACAAAATAACCTATTGTCATATTATACAGCTGTGCAGTTTTAGTTTATATATATTCTTATTTTATTCTAATTATTTCCATATATAATAATTATCTAAATATAATAATTTATTATAAAATAATGAAAATAATTCAAAATTTTGAATAATTAATTATTTTCTATTTTATCAAAATTTTAAATTATTTTTTAAAATTATTATTATCTCACATTCCATTTTATTTTACATTTAATTAGACATAATCACAATTTTAATTTAACATAAAAATTAATTTAATAATTATAATTAAATTTAAATATATTTTTAAAATATAT
>JAOQMP010000005.1:18564948-18576380 GCA_027563575.1 Erythroxylum pedicellare
CATCGATGGCCTGGGCTGAATTTCTCATCACATCTAAAACAAAGTCCCTTGGCCTTTTTATCTTGTAACTCACTCACTGTCAGCCTCCTAGATCCTCCAACATTCAGATTTCTACTTCCTTCTATCGTTTTATGCCTTGTGTCGGTAGGGACCCGATGATTAACTAGCTCCTCCCTTCATTTTCTGGCCCTTGTACTGTCAGTTCTGGTCCCCAAATTTCCCCACTGTGTGCCTGCACCCCAATGGTGCCACCTTAATTCGCTCATTCGTCTAAATTTTTCTTCCACCTGTTGGGATAACTCCATCATCTCAGCTAAATTCTTGGGCTTAAGAATCTGCACCTCCAACCGAATCTCCTCCACCAACCCATTCAGAAATGTACTCTCAAGCACAGAATTAGGTAGCTTCGGCAAAGGGGCTGCGAGTTCAAGAAATTTATCAGTATATTATGCCACTGTCCCGGTTTGCTTCACCCCTAACAGCCGTTGGCACTGCGTCCCTTCATGAGTTGGTCGAAACTTTTGGGTCACTAATTTCTTGCACTCTTGCCAGTCCACAATGGGTCGACGTCCTTCCACCCAACGAAACCACGTTAGCATCTCCTTTTCAAGGCTCATCCCTACCAGTTCCATCTTCTCTGCCTCCGAAAACCTTCCCACTAAAAAAAATCGCTCCACTCGGTAGATCCACCCATCGGGATCATCACCACTGAAGACTGGCATTTCCATCTGTCAGGTGCGACAGCCCCGTCGGAAGTCGCCGTGACGCACGAACCCCGGAGGTGGGTCGGTGCGGTGGCTGGCCTCATTCCGCAGCTCATTGGTTTCGTAGTGCTCCTCCAGCTCAAGCGGTTCCTTTCCCAGTTCTCTCCTCCGACTAGGCTCAGGTGGGTTTTCTTCGGGTCGGGCGTCACCCACTCTTCCCATGCCTTCGTCATTTTTTTTCCACGTCTCCAGTACCGATATCATCATACTCTTTATTTCGGACCGCAATCGTTCCCCCGTTTCCCTATTAACACTCTCCATTTTCTTCTGGAGCTCCGCACTGTGGTCATCCAAATGTCTCTGCCACTCTTGGTTAGAACGACTGAGTTGTTTCTCAAACTCTTGGTGAGCCTGACTAATCGATTTCTGTATCTCTTCCCCATCCCTTCGCCTCTCTTCCCGAAGAAGCTCCAAA
Source organism: Erythroxylum pedicellare (assembly GCA_027563575.1). Lineage (NCBI taxonomy): Eukaryota > Viridiplantae > Streptophyta > Magnoliopsida > Malpighiales > Erythroxylaceae > Erythroxylum > Erythroxylum pedicellare. The sequence continues at coordinate 18,566,128 of JAOQMP010000005.1, forward strand.
TCCTTCTCAATCCCCTCTAATCTGTTATCTGCTTTCTTGGCAGCCATTATCCAAGATCAACTGCTCTGATACCAATTGATAAGTTTCCAGAACAAGGTAAGAAAAATCTGTATGATTGTATTGATTCTTTAGCTGAATGAGAATGACAAAACTGGATTTCGAGGACCAGCACCTCCAGCCTATGGCTCACTCAACAGTATACGCAAAAGACCCCTCTCTCCTCGTGGCTATTCCTTATTTATACTAAGAATCTGTTCGGAATCACAGATTCGGTTAGCTGACAACCAATCATGAGGTTGTCAGCCCCCCCTCCACACAATTAACAGAATATATATGTAGATATATAGGTATTTACTCTATATGTATTTTCATTTATGCCCTTCTACTCTCTTTTCATTCCTCCTAACATAAACTTAAGTTGTCTTGGCTCTATTAATATACAAGTAGATCAACACTAATTAGAGAATGTAATCCCTATAATAAAGGAACGTAATCCTTATGATCAAGCCTATTGTCTGTATTCTATCAATACATAACTCTACAATTTGTGACTCTCCCTCCAAGTTAGAGGGCAGATATTAGTTATGCTAAGCTTGTTACAAATATAATTGACTCAAGTACCATTTAAAGCTTTCGTAACAATATCTTTGAGTTATTCTCCAGTTTTGACATATCTTGTAAAGGTCAAGTTTTACTGCAGTTTTGCACGAACAAAGTGACTGTCAATCTCAATATATTTAACTGGCAAGTGAATACATGTTGCCACTTAACACTTAACTGGCAGTGAGGTCTGGCATGCAGAACATATCTGACACCAATGGTAATACTAGTAGTAATGGGAGTTGTTCGGCTTAAAAAGCAAGTTAAGATTTTAGTTTGTTGGTGGTAGATTCCAGCAGCAGGGATTGTTTAGGCTAGATTCGTTCAAATACCAAACAAAGTAAAGGATAAAGAATAGAGAGAGAGAGAGTCAAAAGAATTATGTGATTGAACTGTAGGGACCCAATCCACAAACGTGGAAACTGTTATTTATTAAGTATAGACATTTATAATAATAAAGCAGAGACTTCAGATGATTTTGGATTGGTGGGGGACCAAAACTGTGTTTTATAAAGGTGGAAGCCTCATAGTCCAGTTAAATATATGTTAATAAAATAATTTATCAGAATCTTTCCTTTGCTCTCAGATAAGTGATTCACAGAATATTCTGCGGTTGTTTTATAGTCATAGCCCAGCTTTGATCCATAATATGGTTACCATACAATTAAAAATCAAAACAAGCAACTTAGATTTAAGGGATAATCCCAAAAGAAAGAAGAGAAAAAATTTTATAGCAAAAAACAAAACAAGAACTTTAGTGCTACCTTAACAACTGAGGAATGATGTGAATATATGTTGAATGGTTGTGATTTTTCAGATAGCCATCTGTCAAGACTTTCCTTATTTTTTCCCACAATCTGCACCCAAGAAACAACCTCTATATGAAAGACAAAGATGAAGAAACAAGAAGCTTCGAGATACAAAGAGTTTTAGTAGAAATTACATTTCCATACACTTTGCGAAGCAATTAAGTGATACAGTATCAACATCCAAATTGATTTAGTTAGATTGTGAATTAGGGTAAAATTAGTGAATTAGATTAGCAAACTTACAATCACATACTACACATGTCCACATGTAAAAGGTCATTTACATAGACTAACACTCCCTCTCAAGCTAGAACTTATATGGCACAAATGTTCAGTTTGTTATATAGTTATGGAAGACACCTCTCAATGACTTGGTGAAAAGAGAGGCTAATTGATCAGTAGAAATTGTAAACTCTGTGATCAACTCTCTAGATATAATCCTCTCTCCAATAAACAGACAATCTGCCTCTATATTTTTTGTCCTTTCATGATAAATTGGAATAGCAGTAATATATAATAAGCCTAGATTATCACATATTAATCTTATGTGTCTTGGTGTAAGATTAGGTGAATAAATCCAGAATTACTTTCAAAAGCTCACGTCACAACTGACTTAACTCCAAACTCAGCCTCTGCACTAGAGCAAACTATCACATTTTATTCTTTACTTTTCTATGATACAAGATTTCCAGCCCCAAAAACAATAAACTAGAACGCTTATAAATTAGAACTGTTATAATCTGAATGTGCACATCCCAATAGATCAATATGACCACAAATATGGTATAAGGCCCCTATCCAAGAGCAACTTTTGTTGTCATACAATGTGAAGCGTTGCCTTTCAATACTCTACAGAAGGAAAGGACATAGACTGACTCACTATACTGACAGAGAAAGCAATGTCGGGTCTAGTGATAGTGAGGTACGGGAGTTCTTCAACTAATCTTTTTTATAGCTAGCTGGGTCAGAGTATGGATCCCCCTGATTGGATATAAGTTTAACTTTTGGACAAGTTGGTATATCCACAAGTTTAGACCCCAACAATCAAGTATCTTTTCACAAATCTAAAGCACATTTTGGATCATGCAGGCGAATGACGCTGCCCAAAGACACAGTGGCTGAAACTCAGTAGGAGAGTGACACACACAGCAGCTACAGACAGCAGGAGAATGAACTTGAAGAGTTAACAAACACAATAGAAGAAGAAAATCTATGATAAAGACTGCTAGAAAACTCAGTACAAACACAGCAAAGAAAGCAGGGGCTGGAGTTGCTGACTGAGAAAGAAAAAGAATCCAGGACAAAACATGCCAGAATTAGAGAATATGGCTGGGGAAATTGACACACCAGCAAGAGAAACAAAATGGGTAGGCTTTACGACTCCTTCCCTAATACCATTTGAATTAGCGTAAAAATAGTCTAATTCGCCATCATATATCAGATATACCCACATGTGTACAAGGTTATTTACATAGACACCCTTATATATTAGCAAAGATCATCATAATTCTGCATGCAAATGAGGGAACAAAAAAATATCAAGGATCAGGCATAGTACTCATACCTGAAGATTATCAGGAAGCTTCATAAACCCTAAATCTGCTAACAATGTTCCAAACTGAATCCTCATGTCCCTAACAATTTGGCATGCATATCCCATAAACGATAGTTATTTCCTTGGTAAACTAAAGAAAATGAAATGACAATAAAATTTAAGACAAAAATCATAAAATTGTGAGAAAATTTAAGATGCAGAGAGCATGTATTGTATTGCCATATTTTCTACTATAATCTTTACATTTAAATAGAGATACAAGGGTGCTAAATTAGGAAAGTTCAATAATACAAAATCAATCACCCTCATTAATTCCCTTGATTAGGCCTTAACTGAATATTTTGTACTTACACAATATCAATACTTATATCTAGTATAATTACTACTAGATACTGTCTAAATTTTTTCCTTTCCAACATACACCTCAAGTTGGCTTCTAGATGCTTTCTTTGCTAGCTTGTTCACTAGGAAATCAAATTGCCTCTTTTTATAGTCCCTTGGCAAGTATGTCATTCGTTTGTGAGCAGTTGGTACATAAGGAACACATATTAGGCCATTCTGAAGTTTCTTCTTAATGAAGTGTCTATAAACTTTGACATGTTTAGTTCTATCATCAAGAACTGAGGCAACAAGGTTGTTTCAGTAAGAATTTCATGTGCAGTGAAACCAAACCTAAGAACCTCTTAATCCACATCTCACAAATCCCATGTGCAAGGACCTAAACTCAACCTCCGCGCTACTCCTTGCGACAACTTTGCCTTTTACTTCGTTAGGTGACTAGATTTCCTCCAACAATTGTCTAATATCTTGATGTTAATCGACTGGCCACTCAATCAGCATTTGTATAGACTTCAATTTGTATATTATCTTGCTTTCTCAACATCAAACCTCTTCTAGTATCCTATAGATAGAATCATTCTCATCCTAGTAAATGCACAAATTGTCTTAACATAATCTCTCAACCAATCAATGAAACTTCTCCCTTTCAATTAGTATCATCCTTAGCAAGATTAAACTTCATATTCGCTTCAACTGAAGTCTCAATAGCTTTATATCCCAGTAGTCCTATCTCACTGAGTAAATTAAAAATGTATTCCCTTTGTTTTATAAATATGCCTATTTCTTTCTTACAAATTCAATGAGAAGGAAATATTTCAATTTCCCCATTTCTTTACTCTAAAAATATCCTACTAGTCTCTTCTTAATCTTAGCTATCTCTTCCAAATCATCAACTACATAAACCATTAAGAGTTTCCCTAGAATGTTTATAAAACATATAATGATCGACTTGGCTTCAATAATGGTCTTAGCTCTTCACAACCTTTCCAAAATATTCAAACCACACTCTTGGAGACTATTTAAGACCATATAAGGAATTCTTGAGTCTAAACATTTTATCTTGACTAATAGATTTGTCAAATCCTATTGCTGGACACTTAAACTCTCTCTCTCTCTTTCTCCCTTTTGATGAGGGTCATTTGGAAACAACCTCTCTACTAGTTAAGGGTAAGGCTACATACTACTAAACTCTCCAAATCCAGCGTATCGGTGGGATTTCTAATACGTATTGTTGTTGTTGTTGTAAATAATAAGACATAAATAGAGATACACGAGATTCCTAATAGGTGTTGTTGTTGTTGTTGTAAATAATAAGACATAAATAGAGTCAATCTTGACTACTAGGGTAAAAGTTTCTTGGTTTTAATACCATAAAACCCTTCACCCACAAGTCTTGCTATGTATTTCTCTTTCCTTGAATCAACCTTGCAATTTAATGTAAACACTGATTTATGTCCAACATTTTTTTTTCCAGGTACTTCCAAAATCTCCCATGTTTCATTTTTCATTTCATTTCTTCCATCATAGTTGATTTCCACTTTGGATCATCAAGTTCGTCCTAAATATTTCTTAGAACAAATTGGTAGATTTTTTATGTAAATGTCTTATGGCTTTGAGAGAGTTTATCATAGGGTAACTATTTTGCAATTGGGTGACTGGTGCAAGAAATAGTCCCTTTCCTAATTGCTATAGGAACATCAAGATCATAGCATCTTTCAGGGGATTCATGTGAAACAAAACTAGGGAAGTAGGGATAGCCAATAGCCATAGAGGTCTAAGACACCTAAAGTGTTTACAAGTTTTCTTGAGGTATCTAGTTGTCTTTATATCAAGGAAATAGTAAGCTCTCCACTCTCTTGATAAGTCTTCCTATTTGTATAAATTTAAAGCTTGGATTCATATCTGTTAGGGCTATTATGTAGTATTTTTCACCTTGTCAAATAATCAACAATGTCGAGCAAAATAATATTTGGGATCATAGAATTTGCATCATAAAAATTCAGTTTCTATAGGATAGGAGATAGTAGTGTTGAATCCACAAGTCTACGTATAGGAGTGGAAATAATTTCCCAAAAATTTTCTTCACTTTGTTTCAACCAATAGAGGAAGTTTTCTTGAAATTAGTGCTTATCTTCAAGAAACAAAAAATCCACAATTGTTAGGGTTTTTTTTATTTTTGGATTAAAACATTTGGACCTCTATTTGTTTAGGGCATACCCAATGAAAAAACATTTTTTTAGCCCTTGGATACAATTTTGACTAGTACATATTAGTCAAGTAAATACAAGAGATGTAAGTTAAGACCTTTAAAGGCAACAGCCTCAGGAAAAACTTTTGAGGGCACCCAAGAGGGTTAATATAGTTAAGAACATGAATAGGCGTCCTATTAATTAAGTAGTATGTTGTTAAAACTACTTCTCTTGGTAGAAATTTAGGGACATTCATTAAAAACATAATGGCAAGAGATTCTCTCAATAAGTGTTTGATTTTTCGTTCAATTATACCATTCTGTTAGAGAGATATCAAACAAGTAGTTTGACAGTGAATGCCCTTTAAAAAAAGAACTACCAACAAATTTATTTGGGTAATATCAAAACAAGTAGATTGAAGGTGAATGCCTTTAGAAAAAGAAAAACTACCAAGAACTTTATTAAAATAAGCATTACCATTATCAATTTGAAGAATTCCAATTTTCTGTTGAAACTGATTTTTAACCATAGTATAAAAGATTTTGAACAAGTTCTCAACTGCAAATTTCCCCTCATCAAGTAAACCAAACACAAATGAACATGATCATCAATAAAAGTTGCAAACAATTTTTTCTTGAAAAACCCCTAATCCTGGAGGGACCACAAACATTATATCAAAAAATGGACAATGGAACCCATTTCTCGATTCAATAGAAGCCTGAAGAGGTTAATAGAATAGGGTCTCAAATAAGGAGATATATATGTAAAAAATAGGTCCGATTACGCCTATTCCTAATCGTAAATGGAATGGAACGACAGAAGGATCCATATGTGAACAAAGGATCTATTTAGATACGCCCGGATGACTTCTTCTTAATTATAATGATAGTCTTAGTCTTATGATGAGAACATATATAAGCCTATCCCGGTCTGGACGGGTATGGAATGAACTTATAATTAGGGAATCAACTCAATTATCAGATTATAGATTACAAGTTCTTAACCCTAGCCCATACCTATTTTGGACGGCAAAGATCTACTAATTCTTTGATTCCAGTTAGTAAGAGGGACCCTTGAAAGAGTTTAGAAGGTCAATAAGGTCTTGAAGGATAAATAGTTTATGACCTTCTGATAAAATACATTTTTCCACAATGAAACTTGGAATAGTCCAATCATCAAAATAAAGTAGGAAACAATTAGTTAGGATGTCCTAATCTTAATGCCAAAGCATTATTTTATCCTTAACAGGGATAGAAATTATCCTATTAATTTTTGAACTCTTTATCTTTGGTGTCTTTAGCTTCAAGTTGTTAAAGACCACCTATCACCTTAGCATTATCAATCATCCTTCCCAAACTCTCTTGAAATACACAATGAGATTTAAAGGTGACACGACAATTAGACTCTTTATACAATTTCCTAATAGATAGAAGATTACATACTTTTGTTTAAAAATCATATGCTATGCGAACATTTTCATGACTAGAACCAGCATTACAGGTGTGAAATTCGAGAAACACTTGTTGTGTGATTAAAGGCCCTAAATCCTTAATCTAAGGAACATAATATGAAAAAGAATGACAAACCAAAGCATTTTAATCACTACCTCCTTGTGTAAGAGAAGCATTAGGAGTATCAATAAACCGGAGTTAAATTTCAACAGCTTTAGAATGTGATCCACTTGCTCTTTGCTATGTGGAATAACTTCAGCCGTGTGTATAGTAGGAGACTGATTAAATTTGCCTTCTTGTTCCTCCTTTCAATATGTTGGTTTATTGTGGATTTTCTGGTAGATCTCACAGTGCCATGGCTTGTTAGAATGATCAAACCACAGATAAGCCTTCTCTTGAGACCTTCTCAATTGGTACAACTAGCATAGGCTTTGGCAACAAATGCAAACTTTCTACTGCATTTCCAGAGTTTTGTTTTTACTAAGCATTACAAGTCGACAGCTCTCCTCACAACGAACTTCAGAATAAACGTCTCCAATAGAGGGAAGAGGTTATCTAATAATTATCCTGCCCCTAACCTCATTAAACTTAATATTAAGGCCAAAACTAAACTTAGAAACAGGATTATCTTTCACCTTTTTCTTGTAATGCTCGTAATCGTATGAGGGCTTCCGCTCATAATCATTGAATAAATCTAAATCCTACCATAAACATTTCAGAAAATTGAAGTATTTTGCAATGTTGTGCTCACCTTGAAAGATTTCTCCAAGTTTCAGCATCATCACATACACTTGGGACTATTCCCATATATAAATACATCTGGTTAACATTGTTCTAAAACTCCGTAGCAAAATTATAAAACATACTTGGAGCTCATATACCCCTCCATAGAGTTCACCAACTAGTTCATATCATCAAATTCTCTACATCCCAAATAATGTTGGTTGACTCCCCTCAAGCAGGCTCATTTTCTCCCATCAAGTATATAATTTTTTCTCTTACACGAATATAGATGCACATTGATTCGGACCAAGGAAAAATATTTTCCCCATTCAACCATAGAGTAGTAATCTAGACCTAATGGGAATGTAAAATAGGGTGCATGCGAAGTATTCAAATTGATGGGAAGGTCTAGAGTTTCAGCAGGGTTTGGCTAGTTTATGTGGCAGCTTGATTTGAACATGACATTAGACATGATAGGTGACGACTAAAGCTAGCTTCTTTTTTTTTTGGTATAAAAAGGTATTAGGAAGGCTATAATACCATGTCAGAAACTTGAGATGCAAAGTACAAGTATTATATTGTCATATTTACTGATTATATAGTCTTTACATTTAAATAGAGATACAAGGATGCCAAATTAGGAAAGTACAACTATACAAAATCAATCACTCTATCTAATTCCCTTTATTAGGGATTGACTCAATATCCCATATTTACATTATAAATATTGATATTTGGTATATTTAATTCTAAATATCCTCCAAATTGTTTTCCTTTCCAGTAGCTATAAGTTTTCAAAAGAAGGTAAAAAATTAGCATGCCTCTGCTTAGATCTGTCACCATAGACCAACAAAACTATGTTCCAAATTCTTCTCCTACACATTAAGCTCGTGCCTTGAGCCAATTGAACAACCTAGAAGTCAATGACTAAATTACAGTTAATCATGTTAATTTCATCTAAGAAATATATTAGACGAACACCTCCTTTTAAGTTACATCGTTTCACATATCTCTTTCAAAGGACAAGACGAAAGGAAACAACTGTTCTTAATCTTTAATGGTCTTTCTCAAAGCATAAATAAATTGAGAAAATGAAAAAGTAATATATCAACGAAAGCTCTTTTTAAGCAAGAGAACAAACCTTATCATATACATAACTGAACTGTTCAAAAAATAAGAATTGCAAAATTGTTGTGCAGCTTTAACTCCCTTCTGCAAGATTCAAATGTCAAAAAGTAAAAATAACTTAAATTAAATTGGAGACGGGTACAATCATACATCAACAAGCATATACATAATCTCAAAGAAGGACAATAATATCCATAAACAAGTAAAATTCTTTATCGGCTAAATGATGCAAAAGAACTTAGAATTTATAAAAGAAACAAAAGAGAACAAATCACTCAATCACAATTTGTAATTTGGTGGGGTGAAGAGTGACAGTTGCAATGATAGCAAAAACGACAAGACTGAAATTTACTTTATGCTAGGTTTCTTTATTAGATGCAAATTAATAACAAGTTAGATATATTTTCCTAGTTTGTTTACCACTTATTAACCCTTTAGCATTTTCATGTTTAATCAATATGGAATACTCTTAACACTCCCCCTCAAGTGCAACTGGGACTAGACATCCAATTGTCACTTAAAATAAACACAATAATAACCGGACTGGGCCACTGGGACTGGACATCCAGATGGACAACCAAGAAATTAACAATCCGGACCAAATCTGCTCTAATACCATATTAAAATTTTTAATATAAGTAGAGTGTAGAGTCCATTAACAAGAATTGGGCTTGAGTCAACCATTGCCAAAATAACTAGAACTAGTCACTTAAATAGTTGACCCTTACTACCTATAAACCCTTTAATATTTTCATGTTTAGTCAATAGATGATACTCTTAACATAACTAAACGTTAAATGAAAACTTGGGATTTTAGTAAAGACATTTCTAAAAGAAATGAGATCCATAGATTAGATGACAATTATATATTTAGGCCCCATTTGGTTGGCGGGAAAGTAAAGTAAATTTGGAATATGATTCTTTGGAAAATAAATATATGGAAAGTAAAGATATTCACATATTTAGATACTTATAAGAATTCTAATAGAAAAGTTAAGTAGATTCTTATTATAGTATTTAATATCCAACAGTATTTCATGGAATGTAACTTAATTTTGACTTGTGTTTCCAAATATATCCTTACAAACCGAAAAAAAATTGAAATCGTTAAATAAGAAAAAATATGAACCTGAAGATTGTCGATTGAAACTTCTGAGCAAAAATATTCAAAATCCTACTAACAGGAGAACAATAAGAATAGTTGAAGACAGTATTATGAATACCAGTACGTACCGGACCAAAACCGGTACAAAATAGAGGGACTTTTTTGCAAAATTTTCAAAAAAATTTAAAATTTCCACCCTCCCTCTTATCTCTCCTTCCCCCCTTTTTTTTCAAAGTTTTTTAATTAGTTTTTTATTTATTTCAACTTTTATAATTATTGTTATTTTTTAAATTTTGTTTTTAAAATAATAATAAATATTTTTATTACTAATAATAATTATAAATTAAATAAAAC
>JAOQMP010000005.1:18576480-18606096 GCA_027563575.1 Erythroxylum pedicellare
TAATTATAAATTAAATAAAACTTAAAAATAAATTATTTATATTTATATTTATTTTAATATTTTATATAATATTCATTAATAAAGTATTAATAAAAATATTTATTTTAAAATAAATAATTTAAAATTTATTATTTATAAATTAATATTTATTTTATATATTTCTAATTATTAAATCAAACCAGTACCAAGTCCGGTAAGGTATTCGTAACATTGGTTGAAGAGGAGGTAGGGTTTTATAAAAGAGTTGTCGTAGAGTTGAGAGAAAAAGAAGGGTTAAATTGACTAGCGTATTGAAAGTAATCTAAATACCAAGGAGGTGTTGAGATTTAGAATCCAAGTAAAGTGCTACTACTTTCCTTAGATTGGAAAAGTTTTTACTTTCCTAATTACTCAAAAGAAAGAACCAGACGTGATAATATAAATTTTAGGAGAGATTACTTTCCCAAGCAAGAATCCATGCCAACCAAACAAGCTTTAATGTTTCTGCAGAATGTATGTATCAGACTACAAAAGTAAAGCAGATCCACACACCTCATACAAAACCTTCTGCCATTTTGCATACGCAACCATCATCAAGATATGGTCAGATTGTTTTTCACCGTCACTTGAATCATTTGAGTCATCCAGCTTATCAGTCAACAATCCAAACTTGGCCCTTTCAACAGTTTGCCTCTATTGGAAGAAGAAAAGGAAAATGAGAATCATAATGACATTTAAGTTTTAGTAAAACTGGAAACATAATAATATGTACCTCGTCTTTTGAGTACACAAAAGGTGATTTATGGCTTAAGAATGCAGAAATTGATAGAATAGGTGATAAGCAACCAAATATTGCTCCATAAAGTATCATCTGCAGAACCAGAGCAACATGGTTAGACAAGACAAAAAATGAAATGAACTCTATATAAAACCGATGTTAGTATTAGGCACGCTTCTATATGTCTAAGAACTAGTATAGTACAGTAGATACATTCAACAGTCAACCTGAAATCAAATAATTATCAGCATTTTCAAGCAAAAAGATTAGGACTAATCTAAATGAGGAGAAGTACATTCCAAACAGACATTAATTGTGCAGAAAACAGAGCCAGAGACCTTAAGGTTGGAACATTCACTATAATGCTTAACTGCTTAGCAATATCTACACAAAAAAATACGAGAAAAACATAAAAGAAACAAATATAAAAAGGACATGTGTCGATGGAAACCAAAGTTAGAGAAATAATTTGAGAACTTGAACAAATTAATGCGAAGGCGTTAAGTAGTATCTCAATATCAGAAACATAAGTGATGTAGATGTAACTAAAGTTCAACTGGGAGTTAATACGACCAACATAATACAATACATACCAGTTTGAAAAAGCTGGATGAAAATAAAGAGCCTTTTACGAATGACAAGCACTTGCATAATATTTCAACTATCAGAAGCAAAACAGATCTAGACATATCAATTGTTCCATTGAAAATTAACAAAACCAACAAAAATTGAAAATAAGAACTTTTGAAAAGAATAGATCAAAACTAAGCAGCCTCTTAGCTCTTCTCTTTCTTTTTTTTAAAGAAAAGGTTAACAATGACATACCTATTCAAGGATGACTTACAAATATTAAGAAAAGCATTAACTAGACAATGCATCTTTTAATTGCAAAGTCCAAACATAACCATTTCTTTCACAATGCAATCCACAAACCAATTATTAAAGGAATAGAAGCAACAAAAGATTGTACACCTTTCCAATTAATACATCAACAGGAAGTTTTGCCAAATAATGACCAAGAGGTGTTAAATCTTCATCTCCTTCTATTGCTCCAACCTGAAAATAGCCCAAGGGTGAAAGTACTTCCAAACTGCAATGTAACAATAAAATAAACGATGACATGTCTGAGTATAAACATCATAAATACCATGTAGAGTTCCACCACTGTCTTAACATTGTGCCTGTCTTCTCTGTAAGGTATTTTACTCAGCATCTCTAACTAATTGTCAACGTTTTAAGATTTTAATATCAATTCAATGCACCCTAAATAATTGCTACAGTTAAAAGTGCATACTAACTAAGCTTGTTTTACCTCAATTGGGGCATTTAGAGTTTATGATAATCAAACACCAATGCAAATTGCTTCAATTGCTATATTTCATGAACAATTAGTTTAAGTTTGAATATCAACTTGTCAGGTTAAGTTCGGATATTAACTTGATAATGTATGTTCTCCACCTTAAAGAAAGTTATATTTTATAGGCAAACAAAAGCACTGTAGATCTATAACACATATAGGCAACCACATTGATGTGTCTTGTGGTCCTCCTGAATTCACTGAACTTTAAAGAGTACACTTCTTTTTCTCTTCCTTTAGATTGTTCTCATTTTTCGACTATTTAAAAGTTGGTTCCAACTGATTTGAATTTAGTTTACTTGCTACGAAATCCATAAAATGAAAATTTTAGGAACACAAGACTACCTCGTACAACAATGAAACTGCAGAAGTTATACTGTCCTCCTTGGGAGGTTCTAAAGCCTGAAAATAATTGAATAATAAAATTGGTTAGAAGATTTCTATCAATAAAGACCTGCACCATAGAGACCAAGAAAAGCATTAGTTACCTTGGATAAAAAAGGCTTTATGTGACCCAGCGACAGTAACTTAATTTGCAAACATAACTCTACTAAGGGCATCCGAAGCATCTCAGGAACCTTAGTATAATTGACGAGATAATATTAGTTGAAAGATCAATAAAGCTTCAAAACAAAGGAAATACTACATTACAAAAGCTAACTAAAAAACTGCATTACAGGTCTTTAAGTCGAGCATGGACATACCTGGTAAGGACGCATGAGTTTCTCAAATCTGTGACGCGTGTACAAGCAAAAGCATGTTCCAGGTTTTACACGTCCAGCTCTTCCTCGACGCTGTCTTGCATTAGCTTGTGATATCCAATCTTCAACCATGCATGATAATTTCTAAAGCCACCAACAAAACTAAGCCCCCATGGATGAAAGTAACCAAGGAAATAACTATAGAATTAAACCTATCATACAAAAATAACTAGAATGTATTTGTAATTAATATATGAAAGAGAGGCTAATGCAAGAAAGTATGCATCTGTAGAAGTTTCATTTTGCTAACTTCGACCTCGTTATTGTTCATCTAGCCAGAAGGTGTCAAAATATAAGCCATCAGATGCAAAAATCAATCCATGTATGCTACCAAGAAAAGGAAATATGGAAAACCTAGAACTTTGAAGTGAAAAGGCTTTGCAATCCTGTTTCATTGGACATATCAGTGAAATGAAAATTCAACAATGCATTAGTTTAAAGTTCTCCAATGTCTAGACTTCTGACAGCTCATAGGATCCTACTCTCACTTCCTTTATGAATTGCAGTACCAAGCAGACAAAAAAACTGTCATTCTCACTTCCAATAGTTCAAACATATGCCAGCAAATAAGTAATAGCATAGAGTGAGCAGATACTACAAAAGGCTCCACTTCCAAAGTCATCTTTTCATTTCAGTAATTTGAGACAAGATGTTTGATTGAAGATCTTCTAAAAAACAGGTGAGGATGGTGAGAGGGAGGAAAAACACATAATACATGCAATCAACTATGCTAATTAATTCTACAAAGATACAAATTTATCTTACTTTAAGATGCGTGAAAACTGAGATACATTAATTAGCTTGTCTCCAAACTTCATAAAATCACGTCTTTCACACGTTCTACTGATAACAACCAACCAAATATAAATAAAGTGTCGTGATATCTACTTTTATTATAATTATTCCATCAATTTGTATATATCAAGTTAGGGCTGAATCAGATCCCAAATATCACAAGACTGTAGGTTTAAGTAGTTTCCTTGCTCGATTCTTATTTTTCCTACAGCAAGCTATATATTTTTTATCAAGTATACCTTTTCAATATGAAAAAAATATGCCATTATTCTTTCTATTTTCGACATGAAGAAAGGAAGAAAACAAATGCAGAAAAATTAACATGCAATTTGCTCATATACTTATTTTATACTATCAAATTTGTTTTTAAGGGATAAAAAAGAGCACAAACCTTTCGAGGATCATATCGATTCTCCTTATGTTTTCCACAATCAATCACATACAACACATCATCTATTGTTATACTGGTCTCTGCTATGTTTGTGGCAATTATAACCTGGATCAAGAACATAAACACGAAGAAGAGACAAGATTTAAAACTTATTGGAGCACAAAGTCACAATAATGCAAAAGGTATGGAAACTTGTGTAGATTATATTGTTTCTAAGAATACCAATTTTTTCATCCTACAACTATGCTTGATATATCATAAATAATTCCATTTCATTTAAGTTGGATTTGCATAAAACAAATAAGTACATTTTCTAATTTCACACTCCCCTCAACCCACCAACCCCCACCTTTTTTTTTTCCAATTTCTTTAACTCAATTGAGTGCACATGCTAAAACAGAAAATGGTCAAATAATAAGAATTGATTGACAAAAATTGAAACCATGAAATCTAAAAGATTTGATGAATTCCATAATTTCAAAGATTCTAGTGGGTTGTATATACTAATTAGATAGTTGTATTATCTGAGCGAGGTTTTCAACTATTTTTCTTTTCGAAAGTTACAGGGCGATTAAAGGTCCCAAGACTTGAGAGCAAGTTACAAGGTGATAAACCATGAAATCAACCTGCAAATTGGGAAGGAGATTGCATTTCTTTGATGTTCTTCCTTTAGAACCTATGATGGAAATGTACAAGGGCTTGAACGATCTCGTACTTAAGTTTGAAGATAAAAAATTTTCCTACTTTTATTCCCATTCCAACTTGAGCTTTAAAACAATCAAATGATCACTTCCTCCTCCTAACAAGGAGTCACTATTTACAGGACTGAGATAATGACCAGAAAAAATGGAATCTTCAAGCCACCTCGCCTCTGATAAATCAGTCCCTTGGAGAATTTGTCTTTGCAAGATCCTGCCACGTTTCTGCCCATAACATAATTACATCTAGAATACAAAAGGTCAAGGATAATCCAAAAGACTACATTACAAAGAGTTTTGGTTCCTAGTAATCGTCTACTTCTTAATATCTAAGGGTATTTATAAGACCACATAAACCAGTATTACTCCAATCCCCATCTTCTCTTCATATTGCTTCTGCTATTCCTCTTGCTAACATGGCCAATCTGCAATGAGGAAAATGTCCCGAAACCATTTCTATGCTTCGATTTTGTTGTCTAAAAATTCTGCAATTCCACTCCTAGCTACAGTACACCAAAGCTGCCCAACTTAACTGAATTGCTTTAAGATCAGCTGCATTATGCTTTATTGTTTTAGTTGTATATATTCTCTTATATGTAGACTATTTGTTTGTATTAAAAGTCATTTCTAGAAATCACAATTTGTTACATGGTATCAAAACCACCTAGTTTGCTGATGGGCTTTCCTTTAGATGTCTAGTCCTGTTGATACACGCAAATGTTAAGCCTTGCAAACTTCACACACCAAATGTCCACTTCTTGGCATTAGGGGGTAAATTAGTCAAATTCACACATCAACTATTAGTAACAATTAAAGAGATAATCTTTAGCTCAAATGCTAAAATAGAAATTTATGATTTTTCAAAAAAAGAAAACAATTAAAGAGATAATCTCTTAAAGTTCTGGGTAAAGATATAAGCACCTCTCATATATGAACCACTAATCTTCCTCCAAAATGGATATTAAAAAAAATTAACATGGCATTGGAGTTACGAACTCTTTCATGAAATTATGATTTTCTGTATCCTTTCTTTGGCTAAATTCTGTTATTCCATGTTTGT
Source organism: Erythroxylum pedicellare (assembly GCA_027563575.1). Classification (NCBI taxonomy): domain Eukaryota; kingdom Viridiplantae; phylum Streptophyta; class Magnoliopsida; order Malpighiales; family Erythroxylaceae; genus Erythroxylum; species Erythroxylum pedicellare. Next base: position 18,582,300 of record JAOQMP010000005.1, read on the forward strand.
CCTTATCTCGTTTCAATATTATATTCACTCTTCCTTCTCTATCTTTCCAAACAATCATGTTAGAGTCCATCAAAATAGATCTTGTCTTAGATGCTCCTATGATTGAGGATATTGTTGCTTCTACAATTAAGGATTCACAAAATATTCATCTAGCATCTGGATTGAATGGAAAGAATTGTTTCAAGTTATCATTGTTGGTTCCCACATTCTTGAAGGGTAAAGGGAAATTGATCCATCTATTGAGCATGAGTCCTATCAAAAAAGACCCCAACTAAGATCCCATGGGGATTTCATGGTTGTTGAATTTGATGCTTCCATAAATAAATGATGTATGTGTGTTTCATAGTACTGATAAGGAGATTTGGGAAGTTAGTGGATAATTTATTCTAAAGTTCATGGCATTATCTGAACCTCTAAAATCAAAACAAAAATTTCAACAACCAAACATGGGAATCGATTTGTAAAAGAATATTAGATTCTCTTGCAAGGTTTATGGTAAGAAATGAATCATTACCAATGCATCCAAATGCACACAATCAAGATGACGAAATTCTAAAATGGTTCATAGAAAATGATTGTATTCATGATTTATCTTAGCTAGTCTTACCATTGAGTTTGATACTATTAGTGATTTTGTGAGAAGAGGACCTGCCCTCTTTAAATAAGATGTAGATGATTTGGGATGAAAACAGATGAAGAAATGTCATGATTAAAAAGCGAACACAAGATGTTTCAACTCTTACGACCAATACAACAAAGGTGAGTGAATTTAGTGATTTACAGCCTTAAATAGATAAAGCCTTTCAACAAGGATTGTGTTTTGCAGGTACTCCAAAAAGTATCACCATATGAGGGAGCAATGTTGGAAACTCAATGACATTCCCTCAACAAAACAACTTGAGTATAAGTGATAAAGTACAATATACATTGCCAACACATCTCTTAGCAATGAAGGCGTTCACAAAGTTCTCTCTAAATTCAACAAGGAAGACGATGAGAAATTGAACACTTTTTTAGGGACTAGAGAAAAACCATCCTCAGCAAGTACATGTTCACCAACATTTTCAAGTATTTCTATGCTACTAATGTCTTGAAAAGAATTCTCCAAGAATGTGGTGCATTGATTTCAAAGTCACCGATCATATGACATGTTCTTCCAAATATTTTTCTTCTTATACTCTTGATTCTATTTATATGAAGATAGTCATAATTGATGGGCCCATTACCACTATATCAAGTCATAAGGACAATTACTTGAGCAATTCTCCTATCCTAGAAAATGTTTTTCACGTTCCTAAATTGTTCACAAACCTTATTTTCATCCAAAAACTCACTAAAGATACCAATCGTCAGGCAACATTCTTCCTTCCCTTCACATTATGTGTTTCAGGAACAAGACACAAAGAAAATGATTGGGTATCCTAAAAGGGAGAGTGATGGCTTTTACTACTTATAGAAGTGGAAGAATTATGGTTGAGAATTCCTTACCTACATCATCTTTTTATGAGTATGTTATGTCCAATATTAATAGAATTTGGTATCATTGTCATCTAGGTCACCTGCCTTAGGATGTCCTTAAGTTGATATTCCTTTCATTATTCAAATTGTTAGCTATTTAGTCCCTTTATTGTTAATGATTGTGAGCTTCCAAAGCATAAATGTACATCTTTTTTTTGCAAAGCAATACAAGAACCCATATTCTTTTCTCTTATTTGTAGTGTTATTTAGGGACCTCTCTCGCTCATAATATTTCTAGAGCTAAATGGTTTATCTTGTTCCTTGATGATTGTACTCAAGGAAAGTGGACTTATCCTTTGAAAAATAAATCAAATGTCAGGAGGTGGTTGGTTCATATGGGAGAATGGTAATAGGAATGAGAATGAATATATAAAAGAATGAGGATGGATATAATCATTACAATTATGATGGTTGGTTAAGAGGAATGAATGCTTACTCTTACCATTGATAGTGGTTGATTTGTTAAAAATATTAATAAGTAAAATTTTGTTATATTTTAATTAATCAATTATATTTTAATTAATTATATTTTAATTATACTTAATTAAAAAAATTAAAAAGAAAATATAGGTGTCTGTCACGCCTGTGTGAGCATGACAATAAGTGTCACGACACTTACCTGTTAATTAAGGAATGAAAGTCATTCTTCTCAGATGTGGCAGGTATGGACTAATACCGAGAAGTGGGATATGAAAAAACTTTTCATTCAATCATAATAAATAACCAACCAACGTTTTTCATTCTATACTCATATATTCATTCTCAATCCCCTTAACCAAGCACCCACTCAATATTTTTTGAGGAAGATAAGGATAGAGACTACCTACATCATCTATACCCACATCAATGAAATCTCAAATGCAATCCAAGTTTGTATCTTCCCAAAACAAAATCCAAATTTCTCCTCAAGACCAATCTAAACTAGATTTGGTTGCTTAAGACACATGTTTAGGGGTTAGTGATCTCATTAATGACTCAAGTGTACTCAAGAAAGAAGAAACCTATGCCTAGACCAATGCAAGTCCAAGCATCAAACTTGAACTCTAGAAATGAGGTAACATAATTTAGTCCCTTTAATTCCAACTAAGACTATTTCTGACATTGATTTGCCTCTTGTTATTAAACTAGGAACTAGGGCTTGCACTAAACACCCATTATATCCACTCACATTTTTGTGTCTTTTGAAAAATGTTCACCTTCTCATAGGGGCTTCTTTATGAGCTTAAACACTATATCCATTCCCATCACATTATCTGAGGCTTTATCATGTAAAATTTGGAAAAAATACTATGAATATCAAAATGAAGGCTTTGGAGAAAAACCAAACTTGGGAAGTAGTGGACTAACCAAAAGGAAAAAGGCAAATAGGATGTAAATGGGTTTTTCTATGAAGTATAAAGCAAATGCACATTTGAGAGCAAAGCAAGACTAATAGCCAAGGGATATACTCAAACATATGGGGCAGATTATGAAGAAAATTTCTCCTATTGCTAAGATGAACATAGTATTGTTACCCATAGTTGCTTACTATGATTCGCACTTATAACAATCTGATATGAAGAGTGCCTTCTTCCATAGAGATCCCATACTAAGCTGACATTGCCTATGTCGTAAGTATGATTAGCCATTTCATAAAGAAGTTCATTTACAAGAATCATACAAGGTGTTGAATTGGACTCCAAGAAAAGGCATTTTGTTCAAAAGGAATGTTGGAGTTGTACTCAAAGCATACACCGATGCAGAGTATACTAGGTCAATGATTGATAGAAGATCCACCTCTAGGTACTGTACTTTCCTTGGTGGAAATTTAGTCATATGGAGGAATAAAAAACCAAAAGTGGGCGCCAGTCAAACAACTAATTTCCCACACTTAATCTACATGTATGGTGCCTTTATCATCAACCTTTTCTAAAGAAGGATGGTAACATAAAGAGAAGAATTTAATATACTTTGGCAAAAATTTGTTTAGCTACATTCCACTTAACAAATTGGTGCTTAAACCCCTTTCCATTTCTCAAAGAAAGCTATTTCATCTATAGCAAGAAAACTCAAGGTAGGAGAAATAAATTTGCAATGACATTATCAAAAAGTGATTCTTATCTAGTGTAGAGTTCAAAAGAGTCAACTTCTCCTTTTCAATATGTCCACATATTAGCTTTACGCCATTCTTTCCCTACTTTTCCTTGAAGTTCCAAAGCATCATTGGTCAAAAGCAAGAAACTTTAGTTTTAGCTTTTATCTTTAAATTGAAAGGTCATGAAATTTGGTGAAAGAAAATATAAGCTGAAAGACAAAATTGTACGGTTATATAAGATGTATTGATTATATGGGAAAGGAAGCATACTTAAACAAAGCAGAAACTACGTTAACTTCTTGTAAGTAAAACAATTAAAAAAAACAAAATTGACTACCACTTGTTACCTTGCGTATGCCTTTAGGAGGTTGCATAAACACCTTTTTTTGATCTATTGATGCTATAGACGAGTGTAAGGGTAGAACCCAATCATAAGATGGCCCACCAAATCTATAAGATGCAATAAGCCTATCAACTAACGTGTAAATTTCTGAAGCTCCCTACAATAGAACAATAAGGATAATCAGTAACATAGTATGCAATACTAAAAGAGAACATGACTCCACAATAAGCTCATACGAATTCTTTATCAGATGAACTTACTGGCAAAAACACAAGTATTGCCCCCTCCTCACAAGTTTCATCAACATGACAAATCAAATCTTCAAGGAGATCATAATCAATGAATTCTTCGTTCAATCTTTTCTGAAGAAAATGAAAGATCAGACAGCTCCAAAATCAAGTTGTTAATAAAGGAAAACTATACCAGATTCATGTTTATGACACTTACTAAGTTCTTCCTTGTTTGTTCAGTGTATGATTCAAAATTGCTTGAAACGTAATAGGGGTTAACACAATCCTCAGAAAGCAGAGAATCATCACCCCATCCAGATAAGACAAGATTCTTCTTACCCCTTCGATTATTCACAGGGCCACTCTATAGCTACAATACTCATTAGTTAAGAGTTTCATAAAACAAGATAAATATTCACTATCATAAAACACAATGGAGCTTGCAATACACAGAAAACCTTATAAGCATTTAACATTATGGTGAATTCACATGCTACATGACCATGAATAAGTAACCAAAACTTATGACTACCCCAGTAATGCAGAGTCACTTTTTATATAAAGAAATAGGAAGTTAAAACATGCAAGTTAGACGAGCAGTTTTTAATGACCGAAAGAAGCCTCAACTAGATATTTTTTTAAAACATGTCTTTACTTACGTGCTATTTCAGATTTTTCCAATAGGTTCAATACGTTTATAGTTTCTTAAGTGACTTCTCATTAATGCATAATTTGTATGGTACATCAACCCAATTAAAAATGCTCTTATTAGTGACAATGCAAAAGCGTATTGCAGTAACATAAGCTCAACAGATGTATATTATTATTCCCTTAACAGTCAATACATAGGTACAAGTATATATAGGAATACAAGGATCTATTTTAGGAAACTAACAGCTGTACATAATATTCTAATTGATCTAATTTAGCTAACTTTTAGGAGTCATTAACACCTAGATATTTCCCAACACGTATCAACTCACAATCCATGCAACAACTTTTTACAAGCCAAACAACCAACAAACGAAGTCTCATTGAAATATTTGTAGGAAAAAAATAGAACTAAAATGATTGAATAGTATAAGTTTACCAAAATTAAAGAAAATAGAAGAGCAAAAGCAAGACATTATTCTATTCATTTTCCATAATCAAAATATTAAAGCACCTTATCAATTGTGGATTTTTGGTGTCTTAAGGAAGCTGGAGAATCTGAATCTAAAACATAGTTGATGCTCTCATATACATCCTCCAAGAAGTAAGTTGTCACAGGATATGCTCGACCTATCGCAGTAAGCACAGGGCAATTTCCAAAGTAGCTTGCAAATAAGCTAGAATCAACAGTTGCAGACCTGAGTTGAAACAAAATAAAAAGATCAATAAGCACACAGAGCACCAAAGTTATATCACAAATGCAAAAAAATAGAAATAAGATATTATAAGTGGAAAATATACATCAGGATAACTTTCAGATTTGATGTTCCATTAGAAGATTTCTTCTCAATCAGGTTCTTCAAAATAATTAGAAGGAAGTCACCCTGTAACAGTAAAGAATATAATTAATATTGTTCAACTAACTTCCGATTTGATATATCAAAGCAGGATAGTTTTCCTTTTGAAGAGATTTAAAGGTCAAAAATAAGAGTAGAGTTTCAAAGTAAATAAAAGGATGATTACAAACCAGTCTTAAAACCGTACAACATGTTCTTTAATCATACTGGCTGGCTAATAGAGATATATTAGGCACAAAGGACATGCAACAATGACGTCAGCCATTATATCAAGAAATCTAATTCCCAAGTTACCCTACATTATTGCAGGTGGCATCAGATAGAAAGAAACCGAACTGAATTCCAAATGCTTTGAGTATAAAACAAGACCCTTTTTAAAATAGCATTAAACTGTACTTACCAAAAGAGAACGCTCATGCACTTCATCAACTATAACATGAGTAACATCAGTCAAGTTCCTATCCCCCTGCAAATTGTTTGACAATTAAAAGAAAAAAATTTAAGGGTATTGTAAATAGGACATAAGCTGAGAACATACGTTCAAATTTCTAATGTCTTCAAATGAACAAATGCATATTAATCTTCCAAATAACACTAATCCCTGAGGCTTTCATTTGATGTAGGAACTAATGCAAACAAAGCTTCCAAATATTAAGATCATACTACAAGAATCTTTGATAAGTAAACTTTCATACAGCAAGCTTCCTCAGAAGAATCCCTGTTGTACAGAAGAGAAGCTTTGTTTTCTCATTCCTGTGACATATACAACGAAAGATTAATTCTCAAACACATATGATTAAAAAAAAGGCAAAAAATATCAATCAACACATGGTAGAAAATGTCCTTCATTTCAACTCTCAACAGCAAACATGAGTTATAGATAGAAAAGGGGAAGGAAAAAACTTTTAACACTTAAAAATCAACAAAGTTGGCAATCATTGTATGCATAATAACCTTTCGAGTGTACCACCGCTGCAGGATCCACCTCTCATCTGTGAGCACTACTGATTTAAAACAACCTTTAATCATCAATAGATTGACCACCTTCATTTTATTTTATGGGTATAGGAAACTGACAAAAATCTATTGCAGTTTCTCCTTTTCATTTTAAGGAGAGAAAATAATGAGGTTAAAATATACCTCAGGAAAACAATCCAAAAAAAAAAAAAACAGCTACATCTTGCCTAAAACACCTATATGCAAACAGTGGTAAGAGGATGTTTTGCATGTGAATTTCTGAACACAAGGAATGAGTAAAACTAGAGACAAAAAGAAGCAGAAGAGACGAAAGATTAACACCTTGCACTATCAAGGCGAACTTGATAACCAACCAGAGAGCCATCTGAACCAGGTGAAGATTCACAACGCTCACCAGAAACTCTTTCGGCCACAGAAATAGCCTATAGTTTCATGCAAGAATTAGACATTGTAGTCAAAATAAGACTAGGAAAACTCTTATGACAACCCTCCTACTATGAAAAGATAAAATACATGATAAATAAATTGGTTTTTAACATCTTTTCTGATATTATTCCAACACTATTCACAATATACTTACGAATACTTGTTTCCACATATTTTGATTCGCATGATGGATAGAAGAGTAAGCCAATTATTTGATAGGGCTAATATAAATTTACAATCTGGGATGTACAACTGTTTTTATGTTTGCTGGGACCAGGAATTTAGGGCTGAAATTTCAGAGTAGGATGTTTGAATTCAGATTGGGTTGTTGGGGTTTACAGAAAAGCAATTTGAACAAAGGAATAGGTTTAGGAATCACTCCTACAGTTGTTAAACTTGGAATTACTCCTAGAACTTAAGAATCACTCTTACGAAAAAGCATCATACCTTCTAATCTTAAAATTCAAAAATGACAAAGTAAATATGTTATAGTAACTAGACCGATTTCTGGTTACGGGACCCTGCAAAATAATATCAGGTGAGTTGTTTTTAAGGTTTCTCTTCCTTTATAACCTTCGATCTCTTAAAGTAAGGAATATAAAAGTAAAATTCTGCTTCCTTTATTTCCAGCTTTGAAAGGCTTAAATAGACTCCTCCTGACAGCCTTGACACTTCCTAACAACATCCTGATTAAGGCTAAAATAGAAATAAAAACAGCTGTTATTAATTCAATATCAAATTAGAAAATTAACTTATTTACTTTTTTATCTTCCTCCTCTTCCTAGGAGTGAATGTCTCATAGACTTGGTCGACTCAAGAAGCACCATAACACCAACTTCAAATTGAATGTCCCGGTGATAGGAGTCATAATTTGACTTCATCACATGTTGGGTTTGCAATAGGTGGTCCCTCAAATCTGCCAATAGTTGCTGTCTGGTTTACAATTCAGCATCAACTGTTGTAACTTTGGAAAGACCGAGGCAGTAAGATAATAATTTTGGCTACGGACAACCATAAACTATCTCAAAAAGTGTGGCTTTTAAAGATGTGCAGAAGCTAGTATTATAGGAGAATTCGACCATACAACCCAATTACGCCAGAGTCGGATGGTTGCCAATGAAACATCGAAGATACATCTTTGGGACGTAGTTAACAGCTCTATTTGACCGTCGTTTTGGGGATGATAAGCTGAACTAAAAGAGAAGAACCACTCAATCGAAATAATTCTATCTAGAATGAGCTAGTGAAAGTCACATCCCAATCCCAACATAACGTGCAATCTGAAAACCTAATTAGAAAAGATACAAGCCATAGAAATTATTGTATATGGATAAGATAGTGGAAGGAAGTGAGCATATTTGGAAAAACAATCCACCACAGCTAGTAACACTGATTTGCATGTGAAATGGAAGGCCATCAATGATGTCCATAGAGATATCTTACCAAATTTGGGTAGGAACCGGAAGAGGTTGTAAGAGACCTAGCGATTGTAGGTGCTCTGGCTTATTTTCTAACAATTCTCATGAGTTCTGACCATATCTTGGACTTGGCATTTCATGCCAGACTAATATAAACAACAGATAAGTGATGAAGAGCTTTTTGATACCCTTTATGGTATTGAGAATGAATAGAAAAAATAATAGCTTGAGGATGAGAAGAACCCGAATTAAAAAGTCTATTTTTAAAGGAAATAAGTCCAATTTTTTTAGTCCTATTATGCCCCCCCTTTCTTACCAAAAATGTTATCAATGAGATGCTGTAAATGTGATGAGCTGGAAATATTCATGCTAACAGCACCATCGAAAGTTAACTGTGGCATGGAAATTGTAGATAACGTACCCACATCCTCTTGCTGGCATGAGAGAGCATCTACTACAACATTCTACCAACCCGCTCCATATTCCACTAAAGAAATCAAACCGTATCAGCTTCTTAATTCAATGTTGTTGAGAAGACGTGATCGTTGTTAGCTCTAACAGAAATCTAAGGCTATAGTGAGCATTTTTTAGTTACCCTTTCCTAAACAGCATAAACATTTGCTCGCTTATGAAAAAGAGTCAAGTTAGCAAATGAAATTGAACCCAATAGATATGACCTCCAATGGTCCAACTTTCTTGTAGGATAACAACCACGACGCCCGCGTCAGAGGCATCACATTTGCCTATAAAAACCTTGTTGAAGTCGAGAAGAGCCAATACTAGGATTGATCTAACTACAAGTTTTAAAGCTTCAAAAGCTTTTGAGGACTCCGTATTTTAGGAAAAAGAATTTTTTCTTAACATGGTCATCAAAGGAGATGCAAAGGTTCTGTAATTGCTAACAAATTTCTTATAATAGCCCATGAGACCCAAAAATCCTTGTAAAGCATGAACAATACCTAGTTTCGACCATTGAATCATGGCTGTAAATTTTTGTGGGTCAATTGCAACTTCTTGGGAGGAAATTAAATGGCCCAAATAGAAAATATGGATCTGCCCATATGAGCAGTTAGACTATTTTAGATATAAACAGTGTTGTTTTAGCAATGTGAAGAATAGATGAAGGTGTTGAATATGTTTTGCTCACATACAACTACAAATTAAAATGTCATCAAATAAAACCAATACAATCTTCCTCAAGTACTACCTGAATATATATAATTCAGAGGCCTTGAAAAGGGGATGGGCATTAGAGAGACTTGAGGGCATGACCGAAAATTTGAAGTGGCCATGATGGTGCAAAAAGCTCTTCTGCAAATTTATCTCTCTCATTCTGACTTGATGATACCCAAGTCCAACTTTGAGAAGTAACAAGCCGCATGTAATTCTTCCAATAATTCATCAATCACTAGTATGTTGTCCTTCATCATATGGAAATTTAGTGCTTGGTAGTCAATACAAAATCTCCATGAAATATCCGCCTTCCTCACCTAGTAAGAGAAGAGAAAGGGGACTGACTAGGTCGAAGAATTCCTTGGTTGAGCATCTCATCGCATTGCTTTTCTACTTCATTTTTTTGGATATATGGGTAACATCAATGGACCCAATCCTAGATTCAGAGTCATACCATAGTCACAACTTCTATAGGGGGGGAGGCCCTGTGGCATATTAAATATGAAGTGGCACTAATTAAGGACTCTTTGGAGTTCTATCTCTTTACCCGATTCTAAGGAAGAAGTGTACAAGGAAGCAATTGTGTTGGTGGAGGAGTCCTTACTGCCATTCAACCCTACTTCTTGATTTTACAATTAAATCTCATTTCCATATCAACAAAATCCCAAAAAATATGGTTGAGCATTCTAAGCCAATTAACTCCCAACACTTCACCATATTCACAAAGAGGCAACGTGTATAAATTTGAATAGAAAAAGTTGAGTCCCTAACCTTGTGGGCAGCAAATAGCATATGCCATGACAACATAACTTTTCTCCAATAGCCATCGTGACCCGCAATTCAACCTTAGGTTCAATGCGAATTTTCAATTGTTCCACCAATGCAACATCCACAAAGTTGTGTGTGTTCCCATAGTCAATTAAAATAAGTAAAGGCTTACTATTGAAAAATTATCCACTTGCATGGTCTAAATTTGTGCATTCCTATTATAGCATGAAATGATATTGTTGGTTCTTGACTTCTTATCCCATCTCCTCTTCTTCATCAATACCTTCCAACAAAAACAATTTTTTTGCAATAATGTCCCAATTTGTACTGCTCATCACAATTGAAACACAATCCCTTAGCATGCACCTCTTCCATCTTTGCTCGGTTCAACCTTTCAATAGAAGGAGTTCGCTGATTTCCCCCTTATAGCAACCTTTCGTACAGATTCAATGCTCTAGGGATTACTCCGCTTTTCATATTCTATTCTTGAGAGAAAGTACTAACCTAAGCTACCAGTTGCTCAAGTTGCCTTTTGTATTCATCATCAGTAGTTTCATGTTGCGAATGGGAGGTCAAATCACAAATTACAATTGGTTTCGAAATTCTACCATGACATGAGAGGTTGGTCCATCTCTAGCTTTATAAACCACAATTGGGCACCGCTTACAAGGTGGAAGAAAGCTAGCTGTATGTTTTCTTCCTTTGGTGTTCGTTGACGATGGAATAAGTGTTCACACTAGCTTAGCCATCCTAAGGGATCCTTAGAGCCATCAAAGGGGGGTAATCAAGTTTTGAAAACTTAGGAACCAAATTTCCCTACTTGATTTACCATCCAAGGTCATGGACCTTAGTGATTGTGATGATTTTACCTTTCCCAAGATTTGCAGCTAGGTTGTGAGAAAGTTCTTCCAATTAAGTCGTCACAGCATTTTGCCTAGCCTCGCTAGCTACCTTTTCCTGTTCTCTTTTTACTATGTCTTGGCTCGATCCTCCTAGTACATAGCCATTAAAGCCTTCTAACTACTGTTGCAAGGTACATTGTTCTCCCATAACCAATGGCTCTGATACCAAATAGTTATAGTCCCTAGATTGATTAGTGATTATAGGACCTTGCTAAACAATATCAGATTGGTTGTTCTAAAGGGTTTTTCTTCCTTTATGACCTACTTTGGTAGGTTAGGAAGAACGGACTCATTAGAGAGAGCCCTTCGATCTCTTAAAGAAAGGAATTATCAAGGGTAAAATTTTGCTTCCTTTCCAACTTTGAAAAGCTTAAATAGACTCCTCTTGATAGCCCTAACACTTCCCAACAACTTCTTGATTGAGGCTATAAAATCTTAAGTTTAAAAAGAAATAAAAACAATTTTATTTGTTCAAATTCAAAAAAAATTTTATCAACGTTTCTATCTTCCCCTTTCCCATGAGTGAATCTCTTGTAGATTTGGTCAAAAGGGACTATCCGAACACATTTCCCTTTGTCCAATGGACTATTTGTTGTTGCTAACTTGCAACAAAATCACTCTATTATTAATTGAAATGTTGAAACATATCTAGTTAGTAAAGATCCTAGAACCCTAATCATAAAAGAATAAGAATCCCATCTAAATTTCTCAAATGGAAATTGAATTCTACTCTAATTGGGATTCCTTACTCCCTTAGAAACTTTAGTTATAAGCAAAGTATAAAATCAGGAAATAACTTTTCTCAAACCCCTTTATAATAAGGAAAACCAGCACAAAAAATTCAACAAATTACTTATTAACCCCTTTATCATTGTTCATGTGAACAGTAGCATAAATAGGGGTGCTCACAAATCTCAATCTTCTACATTTCACCAAATTAAGGCTTGGGGTTCAGTTATCTATCCTTTCTTGCTCCTTTCATAAACTTTAAGCCTCTTTCCATCACCCATGCTTCGAATGATTTAGGGTGACATTTTGGAGTTCTTTCATGAAAAGGAATAAATCACGTTGACAATGACCAAGTGATAATTGGGATACTAGAATTTGAAGTCTAAGAACATTAAGATCATAAAACCCCTCACGCAACTAGAATTTCATATACATCGGAAAATAAGTTTGAAATTAAACTTCTCAAACTTTCTAACTCCCTTAAACGGCTTAAATTCAACCTAGCATGACATAAATATAACTCCCTTAAAAGGCCTAAATCCAACATAACATGACATCAATATAGCCTAATAAATCAGGTAACGAAGTCTATCTAGACTAGCTCCTTTTAGTGTGGATAAAAAGTAAAAAATGTTGAACCTGGACAGAAGCAGTACTCACCGCTATTCTCCTAGGTTGAGTGCATATGATATTGCAAAATCCACCATTTCCAGATTCAATCATGTCATCCAATATAAATTGTGGTACCTGCAAGAAATTTCAGTTAAAAACAGGCTGCATGGCTCTGTCAGTTGGAAGGACAAGACATGAAACTTGCAACTGTTCATAGAAAAGGCAAATAATCAAATAAAGAAAAGCACAACAGAACAAGCGGAGTTTACTTTCCCTATAGAATCCTAGAAGCATATAATTGAAATGTAAGACTAGTAAAAGGGCAGAAATACAGACCTGAGTGGTCTTTCCAGAACCTGTTTCTCCACAAACAACAACAACGTCCTTCTCTCTGAGTGTTTTCAATATGTCATCTTTTAGTCCAGAAATTGGTAGAGAAGTCCTACTTGTAAGAATTTCCTGAAGAAGTGCACATAACTAATGCATAAGCAGAATGTAAGTGCAGCTACGCTAGTATAACAACCATAATACATTACAAGTATAGCAATAACAATAGACAACACTTTAAACCAGTGTACTTTGTTTACGTTAATTTATACAAGAACGACAAGAAAAAGGATAAAGTAACGTAATATTTGTAGAAATAATGGAGAAAAAAGAGCAATAACTCCAGGAATAATATGTTTCTCCCAATTAACTATTTCCTCCAAAGGCTCAAACTACTAGGATAAGACCAATGGACTCTTGAAACAGTAAATCATATGAACCTTCCTTTTTTAAACTTCCCTTAAGCTCCTGTATGAAAATGAAAAGAAATCACTACCATATGAATTTTCATTTGCCACCAACCTTATACTTTGGAATTTTATGTTTTTTCTCTTGCTCGTGTCTCAAACAAGTACTTTCCAAATTCCTTGTGTAGTTTACTCCTGCCATATCACACAATAATCAACGAGGAAATTAGTCACTACAATTTCAAATTTAAACATCCATAGCTTTCAAAAAAATTCAAGCATTTGTTGGAGTCACAAAACTTGAGAGTATATTCAAGTGGATAAGCATCAAGTCATTAGTAAGTGACTTAATAAATGTCATCAAAGTGAACTGCAATAAGTTAAAGGAAGTCCTAAAGGAGAGAATCAAGACAAAGAGATTGTACTTGCTTATATTGTGTTAGTATGAATAAGCAAAATATGAAAAAAAAAATATTTCCAAAAGAACTTGTTGAGAAGGAGAAATCAGCAGCAGCAAAATCAAGGGGCTGCTAATTAGGAAATAAATTAGATGATAATTAAGATATTTGATTTGTGTAGAATTATTTCCTAGTATTGATACTATTGTACTCCTATTATATGTAACCTAAACAGGAGGAAAAAATATGAAAGTCAACTTTTTCCACAGAACTGCATTACCACATGTAAACAATGAGTAAGTAAATGAGCCATAAGTTCGAAGACAACACAATCAATAGGCATGGAACGACATACTTTCGGTAATTGGATCAGCACCAATAACAATCGAATTACTAACTTCTTGAGCATGAGAGCTTCTTAATGTTTTTGAGGAACCATTGGAGGCTTCAACATCAGTTACTGGAGTAGAACTTCCTGCATTCAACAGCCAATCCACGAAGCCAGCTCTTTGACTTGCTAAACTATCGTCCACTTTGCTTGATGATGCCCCTATAAGAAATGTCAGATATTAGAAAAGTGAAGAACAACGATTATAACCAAAAATTGGTGCAAAGGGAGAAAAGGGAAAATAAAAGAACTTGCTCTAACATCAATTCTTACCACAAATTCAATTGGGCAGGTAAACTAACAAACTGAATTGAGGGATCTTTAATAATTGCCACAATAGGCAAACCAAGCAATGAATGAACACGCATCCATCACTCAACAGAACTCAGACATAAGGGAATTACCTTGTTTCCATTGGAGGACAAGAGAAGAATATGGTTCAGTAATAACTACATGGATCGGAAGATCGGGGAATAGTTCAATAAGGGCAAATGCTGCAACCTTGTTCTGTGCGTCCTGCAGTTCAAATAGGTTTCCAGCAAACGAATGATTAATTTTCACTTCTTTCACTATCTTTTTGTTTATAATACAAACACTTATCACCAAATACCCTAATAAACATATATTCTCTCCTTGGAAAACTGTTCAACTTTGAGCAAGAAGCATCAAGTCACTTGGACACAGGAATAAAGCGACAGAATGAAGAATCATGTAACTTGGGAAGAGGAAATCAAGATTACGAATAAAAAGCATATCGAAACCCTCAATTGAATTTCACCATTACTAGTTCAAATGGATTTACAATTAGAGTAGCAATTTTCATCAATTATCATAATTCAAGAGAATTTTGCAGAGGCAACTTCTCATTATGTTAAGAAATTTAACATGTCACTCCTAGCACTACTTCCAAATTAGAAGATTGGAGATACATATAAGATTAGATTAGATAAGAAGAGAAAATTGGATTTCAAAGTGGCCTAAATCCTAAAAAGAAAGCATATTTTAAAAATGATTCCAAGTCAAATTTCTAACCATAACCAGATTAAGTTTTTCTCTCAAACCTTCCTTTTGCAAAAATATGGAGACCATCGAGTTAAAGCAACACCACAAACATCTTGAAGGTAAATTAGTAAACAAATACCTCAGTAGACACAAATGTCTCATCTTGGTCAGGAAGCTGAATAGTGACCAGTCCACCAGCTTTTCTGCCCTTGCCCCTACCACTAGCTTTGCGTAAAATGCTAATAGTATAAGAGAAACCCCTCCCTTTCTCAAGAATTTTACTAAACTTTGGAGCTTCCCAACCTGATTTTTGGCATAATTGTTGGAGAACAGCTTTAGGAATCCTTTGCGGGTCCCCCTATCAACATTTAAATAACTTAGAAAAATCACAAAGAACACAACTGGAACACATGTAAGTACCATCCAAGTGGATAAGAGGGGTTAAATATATAAAACATATATATTGAAAGCATAAGTTTGCATGCTAATCACTAAGAAAGATGAAGGAAACTAAGAATAAAACAATGCATATTCAGATTTATTGAGAACTGTCAGAAATTAAGCAGAAAGTGTATTTCCTCTTGTGTTTTTGTTACAACACTACTAGCTACATATATATACAAAAACCTAGTATCCAGATCTGGTAGATACCCATAAATCATGGAGTATCTTATCAGAATCTTAGCCAATCCTATCAGAATCTTGACCAATAATATCCTAATTTAAGGATACAATCTATTACAATAAATTTTCCTAAAATAGTCTCCTAACTATACAGGTTTTCCACAAATAATAGTTTGATTAATCTAATAATTATAATGTGGTTTTTATGTAAACTTTCCAAGTGAGCCATCAATCATGCCAGTTGAGTTGGCCAACAAAATACAAGGGCCATTCCTTGCCCCCAAACTAAACTTCAGAAAGATGGGTCTAACTTTAGGGAAGAAGAAGAATTTTGGTGGGGAAAGCTCACCCCTTTTCTTATTAACTTTGAGCATATATATGCATACAAACAAATCCTGAACTAAGAAAATCACCCAATTAGGAACATACAACAAATATTCACCTAAAAGATAGGAAAGAAAATATATACAACATCCTAATCTTCTTTAATCCCAATACCCCTCTGAAGTTGGGGCATGATGATGGTGAACGCCCAACTTCGAAAGTAGAGTACTAAACTGTTGTTTTCCCAGAGCCTTTGTAAGAATACCAACAAGTTGAACGGAAGTGTGGACATAAATGGGTTTAATATTACCCTTTGTAATCTCGTTTTGCACAAAATGACAATCAACTTCAATATGCTTTGTGCATTCATGATAAACTGGGTTATTGGCAATGTGAAGGATCAACTAATTGTTACAATATAACCACATTGGATAAGAATGATCAACTCCAAAAGAAGATAACAACCCTTTCAACCATTTTAACTCACAAGTAGTAGTCGCCATAGAACAATACTCTGTTTTAGTAGAAGAACAAGAGTGTGTAGACTACTTTTTAGTCTTCCATGAGATGGGAGAATTTTCCAACAACATAATAAGTTGTCGAAGACTATCTAATGAGAGGACAACTAGTCCAGTTAGCATCACAATATCCATACAAACGCAAATCATAATTGGCCAAAATTCCCTAACCTAGATTACCTTTCAAATACTGAACAACACGCAAAGTTATGTCCCAATGCTCAAGTTTCGAATTATGCATGAATTGCATTAAGATGTGAACGCAATAAGATAACTCAAGATGAATAAAGGTCAAATAAATAAGATGCCCCACAAGTCGTCTATAACTAGTTGGGTCTTTCAATTTTGCTCCATCAACAAGTGCCAGCTAATGATTTTGTTCAATGGAATAGTCGTCAGTTTTGACGATTAGATATAAGGTCCAAAGCATATTTCTATTGAGAAAGAAGAATACCATCGGCATTTCGCGTTACCGTGGTACCCAAAATTTTTTTCAATATTTCAAGATCTTTCATGTGAAATCAACAATCGAGATAATCCTTGAATTCTTGCATAGCTCTCCCATTGTTTCCAAATATAAAAATATCTTCATTAGCCAAGACATTCAATTCTATGTCATGGACTAGAAGTGTGAAAAGGGAATAATCTGAATATGATTGTCAGAAATCATAAGCTTTTAGTGCTTCAAATAATTTAGCAAATAATTTAGCAAACCAACAACTGGGAGCTTGTTTCAAGCCATATAAAGATTTCGGAGGTTGACACGCCTTACCAGGTGACTGAGCCTCAAAGCCAGTTGGCAATTTCATATATAGCTCTTCCTTTGAGTTTCCATGTAAGAAAACATTCAAACATGATTGTTTGAGTTTGTCCCCAAACGTGACTGTTCCTTCTTTTGTTGCATAAGGCTCAATGCCATTAGGCAAACTAATAGGGTTGAGATCTTGCTAATTTGTTAGGTACACAAGAGTGCTAGTAATGTGGTGCAAAACACCCGTGTCGATGATCCATGGGAAAGTCGAGTTCTTACCTCTTAATCGCTCATTAGTTCCATCTTTATGTTAGTTGATCAAGCTCAAGAGAGTGCTCCATGGTATTGGATTCGAACCTGGTAAAGACTTCTGCTCACCTTTCAACCTTTACACCACTAGATGTGACTCCTGTAGCGCCAGCAGCTTACGCCATTTTAGCCTTAGCACCACTGCCTCTTCCCCTGCCAATGCCAATCGACAGCCACTGCATCCCGTCACCATGCCCGGAATTTTGACTTTCAGCTTGTGGTCCGTCACCCCACCAATTTGGGTAATCTACAACAGGGATCAGCATCATGCAAGGGTTGTTTGCAATGAAAGCAAGTGCCTTGCGAAGTAGCCTGAAATTTCTTCCCCCCCCTTATTGTCCAACCAGCCTTTACAACAAACCTAACTGGGTCACGTTAGTCATCCTTTTCTCGAATAATTATCCCAACTCTTTCCTCTTGCACCACCAGCTGATACGCCCTATTGAGGCTTGGAAGGGGATCAAAACTTAAGATATTGGACCAAAACAGTTCAAAACAACATATCATCGAGGCCCATCAGAAATCGATGGACCTTCTCCTCTTCTTTGGAAATCTGCACTTACAGCCATTGCAAGTGCATATTGGAATTTGATCATAACCATTTAATTCATCCCACAATTTCTTAAGTCGTCCATAATAGTTATCATAATATCTCCATTCTATCTGCAATTTGCCAGATCAGATTTTAGTTGTTGAATGAGGGGGCCATTCATGACAGATCTTCCCACAACTCTTTTGCATTCTCCATGTGTGTTATGATAGATCGAAGGTTTGGTTCGATGGCGTTGAAATCCATCACACAATCATGGAAAATTTTTGGAACATATTTGGCGGGTTGTTTAATCGTTCCATCAACAAACTCGAACTTTCTTCTTGCATTAATGAGCGGCCTTGGACTGCGCATGCCCATTCTTCATAATTCTTACCTCTCAGTTGCACTTGAGTGATGAGTTTTCCTGGGTTGTCTTTCGAATACAGATCATAAGGAGATATCTATTCCTTTGGCTGCAGACCGCCTCTGTTCGCCATCATTCTTTTTGTCCATCATAGTACAAACTAAGGGTTCTCATAGTTACATTCAAGGCTCTAATACCATGAAGAATTTTGGTAGGAAAAGCTCAACCCTTTTCTCATTAACTCTCTGAGCATATATGCACATACTTTACAATCAGATATTTTGCAAACAAATCTTAAAATAAAGAAACTACCTAATCAGGAATATACACAGCAAATATTCACCCCTAATTGAAAAGAAAATATATAAACATCCTAATTTTATGCACAATCCCTATAGAAGAGTATTACTCTTCTTAGGTACTAGGAAGTTCCATTAACTATGATCATCAACTACGTTAAAGATACCTATTTGAGCAAGGAAGATATCGGAACATCTGTGCCAAAAATTACGTTAATCAAATCATTCATGAGAATCAGCTAAGACATTGATCTCTGAGATATCTTCGACGTAGTCTTTATTAAGAAATGAAGAAGAATTTGCTCCTTTGTTACCTGTCTCAATGTTCAACCTTATTTATTAGCAAGACTTTATTATGTTGGATTTTTCCTTGATCCCTTGGACACAATTTCTTCATGTAAGGTTTTGTTACGTGCTCATTCTTGGTCCCTTGGGTCTAAATGAGTCATTTAGATAATTGTTTCAATGTATCATCAGAAACTATGAACATGTATCTTCAGTTTCGGGCATTAGATTTTTACTCTCTATCGCACTGAAATCTTTTAGCTATTTCTTGGAATTGTGGGAATTCAATAATCATCAAATCAGTGAGGGGATCTCAGATGCCGAGTATTGCCCCTTTTTCTACATACACGAGTTTTAGATTGTTGTCCTATTTCAGCATTTTTCTAACATCATCATGTTTGTGTTACCCCATTAACGTTGATACATATTAAGTGCTTTCTTTTACCAAGTTCAATATGTGCTTCTCATTGGTGAACTTCACTCGTCAGCGGTTTGTTGCTATTCTGACAGGTCGTGGCCTTGAAAGAGGATGGATGCCCAAAAGTATGGGTTGTGACTTCTGATCATGAGCAGCAGCAAGCAGCACATGGAGCGGTATGCATTTTGCTTGCAGCTCACTATCATTGAATTGACTGTTGGGCATTGGAAATCGGTTTTAATGGAATGCCTTGTTTCTGCTTTCTAGTTAATATCTTAGTGCGTCTGCAGTATCAGACACTTTATCGATTTTAATCACCTAATGGGTAGGTTTTCATTTGATAACACATGGAAATGAGCATCTTTTTTCTCTATATTGCTTCATGACTACTTACTTGATAGGTTTGGTTTGTGTTGTGATATGATAGGGAGCCTTTGTATGGAGTTGCAAGGCATTGGTTTCTGAAGTGAGCAATCATTGATTTGTGAGGATGTGTTACAAATTCTTTCTGCATGCATCACTTAACTACCATTTCTTTTGAATATTGCAAGTTTAGATTAAGGCATCAAAGGAGGAGGTGGATAGAATGCTGAAAGGACAGAGGTATGTATTATTTGAAAACAATATTATCCATAGGGAGTATACTGATTTCCTTTTACGAGCACGCAGTGAACATAGGAGAGCTAATACAGTACTAAAAGTTATTAGAGTTGCTTTTCTCGGAGTAAAAAAAAAAAAAGTTCCTTTACCAGACTAAGGGTCTGAGAGTTATTTATTCCTTGCCTGGTACGGAGTGTTATATTTTGATGGCTATTTCTGATGCTCAAAGTTTGAACTCTTTATCATTTACTAGGAGCAGTCATGGAACTGGTTGTCTTGTTTGATTGGATTAATAGTGAAGTCATATGACGGGAAAGAGAAACTGGATACCTTTTCTATACAGTTGACAAAAATGCATTATTATTTCTTTTTTCTACATATTTCCTTACAGCATACTTACATTGTTCAGGCCAGCTTTCCAAGGTAGATTGTTAAAGAACAATCTTGATTCTCAAGTTGTGGATGCTCTCAAGGATTTAAGGAATAAACTAGCAGAAAATGCAAAAAATAAATGACTCTGGCTTACATCTTTTGTTTATATCTTTAATCATTCCGGAGTCCATTCAAAAGATTGGAGTTGGAGTTGGGATTCAATTCCTTATTATGGTTTTTTATGTACATTAATTATATTCGACTTGAATCTCTTGTTTTCCATATTATTAAACGTGGCCGTTTACAGCAGGTTTGATTAACCGTACTTACAATGTTCAGGGAACTGGTGAGAAAATGCTAAAACAAGAATAATTAAACAACACTATCAAAGAGAAGTAAAACAAAGGTGCGTGTGCTTTTGATCTGCTGCCCAGAGTTACGGCAAATGGAAGGGTGCCAAGTTATTTCGTATCTGGACTTAAATTAAACCTGCCTGACCTCCCTCTCCACCCCAACGCCCTCTCAGTATCATCTCCTTCTTATCCCTCAAGTCTCAGTTGTCAGCTCTTCGCACCAGAGACCGTACGCACCTGCAGCGCCCCCATTAAGGATTTGGATGCAGAGAGTAGCAAAAAGTGCTTTGTTTATTTCAAACAATACTATTTTTCATCTAATCTAAATCTCGGTTAAAATAATAATTTTAGTAACTCAAACTTGAAGCCCAAAAACTTACGTATTAATTACAAACTGTTGCTAAATAATTGTATTTAACATATGATTGGGATCTTAAACTCAGTTTATATAAATTTTGTTTTAAATAAATAAATAAAAAATATCACTTTTACAACTTTTATGATAATTCATTCCCAAGTTTAAGGTATAATAGGATGAGTAGAATTTTAATTTGTGTGGGATGGCTAATATATTCTTTTCTATATATGAACAGAGCATCCACAGGAACATAACTCTTGCTCAAAGTCTCTTCCTGGATGCCACAAGCAAAAACCAATAACAAACATGCCGGAACCCGATCTCCGGTCACCCCTGGTCCAACCTTCTAAAGAAGCCACATGGAATAAGCCCGTCCAGGGACTTCAACAGCCTCAGAAGCTGACCATCGACGACATGCTGCAACAACACTGTGGCGAGTTTGGGGCCTGGCAATTGCGACACTTCGTGTTGGCCAGCTTGGCTTGGGCTCTTGAAGGTCTACACACCATGGTTATGATTTTTGCAGACCGGGAGCCAGAGTTTCGGTGTGTAGGAACGGGTTGCGCCGGGTGGGCAAAGACTGTTTGCGGGTTCGAGCCAGGTTCATGGGACTGGGTTGGTGGTCCAGGGAGCTCCACGGTGGCTCAGTGGGGTTTGGTTTGCAGCGAGAAGTTTAAGGTTGGACTTGTTCAGGCTGTCTTCTTTGGTGGCTGCATGATTGGTAAGTTTTGTGGTTCCGCTAATCGTTTGACAAACCGTAATATATGTCTTCTCCAATGTCTAGTTTATGTTTTTTCATACATTAATATAAACAACGAACCGCGTGGAGTTTAATCAAACTCCACTCTACCCAGCGGTTCAGCTAGTTGCCTCATGGGTTCCCGTTCACCTGATGAGATAATTTCGATAATGACCCGTGATCGTTTGTAATAAATAATAAGTTTTTGCATAGTTAAAGTTTGACCAAAGAGCCTCCATTACACATCGGTGGATTTCTTTTTCTAGTTGCGTACGCCGATGAAACTCAACGGGGACATCTTATTAGTAAGTTGATAGACATGAATCTAAACTTACTTGGTAGGTTTACAATATGGTATATCATATTTTCTTAACCTTCGTAAATATGTATTGCTAATTAATAATGATTAACAATTAATATGTTCATTGAATCGTGTGCAATGCAACGTTACATTATTTTTTGGTGATAATATATAAGTTAGAGCGTCGGCTCTTTTAGCCGTAACTTTGTGGGTAATGTATCAAATTCTCTCACCTATTATTGCTTTTTTAATTATAAGTCAAAAAATATATCTATGAATTGTTTAATACTGGATCATGCATGAAGAAGTTTCAGCTTGCTCCTTCAAACTTTACATCTTCCTGTTCATATTCAAAGCACAGATAGTACATGGAGTATTGGTATTTCTTACCTTGAATGATGTTCAGTCAACTTCTAAGTATCAATACTAACCCCAGTAATGATATTCTGTCTTTTCGTGGAGAATAGAGGAGAGAGTTAGACGGTATGACTTAGAGTTTAGTAAACTTTCCATGCAGGGAGGGAACTGTAATTTCCTTTATTTTATTAACGTCAAAAGCTGAAAAGCCGAAAAGACTCGAGGCATATCCCTAAGAATAGAAAATCTCGATGCTTTTGGAGAACTGGGACAATTGGTAAAAGGCTAGTGTTTGATTGTCCACTTTGTCGCTTCCCTAGTTAATGTTGACAAATATCATCTCTTAATGTATCCAAGCCGTGAAAGTGCTTGTGTTTCGACTAATATTAAGAATATATAACAACTGTTGATCATGTGCTTTTTCGCATCTAGTTATTTCAGTGCAATTACGGCTTGTTAATGTCACCAGTACCTGTGAGTGCGGGATGTATAATTTTTTGTTCCCATCCAAAATGATTTTGTCTACAAGCTAAAGAGATAGTAAAAAGAATGGCTTTTGGCTGTCCTGTTTGTCATTATACAAAGGAAATAATACCTTCCGGGTCTCATGGTAATGACGTTGTTAACATCAACACTAATATTGTAATTATTATGATAATTCTTCAGGTGCAGGAATTTTCGGCCATCTTTCAGACTCAAGCCTTGGAAGAAAAGGAGCACTAACAGTAGTTTGCATTATGAATGCTGTCTTTGGTTGCCTAACAGCATTATCTCCAAACTACTGGATCTATCTCCTTCTCCGACTACTCACAGGACTCAGCACCGGGGGCACGGGTCTCTGTTCATTCGTCCTTGCCACCGAACCCGTAGGACCCAGAAGTCGTGGCACCGCTGGTATGTCCACCTTCTACTTTTTCTCCTCCGGAATCGCCTTACTCTCTGGTATTTCCTATCTCTTCCGTTCCTGGCGTGCGCTCTACATTGCATCTTCACTTCCTGCCATCCTATTTGTTGTTCTTGTTCTTCCTTTCGTGTCTGAGTCACCAAGATGGTACCTAATTCGAGGAAGAGTGAGTGAAGCGATGAAAGTAA
>JAOQMP010000005.1:18606196-18626638 GCA_027563575.1 Erythroxylum pedicellare
CTTAGCCAATCCTATCAGAATCTTGACCAATAATATCCTAACTTAAGGATACAATCTGTTACAATATATTTTCCTAACATAGTTTCCTAACTGTACAGTTTTCCCACAAGAACAAATAGAAAACCGAAAAAGCCAGCATCACAAAGTGTGATGTCCAGAATTTGTTGAAAGAAAAATTAGAGAACTAAGTTTATTGCTTGAGATGTATTCTACAGGGACATCAATAATAAAAGATAACAAATTTATATTTGAAAAAGTATCATATAATACAAAGAGAAAAAGCAATTTTTAGCAAACAAACTATGTGATGCATGTAGAATATATCTACCTTCTTCCAAATGCCATCTAATTTGTCTAAATTTTTCCCACCACTTAATTCTTCCATCTTTTCCTTCCTCTGTAAGTCCAACAATTCAACTAGTAAGGTCTCCTTTGAACTATCTTCTAAGAAAAAGTCACCAAGCTCCATATCAGTTAACTCTTTTTCCAGAACAACTTTCTCTTCTACAGGCATATTAGAGGGATTAGGATTGTCTGCATACTCCATAGTGCTTGAACACTCAACATCATTTCTGTAAGCTTTTGAATCTTCAGCAAACAAAACAAAATCAGAAACAGCTTCTGCTTCAGATGATGTTGGAGCTTCGATACGTTCACAACACATTTTTCCCTTGTATTTGTCCTCAGACTCACAAACAGAAGCACGCTCATGTTCAAAATCACTCGCCAAGATGTTATCAGAGAATCCTGCTTAATCAACGCAATAACATTTATTACAAGGCTCTATTACAATGATTAACATGTAGAATATAAGAGAGTGGATTTTACCTGTATCTGATAATTCTTGCTTGAGTTTGCGAATAAGACGGCTTGCTTGTTCTTGCCTTTTTTTGTCCCCACCTCCTTTGGCTTTTGCAGCATCTAGTCGCGCAGCATGGTACTCTCTGGCAATAATATCATAAGGCCTTGCTTCAGGACCCTATTAGTAACAAAGGAAACATGAAAACACCAACTTCAAATGCAAGGTAGCAACAAGCAGTATAACTGAATATGTATTAGCATAATTAGGCACAATCGAAAAACGAAATATAAGCAAAGATAACTATCAATAAGGCTTAACTATATCTAGCAATCATTTAGCTTTAAATAAATAGCAACAATATTTCAACACAAAACAAGTTAAACCAGCAATGTAGCAGTAACACTAGAAGTGAAAAGCCAGAATTTCTAATTGAAACCATATAAATGAACATCCAAGTGGATGACTTGAATCATATGTAATTTTCAAACAACCCCTACACGGAAATTTGTTATGCTAAGTTGCAGAGCACAAGCTAACCATACCTTACACTAAAAATTAAATTTTGCTGAAGGAAAAAGAAAAGAAAAAGGATACTTGACTTATGAGGTGTTCCTAACCAAAAAGGATTGAACTAGATACAAAAGAATGAGAGGAAATGATAATACCTTTCTGGATAAACTTCTATCATCTTCATCATCCTCCCAACTATTGGATGCCTCCTACAAAAGTATTGCAAATATATACTTGGTTAGGATGACAACAAATAATTGAAATTAATAAGCTAGACTCAAAACCTACTCAAGATTGTAAACAAAATCAATTCCGAGGAGTCGGCCATGTTTAAGGTGGCTCCTCCATGCATATTGACAAGTGACCAAATTCAAGAAATAAATTAAGCAAATGAACGAGGGCCAATTAAACTAAGCAAGACCTTGAATGTATATGTTATCACAGTATCACAATCTCAAAATTAATTTGAATATAAATATGTAGAAATGGAAGGAATGCGTGTAGTTATCCCTAAAAAGTGAGATAAAAAAAGATGTTTGGTGTAACTGTTGGTACCTGTTGAAAGATTTTAGGACTTTTAAAAGGTTTTAAAATGCAACAATTCACAAGTTTGAGTTGAAAACAAATATACAGAGGCTTTTAACATCTGATAGATATTGTTAAATTCCTCTATCAACTATTGATAGGCCAAAAGAACATTTCTTGTTCAACTAGAATCTAAACATCACTAAATTTCAAATTGCTGAGAGTTGTCAAGACTTCTTTCATCTTTTCGCTCGATATACCTTTCTAAAAAATATAAACCACCAACTCTATCCCATGTGATTCTTACTTCAACTATGTTTTCCCCTTTTCTTCTTTTTGACAAAATATAAAACTTAAATGACCTAATAAAGAGAAACATGAGACCTTAAGCCAAGTCCATCAACTTCTATAAGCCAAATACTATATGGTAGCCCCTAGCTAAAAAAAACGCTATATGTTATAGGGAAGAATTGTTTGACCTTATAGACCAGAAGATTTGCAACTAAGAACACAAAAAGCTACATTGGTGGGAAAATATAATCAACTGCTGAATAGTACCAATACTCTATTAAGGCAGAAATCTTGGATGTTCTGGATGAAGGAGGGTGAGAGATGTACTAAGTATTTTGGTAAGGGTCCTACTGTATGATCTCGTCATTGGACAATTAAGAGAGAAATCCACCTTCCTTCCCTTGTTGGTGTTCTTCCCTTTGGAGGAAGAACCAACGTTGAATGAAGGTTAGCTAGCTCTTGACAGAGCTAGCTGAATAAATTACAGCTAAAGTAACTAATGTTTTTTTTTAAGATTTCGATACCTTTATTCATTGATAATTCTGTTGTTACATAGGCAGAAAAGGAAAATAACAATCCATCTAGCTAGGACTCCTATTATAGTAGAACTCTATTATGAAACAAAAAACCAAAAAAGATCTTTCAAAAGCTAACTATCCTTATTCAAATACTATCCTAATCTAATCTTCTATTATTTCTCCTGTCCAACTAAATTCTCAGCCTTCTCCAGCTTATCAGTCGTTACCCAACTTCTTCCCTCTCCTTTGATAAGTTCTACCCACAAAAGCATCCTTATCATATTTTATGAGCTCAATTCAGCTAGGAGGAATAAGACTTATATCCGAATGCTGGAAGATGACAAGGGGCGAATCCATGAGGACATCGAAAGTAAGAAGAGGGTTGCCTTAGAGTACTTTACTTGGCAATTAGGGAATATAATGCCAGTAAGATATATACCCGCAAAGGTTCTAGCAGGGCTTAAACAAGTTGATGAAAACAACAAGGTGGCACTGGTAAGAGAAGTAACAAGGGAAGAATCAAGAATGCTATTTTTTCAATGAACCCCGACAAAGCCCCAGGAGCGGATGGTTATAATGGGAGATTCTTTCAAAAACACTAGAATATTGTAGGGGAAGAAGTGGTAGCAATAGTGGACGAGTTCTATAAGAGAGGAACAATCCTCAAGGAATGGAATAAAACGTTTAACTACCTTATTCCCAAACAAAGTAATGCAAGGAAGATGGAACAATGCAGGCCCATAGCTTGCTATAATTTTGTTTATAAAACCATCATGAAGATCCTAGCAAATAAACTAACGGTGAGCCTAGGGAAGTTAATCAACCCTGAACAGAATGCTTTCATCAAGGGGAGATCAGTGGGAACAAATATCCTACTATGCCAGGAACTGTTAGAGGCTATCACTCTAAGAGGAGAATGAGGAATTGCACCATAAAGATGGACCTTGCAAATGTCTCTGACTCAATCAACTGGAGCTTTCTTTTTACCATATTGAACGCAGTCGGCTATCCTCCTCTGCTTAAAAAATGGGTTGAGGAATGTGAAATCACTACTTCTATGGCAATCTTGGTGGATGGGGAACCTACAAACCTGATCAAAGCAAGGAGGGGCTTGAGGCAAGGGGATCCATTATCCCCTTACCTGTTTTTCCTATGCATGGAGGTTTTGTCAACTCCCCTTATGAATACCATAAGGCGACATCCAGAGTTCCAGTTCCATGGCAGATGTAAAGGTATGAAGCTCACACACCTAGCTTTTGCAGATGACCTTCTATTGTTCTACAAGGCTGAGAAAAACTCAATTGATATAATCATGCAAGCAATGTAGGAATTCCAAGTGATTTCAGGTTTAAGAAGCAACCCTTTGAAGAGATGTTTCTACTTATCTTGCAACTCAAGTATAGAGGTAGCTTCTACAACTAGTGAGATAGGCTTAACACAAGGGCAAGTACCCTTCAAATACTTGGGGGTACCAATTTCTCAAGGAAGAATCAGTGTTATGGATTGTAAACCTCTGTTGGACTTAATATATGGCAGAATCAACCAATGAAGCAATCGGTTCCTTAGCTATAAAGGCAGGCTATAGCAAATTCACACAATAGTAAGCAATCTTACCACCTATTGGATCAACCATTTATCCATCTCCAAAAGCATCCTTAAGGAAATCGATAGGAGACTTAGGGATTTCTTGTGGAACGGCTCAAACCCAAGCAGAAGCAAAGTGAAGATCAGTTGGGACAAAATTTGTAGACCTAAGCAACAGGGGAGATTGGGCATCCATTCTGCAAGGATGAATCATAGGATGAGTAGGGGGCAGAATTTGTGGTGGTTGTGCTACAAAAAGGAAGATTTATGGGTGAAATGAATACACAATGTATTCATTAAGCACAAGAGCATCTAGATCCTACAATTAGGGATGTCAATGGACCGGGAGTATTTTTAAGAAAAAGTCAAAAATGACGTCGTTTTTTACAAAATGCCCACGGCCCGCCTATGGCCTGTTCAAACCGGAACAAAATCGAGCTGGGCCGGTTTTGCCATCCCTACCTACAGTCAAGGCAGGATATGTCAAACGCTCTCAAAGAAATTCTAGAGACCAAACAATGTATGCAGAATCAGGTGTTCCACAATATTGGGAATGGAGAAACCATGTATTTTTGGTATGATAATTGGCACTGTAAAGGTCTCCTATATAAGGTGGAGGGCTTGAACAAAACCTCATAAAAGGTTAACTATTTCAAATCTGGAAAATTAATTAGTGAACAAAATCACCTTCGACCGTACATTATAATAGCTAGGACTACTAGATATCTTGATAATGATGATCAAAGCATGAAGATTTGTTCTAGGTACAGCCATTTCTATTTTTTAACTAATTCAACTTCCTGGTATATAGGAAAGTTAATAGCAGAAGTTTTGGCGAAAACTTCAGAGGTTTATAGAGTTCCATCAAGTAGATGCCTCACAATGCTTACTTTGTTGCTTCCCCTATGGTGATTGCTTTTCTTTTTCTTCATTTCATCTTATGACTAAGCTTGCGAAGCAATGATGACCCAGTAAAAGAATATTTTGGGGATGCGCTAGATAATTTGCAATACCTCTTCCTGTTGTTGTTGTAGTAAATATTGCCTAATCCAATCTGATTGAGATGGGTGGTGAGCATCCAGAGTTTGATCATCTTGCTGCTGCTGCCCCTTGATTCTAACAGAAACATGCATTTCTTCTTCCACCTCCCCAACTTTGCTAGGCAAGTCCACGGAAGCAATCCTGCCTTTGTGCCCCGTCAATACCACCCCAACAGTACCTACATATTTTCGTGACAATAATCAACTACTCTTGATCGCAAAGAATAGAGATCCCACAATCATAGCGAGAATTGGGACAAAACCTCCTTCCTCATTCAAAGAATTTCCACTAGAGAACTTCAAGGGAAGCTCATTTTCTGGCAAATTTAAGCATAGCCAATCCAAAGCACTCTCAAATGTTGCATTTTCCTATACAGTCAAAGATGATTTTATTTGAAAAAGAACATTTCTACTATGGAAATTAAGAATAAAAAAATAAAAATGCAAATGCAGAAACCTTCAGAGAAGTAAGAGCCAGTTCAATGTGATGATTAGAGAAGCCCTCACAAGAAAGTTTCTCGTAAATAGTGGTGAGCTTCTTGGCCTTCTGGGCTTTAGAAAGAGAATCTCTGACCGGAGCAAGAGATGAGGGCGGCCGGGTGGAGCGATCGGAGTTGAGCAAGAGCCTGCGGAGGCGGTTCTCATTCTCGGCCGAAATCTGGAGGCGTGGAACTGCAGCAGAAGATGAGGAGGAGGAGGAGGATTGAGACTTGTTCTTTTGCTTTTGAGGCTTCTTTTTTGGAGCCATTTTTGCTGGGAATGAAGAGGAGAATGGCACCAAAACTTGGAAACCAATCACCGAAAAGAAAAGAAACCAATTCACCGAGGAAAAAGAAAAAGAAACACCTTTCAAATTTCTACCGTGTTCTTTTTGACCACACCACAACTAAATCATGGGTTCGCGCGGCCCAAGAAAATGCTATATGGGCTTTATTGGGCTACTTTAAGAAAAAAGGATCAAAACTTAGATTTGGTTAATTAATTCCGATCGAAAATGCTCGATCTTTATTGAAGGTAAGTCTGAAATATTGTATAAATGAAATGAAAAAAATACAAGCAAGCCATACTCTGATGAGTGTAGCACATGTGAGGAAAATCTAATTAACTATGTTCTATTTATATTTATATTTTTATTTTAAAATTTACTAAAATAAAAATTATTTATTTGAGTTTTCTTTTCTATTTTTGTTTCAATTTTTAAAATTTATAAAAATACAAAAAGTGATTCTTACTTTTTGTTTCTATTTTTTCATAATCTACTTTACTATCAATTAAATATATATTATCTAATTATTTAATATACTAATTTATTGATTAAAACTATGAATAATTTAGTTTAATTTAACGTAATAATTTATTCAATTTTGTAATTAAATTAAATAAATTTAATTAATTATTATTAATAAATATGATTAAATTTAAAATATCTTCAAAATATATAAATTTCAAATAAAATATAAAATAATTTTATTAAAAATTATTAATAAACATTATATAAGAGATTAAAATAAATTTAATTAATTAAAAAGAATTTATCTTTAAGTTTTATATAATATGTAATTATCATCACTAATAAAAATATAACTACATTAACATTAACAACGAAACAATTTTTTATTTTTAAAAGAAAAATAGAAAACAAAAACTATAAACTATAAAAGAAAAATAAAAGTATAACCAAATAGGCCTTAAGCTATTAAGAAGCGATGGATGTCCTAGTTAATCTTTAAAATTGAAAAAATCACGACCGTGTGCGATAAGGAAATGACGACCATTTATGCCAATAGTTTAATGTAACATTAGATAGTCATCTAATTAATTAAAAACATTTCTTATTCCCTAATCTAAGGCGGCAGACAACAATCAAATTTCATGCAAGTTTATCAAACATTAGTTTGAATTAGGAATGATAATGCGATAGATTATGTTAGGATCAATATCTATAATCTATAGTCTAAGTTAATTTGAAATTTAGTTGAGCCTAAGATGTGCGATCAGAGCCTCGCCCTAAATAATATCATTTTAGTGTAATTTGCAAATTGATATTACTTCAATCTTGAATTTCTTGAACTATAAATTAAAACAATATCACTTTTGATAGTTAATCAAAACAATGTCATTTTAAGGGAGAGAATTCGGGGTTTGGGGGCCTTTAGTTTGACCCTTAGACTTGAGCTTGGTCAAAAACTCAATCAATCTGAAACTAACTTGTTAACTTCGAATTAGGTAAAGTCAAGACTCTAGTTGTCATCTCTGGTCTGAATGTTAACCCCTAAAGAATTAACTATATAATCTTTATATAGTTTTTATTAGTTTCTTCTAAGCCATAAATAGTAAAAAATTATTCAAGAAAACTAGCTTCTTTATTATTTCTTTTTGCAATGGCATCCATTGCATTATTTGTTTTCAATCTTGAGACTTCTAAATAGATTATAATTGTAGAAGATAATCTGCTATATCTCAAGTTTATACTTATATTTAAAGAATAAATCATATTGTGATTATACTTTTATATGACAAAAAGCATAGATTTCTATGTCCATAAAGCTTAGCCTACCTTTGGTTCTTAACCTTTACTTTAAAATCATTGAAAGGATGAAATTAATCTTGGAAGAGTGATGTTTGAATTAAATAAAATTAATCCAAAACATAGATGGACCTTTTGGTATGAATAGTAGTGTGGTTTATCTCTTATTAAAGGACTTGAAGGAGTAGGCAATCTAAATAATTTTGTCTTGCAAATTGTTGTCTATAGGATGAATCCAACAACAAGAGTAAAGAAGAAAGAATAAAGGAATACAAGGATGACGAATATGAAAGTGTGTGAGAAAGATGTTAGTGTTGATACACCATGTAAAGAGAAAAATTTAAGAGAAGGAACGTTGCGAGCAAAAGTTAGGTTCAAATAAGAAAAAGGGGAGTAATAAACTCTAGAGGATGGAAAGTAGATGAAAATTAGATGATTTTCATAGAGGGAATGGTGGACACTTTAGAAAGAAGATGGAGAACAACATATTGAGTACTTAGATAATCATTGAGGTTAGTTTTAGTTTTTCGCTTTTAAAACTATTTTTAAACTAAACCATATGCAGCAATACCAATATCAAGTAAAAATATTCTTAAAATTACTAAACTGAAATAAAAAAGCACCTAAATCATTGGGCTGCCTCCCAACAAGCAGTTCTTTATGAGTCTTTTAGCTAGACTCCATAAAAATTAATGCATCTAAGATCCTTAATTAAAGACTTAATTATACTCTTTAATTGAAGGATTGATCTACTCCCATTTAATCCTTTAATCTTCTTAAAGTTCTTATTTCTAACCATAGATTCACTATCTCTACATATGCTACATGCTCCATTATGATAAGGTTGTCATTAATGCTCTTTCTTCAAAGACAATAAAAAATACAAAGGAAACGATAAGAAGCAGAAGAGGGATAACAAAAAAGGCTCTCATAGTGTCAACTTGGGTTGACTAAAATGATTATGAAAGTGATCATTTGAAAGGAGAAATACCTCATATATGCATTATAGTTAAATATGATGATGAACTACTCCCCAACTTTGAATCCTGTGATAATGATAATGAAGTTGAATTGTCATATAATGAACTAATTGAAAGCCTCGAAATTATAAGTGTGAAAAAGAATAAGCTACGTTCCAATTTCAAAGGGGTTTAAAAGCATTTAGGTGCATGCTTATGTGAAAATGACGATAAAGAGTAAATTACATAACTTACAAGCATCTAAAAGTATGGAGATTACTAATAAACATAATTTAGATGCATTTATGCATAAGAATGAAAATTTGAAAAAGGAAGTTAAAACTCTCAAAAAAAAATTATCTAAATTCACAAGTGAACTAAGAAACTTGAAAGCATGTTAGGAGCTCAAAAGAATTCCAATAATAAGCACATGATTGGCTACACTTATGAGAGTGCTTCCAACACCAGAACTATATTTGTCAAGGGAAAACATATGTATAAGAAAATTTCTTTAACTAAGATAATAAATGAGTATAGTATATCATCATCTTGACACTCACATGGTAGGCAAAAAGGCAAGACATATGCATTTTATAGTTCCCAATCTAGACCTAAAGTCAATTATAATCAAAGCAACACTCAAACATATAATATTTTATATGTTGGGCATAATTCCTTGACACATGCTCACACTTATCATAGACATCAAAATATCAAAAGAAACATGTCTTATAAATATTACAATGTTACACATTACTTCCACCCCAAGAAAATATACAACTCGTACAACATTCAAAGGAGCGTATACATAAACAAAAACTTTAAACCTTATTTTCATATAACAAATTAATGTCAAACATATAGTATGATATGTCATTTATGTGGCAAACATAGACGTACTTATAAAATTTTTCTTCCTTAAACAAGAATGGCAAGTAAAATATTGATAGATGAAACCAAAATCATTAATGGAGGATAAGATTATAGGAAATGAAATGAAAGGATTATGATTAAAGTGATTAGTTCAATTAATTCAAGTTACAAATTCAAATTGATTAATAAAAATTAACATTTTATAGCGAATGAATATATAAAAAGTACATATATTGATTAAATGAATAAGATGAAACCAAATTCATTAATGAGGGAGGATAGAATTATAAGAAATGAATGAAAAAGGATATAAAAGTGATCAATTCAATTAATTGAAGTTACAAATTTCAATTGATTAATAAAAAATTAAGATTTTATAATGAATAAATATATAAAAACTAATTATATTGACTAAATGAATAAGATGAAACAAAATTCATTAATGAAGGAGGATAGGATTATAGGAAATGAATGAAAAAGATTGTAATTAAAGTCATCAATTCAATTAGTTGAAATTCATCATCATCATCATCACACCCAGTCTGAAATCCCGCACTAAAGCAGGGTCTGGAGAGGTCTGATGGTACGCAGCCTTACCCTACAATGTAGAGAGGTTGTTTTCTTTAGTCCCACATACAGAAAGTACAATTAGTTGAAATTGCAAATTTCAATTGATTAGTAAAAATTGAGATTTTATAATGAATGAATATACAAAACATGCATATATTGATAGATGAAACAAAATTCATTAATGAAGGAGGATATGATTATAGGAAATAAATGAAAAAGATTATAATTAAAGAAATCAATTCAATTAATTGATGTTACGAATTTTATTAATTAATAAAATTTGAGATTTTATAATAAATGAATATATAAAATGTACATATATTGATTAAATGAATAAGACGAAACAAAATTCATTAAAGAAGGAGGATATGATTATAGGAAATGAATGAAACAGATTATAATCAAAGTGATCAATTTAATTAATTGAAGTTATAAATTTCAATTGATTAATAAAAATTGAGATTTTATAATGAATGAATATATGAAATGTATATATATTGAGTAAATAAATTAGATGAAACCAAATTCATTAATGAAGGAGGAATGAATTATAGGAAATGAATGAAAAAGATTATAACTAAAGTGATCAATTCAATTAATTGAAGATATGAATTTCAATTGATTAATAAAATTTGAGATTTTATGAGGTATGAATATATAAAACCAAAGATTTTAAAAATTATAATGAATAAAATTCATAAATTGATGACATAATTTAGAAAAATGATTATCCAAAATTTTTAAATAATACAATTTACAAAAAATCAAGATAAAACCATGATAGAGATTGAAGACTGGAGAGAGTACAGACTAGATAGATTGAGAGAGCAACAAATCATTGTAGTTAGAATCGTTAATAATTTACATCACTTCTTCTGTGTATAGAAACATTATATTAGGTAATGTAATATTAAACTTAAAAGAATATTAAGAAAATGGTAATAATTAATAAATAATTAGATATACCTTCATCTTTGAATATCTTATCAAAATAATGTCCACTTACTTGATGAGTGTGACTAGTTAACTCCGCATTAGTACCTGTGGCTGTATTAATATACAATTAAAAAATAATATAAGGTAAGATAATATAAAAAATAGACAAAATTGATATATCAAAAAGAAAAAGTTTACCCTTAATATCTTCATCATCTAACCAACTTTAAGCACAAATAAGAGTTTCCCTGGTATGAGGATGAAGTCAAGCGTGATGAGGACTAATAACCTAACCATTAGTGATAAAAGCAGACTATGAAGCAATAATGGATGATGGAATTGCTAATAGGTCTCGTGCAATTGCTTACATAATTGAAGAATTATTTCCACAACTTTTCCACCATAATAATAAATTAAAATTTACACCTTCAACTTCGGCCACATAATATTCAATCAAATATTTATTTAATCCATCATATTGTACGAAGTCCTAGCCCTTTTTTCATAAATTTTGTAAGTGAAAGTAATAAACTACTCTTAGAAGATGAGCTTGAACTTGAAACTGAAGTCGAAGTTAAACAACCTGAACTATTGCAATCTCGGTCCTACATTTTGTCTATTCTGACCTGATAATCATTAAACAAATCATACCAAAATTGTTCAATGACATTTACATCCTCTTAGGCTTGATCACTAAGTAATGTTATATATATATAATTAACCCCTTTCATATTGTATCTTAGGTCCGACACAGATAAGATTACAGTAATACGTCCAATAATATACCAATAAGAATTTAGCTTCTTCAACATCTTCTATACAATAACTCGAATAACCTCATTGGAATCAAACATCCAATCAGATAAAACTTTCTTTATCTCACACATAGTGTTAACGTAACAGTGCGAAGTTAGATTTAAATCTAAATCCATTTTCATTTTATAGTTAATCTGTTTTATAGTTAATAGGTAAATCCATTTATAGTTATAATATTCTATTTATACTTATAATGGTAATAGGTAACTTTAGAATAATATTTAGAATAATCTAGTTATGCTTATAATTTATAAGGATAACGATTTATATAATTAATTTATTTATATAATTTTGATTTATTTATATACTTTTGATTTATATAATTGAAATACTTAATTTATAATTATAGTTTATTTAATTTAGCTTTTTTGTTTATATCTTATCCATTTCTTTATGATCTTATCTATCTAGATTCATAATAAATTTTTTAATAGAAAAAAAATGAAGTTGAAATGAGTTAGAAAAAAGAATTCATATTTTTAGACATATCATAGTTCTAGACATATCATATAGGATTTAATACATAGAGTTTTGAAAAATCCAAGCTTCCACCATCTTGAAGGTTAAGTTCCATCTAGTTGGACAACCCAAACTAACATCTTCAGATGTGCAGTTTCTTCTAAGTTCTTAACTCCTTTAGGTATTGAACTTTAATATAGTACAGTATTTCGAATCAAATCTATTTCTTCCTTTATGATATCCAATCCATCCTTCATAATCAAGTTCATAATATGCACAAAGCAACACATATGGAATAATCTTCCACGAATTAACAAGCTCCTAACACGTATCTTATTCTTTAACTTTTCAAGCTTAACATCATTCGTGCTACAATTGTCAACTGTTATGATGGATAATTTGGTATCGACAAAAAAATCTATGAAACAGTCTCTCAACATGATTGCCAACTTTTCAGTTGTATGTGGTGCTAACACATAAATGAACCTATCATACAGAAATATGACCAACATTAATCATAACATAATGAAAAAGTAAATGATTAGATATTAAAGAATATAAATAACCTCAAAACTTTATTGCGTAGAGTCTAATCATTATCAACATAATGTGCCATCACTACCATATAAACCTTGTTTTGGTTATCAGTTGTTCACATGCCAGTTGTAATGGCAATTTGTTCTTCAATACTCAACTATGGTCATAAAATTTCTTCCTTCTTATCCTCATATATCTTCTTAATGTCCTTCTTCAATGAATTTTTACTTGGAACCTTGACGGTCTGTTGTAGTGATTTGTAAAATATCCTAAATCTTTTGGTATTAATCGTAAATAATGGATATTCATCACCAATTATTATAAAAGCTATCAAAAACCTTGATCTGTTGTTGTCATAAGATGTTGTAATCATTTCACTCTTCCCTTTATAAGGTTAGGGGTCAAAAATGTTTGACCTGCTCATATATCTCTTTTCTACTACACGAATCAAAATCTCTTTGAATGAGAGGTTCCAGCTTTTGAACTCCCAACCAACATCTCTGACAATATTTACATTCAACTTTTTCTACTCCATCCATCGATCTAGTTTTATTAAAGTGATTCCAAATTTCACTTTTCAACTAACTACGAGTTGGACTTCTATCTTCATTTAGTACGGGATTAGAAGTTTCCAATTTTATCTTCGTTACTAGGTTACAACTCTCTAGTAAAGAAATATGCTCATCCATTTGAAGCAATCCACATATAAATATATAATTTATTCATAATCATAATTGAATATATACGCAATCGTGTAAATTATTATGATCATGTCACAAACATACATGGGAGTGTATGTGTTTTTGTGGACTTATTCTGTTACTTACATGAACATTTATATGATCGTGTAAGTCGTTTTGATTGTGTCACAAACACAAATAGGCATGTATTTGTAATCATAGTCTTACATGGTTACTTACTTGATCATATATGTGATCGAGTAAATCATTATGATTATGTAACAAATACGTACAAGAAAGTATATGTTTTTTTGAACTTAAACAATTACTTATACAGGCATGTATGTGACCACGTAAGTCATTATGATCGTTTCACAAACACACATAGGCATGTATGTATTTTCATAAACTTTCATGGTTACTTACACGAGCATGTATGTTCCTATGTCAGTCAATGTGATCGTATCATAAAACACATACATGAGTGTTTGTGTTTTTGCGAATTTACACAATCACTTTTACGGTTGTGTATATGACCGTGTTGTGAATTTACATTGTCATACACACGTCCATATAAGTCTACGAAAACACCTCGTCGTTGAAAAAAATCCCAGAAATTCTAGTATTTCTTCACAAAATACTACGTGTATTTTACCTTGGTGGGTGGGTGGCAAAGAAAAGTCAAAAAACACAACAACAAGACAGCAGGGAAGTGGGATAGTTAGGAGGCATAGTGGTCATTTAAAGGAGTGGCTGAAGGGGTAATGATTAGGGGTTTGGTTATGTGTAAGTTTTAAACATTAACCCTCGATAATCCGCAAGCGAACGGTTCGTTAGCATAGTACCAAAGGTGTCGATCCCACAAGGAGGGAACTAATCTAATCCTAAAATCTAAGGCCAAAAATAAATAACAGAAATTCAAGATGCATTGAAAATAATACGAGAATTTAATTCAATCAATCAAATTAAGAATTAAACAAGAAAATACTAATTACTAAGCAATTTGCAACATCTCTCAAGTTATAACCATTAACCCTAAATCATAAACCCTAATCAGATTATAGAGGTTGCAATCTCTTAATTCACAACTTATCCAAAACCTTAATTAGTTCTAAAGTTCTTTAATAAACTATCAAAATCCTATGTAAGCTCTCTCTCTTCACAAATTGTTGATTTTATTCAATTCTTGTTTCTATTAAATCACCTAACTCTCGTTAGTCCAATTTAATCGTTTTCATTCAATTCATCCTCTCAGTTTATTATCAAATTATGCAATCACATAATCAACCACAACAATATCTAATAAACATATAAACAATAAGATTCTCATTAACTCAAGAATAAAATTCCAAAGGTGAGTTTAGAACATCCTCGACATTCTAGATCCTATGATCAATTGTTCAATCCAATTCGATACAATAATAAAGCTAAAAATAAATAGGAAATACAATCTAAAATGGATGATGCGAGGCAGGGACATCGAGAAACCTCCTGATTCGTAAAGTACTTCGAGTCAGCTTCTTCTGCTATTCTCTTTTCCTTCTTCTCTTCCTTTATCTCTCAATGATTTCTCTTTAGGGTTTCTTAAGGTGGCTGATGCAAAAGCTATTTCTATGCCTCTTTGATTGTTCATTAAACATCCTCTTGTATTTTGGATAACCTTGGGGGTTTTTTAGAGTATGAAAGGTCTAAAAAATCCCTTAAAACTTGAATTCTTTAGTTTCAATGCATCTGCCTGACGTAGGCCACGATTATGGGCCATTTCCTAAGCTACTGTCATGAGCCACGATCGTGAGCCAAATCTGGTGCTTTTGTCATGATCATTCGAAACACTTGCAAGCACATCAAGGTACTTCAAAAATATAATATTTAAGCTCAAAGACTTGTACTAACCCATAAAACACTTGAAACATAAATAATTAACAAGCTAACACAATTCTAACCTAAACATATACTAAATGATTCAATTAATAGCTAAGCACATATCAAACTATACCCTAAAACACGATGTAATTTACACTTATAAGGTAAAAAGGAGAGAGATACAGAGGTAAAGGGTGGGCGATAGGCATTGTAAAGGGGTAAATGATGGCGGTGGTGAGAGAGAGAGAGGGGGGTAACTATCTTTAGTGTTTGTGGTTAGTGGCAGTACTAGTGGCAATGAGGGGAACAAAAGGAAGAAGAAGAACTGGAGAAGGTAGTTGTGGTGCCTGCACACCCCCTCAGCGGGTTATAGGATAGGATGCGTGGTGTCACTGACACACACAAAACAGGATAGAACAAAACCCATAGACAGAACCAAGCATAACATAACAGAGTCGAACAGGGTAAACCGAAGCAGAAGCATAGCATTCAAAATCTTCCATTGGAAGCAATTCAGAACAAACATACATCATATTACACTGAACTTAATACAACTTGTTCCAAACTGAAACCAGCCTGAAAATAGTTATTACAAACTTACAACAATTCAAAGTTATAAATTTTAGAAATAAGACAAAATAAAATCAAAAATACATTTTTATCAAAATAAAACTCAGACTCCATTGGCCATTACGGTTGACTTGTCCCAGTCTTTATAATCCTCGCTCTGAACCTACACGGGACAAATCCACCATGCTAAGCATATATCTTAGTGAGTAATAACTAATCTATATATAAAGTGATAACTCATCATACTGAATCATGTAATAGCATAGGCATGAATTAACAGATTTTTTTAACAATAAATCAGACATAATGCATTTCAGAATAGATTAATAGAACTGGATATCAAAAGAGGGTATAAACCCTTCAGAATCATAACACATTTTTGTTTATGTCAAAATCAAACATATATCAGAAAACAAAATTAGATGACTGCTAATCCATTGACAAAAGCAGGTAATGAGACTTATACAAGAGAGATTGAAGTCTTGACACCAAAGTGTCACAGGAGAGACCGAAGTCTCGACACTAAAGTGTCAGAGGAGAGACTGAAGTCTCAATATCGAAGTGTCACAAAAGTAGTTGTAGACCCTTCTAGGCATGCCTATTTACCCACAACTAGGACTTAACATATTTAAAACAGAAATGTCTGAAATTCAATTCACATATTAATCAATGTTTTCATACTATGTATTCAAGTATATCACATTCTTACAGCTTTGCAAATCATTCAATGATCCAAATCAATAATAAACAAACACAGTCAAAGCAAAACCATTAAAAATTACTTACTGAATTACTTACAAAATTGACCATCTAAATTACTTACAAAAGCTCCCTTCTTGCTTATTGCCTTAAAGTCCCAGCAATATCTGGAAATGGTCGCTCTATACGTTCCTCTATAACATTTAATACAAACACATATCATTATTGTGCATGATTATGAAATCATTTATGCACATTCATGTATACTGAATATGTATGATGCATGTTCATGACAAATTCCAGGTTTCTTATCCTTAATCTTGTCACATTATCAATCATGTGAAACCATACTCAATTTCTCAATCCAGATTTATCTTACAACTAACTTTCGGGTCCACTTTGCTCAATTATTCTCATGAAGAAGTTGAGGTAATTTAATAACACTAAAAGTTTTTCTCCCATATCTTAAGTTTCTAATGAAACCAAGATCATTATATTTGGTTCTATATACTGAAAGTTATACTGAAAAGATCTCAGACTATACATAAGCTTCAACAAAATTTTTATCTTAACTTCCAATTAGAGAATGAAATTCTTAGAGGAAGAGTTAGATTTCAATCTCTTCAAAAAATTTGTAGCCTTATATCTCTAGTTTAATTCAAATTAAGAATTACTCCATTTGGAAATCTACAAATTAGGATATAAACAAAATATCAAAGTATGTTCAATAAAATGTTCCAGTTCATACAATTCTAATATATTCCCTCACTTTCATTCAATCTATCTTTCTCAAAACAATTCAGAAGGCTACCAATTTTTAGGAAGAGATAGAAAAATGTGTTAGGAAGCTATTGGTTTAAGAATAAGATCATTTAGAGGTCAAATGACAAAGTTATGCCCAAAAGAATCAAAGTTTTTCAGGTGTGGAGAGCCCTTCGGGTGCATGATCGTGCTTAAGCTATCCTTCTTACCCAAATCATTTTCTGTTATGGTC
This sequence comes from Erythroxylum pedicellare, assembly GCA_027563575.1. Classification (NCBI taxonomy): domain Eukaryota; kingdom Viridiplantae; phylum Streptophyta; class Magnoliopsida; order Malpighiales; family Erythroxylaceae; genus Erythroxylum; species Erythroxylum pedicellare. The sequence continues at coordinate 18,623,950 of JAOQMP010000005.1, forward strand.
TACTTCACTAAGTTTCTCTTTAAACTACATGCAATCAATATTACACCTACTGTACCTTCCATTGTACAGTAAATCAACTCATCTTTCTAACCAAAACTGCTCAACTTACACAACTCATGCATGTGCTCATTTCCAATGCTACAACAACATCAAATTCATTTATAAAATTTCCAGAAAACTATAACTCCACTTACTTGCTTCTTTAGAAAAATCCCAGCTTTGACAGTGAAGAACAGGGTTTTAGCATTAAATACAGAACAAAGTAGAAATTGAAGAACAACAAAAACTACAGAACCTTGCCTTTCAAAACCACATGCTTATGTGTCTTCTTAATTCTTTGACACATGGCTCCATTGCATATGAGCCATTTGTCACCATATAGAAGTGCTACATGTCATAATGCCATTTGCTATTTTTCTTAATATCCCAAAATTTTCAAAAAAAGTCCTAAAATTCCTAAAAATTTCTGAAATAATACCAATAGTTTCTAAATAAAATTTTACCACCAATAATCCTTAACTCACATTTTAATCACATTTATAAATCCATTTTACTCGGAAAAATGTCATGAATGCTTGTACAATTATTTGTATATGTCCAAAAATTCATATGCACATATCATTGAATACTCAATATGTAAAGTATCCAATGCACTGAAATTCCTCAATTTTCTAGCCCCTATCATGGGGTGTTACAATTCTTCCCTCTTTAAGAAATTTCGTCCTCCAAATTCATACTTGATTTGAATAGTTGAAGATATTGAGCTTTCATGGTTTCTTCAGGTTCCCATGTTGCTTTCTCAAGTCCATGGTGTTGCCAGAGTACTTTTACCAAAGGTATTTGCTCGCTCCTTAGTTACTTGACTTCTCTGTCTAAAATAGAAACTAGTTCTTTTTCATAAGAAAAATCTGGTTGTACCTGAATTTCTTGCATGGAAATCTTATGTGTAGCATCAAACCGATATCTTCTTAGCATAGAAACATGGAACACATCATTTAGCTTGGCCAATTCTTCAGGAAGATCTAAATGATAAGCTACTGATCTGACTCTTTTATGAACTTCATAAGGAGCAATGTATCGCAGACTAAGTTTCCCCTTCTTACCAAATTGAAGTATCTTCTTCCACGGTAGCACTTTCAAGAACACCTTATCGCCTACTCAATACTCAATATCCCTCCTTTTTAGATCAATATAAGACTTCCTCCTATGACCGCCAGCTTTCAATCTTTGTTGAATAATATGAATCTTTTCTTCAGTATCTTTCACAATTTCAGGTCCGATCATCTTGCTTTCACTCAACTCAGTCCAACATACCAGAGTTTTACACCTTCTACCATACAACACTTCATAAGGCACCATGCCAATGCTAGTCTAATAACTGTTGTTGTAAGCAAACTCCATCAGAGCTAAATACTTATCCCAACTTCCTGGAAATTCTAACACACAACCTCAAAGCATGTCTTCCAATATCTGTATAACCTGTTCAGACTATCTATTTGTCTAGGGATGGAAAGCATTACTAAACTTAACTTGAGTACCCAAAGCTTTCTGTAAACTTTTCCAAAATCTTGAAGTAAATCGAGGATCATGATCAGAAATAATAGACAATGGTACTCCATGCAGTCTCACTGTTTCATTAACATACAAACCTACAAGCCTATTCAAAGAATAATCAGGATGAACAGGAAAAAAATGAGCAGATTTAGTAAACTTATCCACAATTACCCATACAGTATCATGTTTCCTTGGAGTGAGAGGTAATCTAGTAACAAAGTCCATGGTAATGTTATCCCACTTCCATTAAGGAATAGAAATAGGATGTAACAAGCCAAATGGAACTTGGTGCTCAGCTTTAACCTGCTGACACGTCAGATATTTAGCTACATAATCCACAACATCCCGTTTCATAGCTGACTACTAGTAATGCTACTTCAAATCCTGATACATCTTGTTTCCACTAGGATGTATAGTAAAGACTGTATTATGAGCCTCAAACAACAACTTTTGCTTCAGTTCATCATTAGCTGACATACATAACTGATCTTTATAATACAATTCACCATCAACTTTCATAGAAAAATCAGATTATTTACCTTCTTGAGTAGCCAAGATAAGTTGCTGTAACTTATCATCGGCTCTCTGAGCATCAAAAATCTCTGGTCTCAAAGTAGGCCTTACCTTCAATTGAGCTATCAAAGCTCCATTATATATAAATTTCCATTCATTCTGTTTAAGTGATAGTGCTGAAATGGTCTTTTGACCCAAAGCATTAGCTACTACATTAGCTTTACTTGGATGATAGTCTAAAATACAATCCTAGTCCTTAAACAGTTCCAACCAACGTCATTGTCTCAGATTAAGTTCCTTTTGGGTAAGCAAATACCTCAGGATCTTATGATTTGTGAAAATTCTACATTTTTCACCATACAAGTAGTGTCGCCAAATTTTCAAAGCAAACACTACTGATGCAAGTTCCAAATCATGTGTAGGGTAATTCTGTTCATATGACTTTAGTTGCCTAGAGGCATAAGCACCTACTTATCCATCCTGCATCAAAACACAACCCAAATCATTTTTCGATGCATCAGTATACATAACATACTCCTTACTAGAAATTGGCTGAACCAATACAAGAGCTTTAATAAGCAAACTTTTCAATTTATAAAAACTATTCTGACATCTATAATAC
>JAOQMP010000005.1:18648050-18668316 GCA_027563575.1 Erythroxylum pedicellare
ACTTGATTTAATAGTTTTTCTAATATTATTTAATTATTTAATAGTTTTTCTAACATTATTTAATTATTTAATAGTTCTTTTGTTACCAAAATGAAGTAGCATTTTCTTAAATTATTATATACAAAAATTAGTAATTTAATAGAAAAATATTTATATAATAAAATATTTTAAATAAAATATTTACAATAAAATTTTATATAAATTTTGTATAATATTCGCAAGTTAATTCAATTATTCATTTTAATTAAGAAATCAAATAATTTTAAATTAAGTAATTAATAAAAATATATTAATGATAAAAAGTATTTATATGTTTATTTTGATGGAATAGTCTAATTGCCACCAATTTAAGTAACTAACTAGTGAAACTAATTGTAAATTGATTAACTACTATATAATCACCTCTCACATTTTATGATTAGATGGCATCATCTCAAAAAAGAAACCAAGGAGAAAGTCAAGGGGCAATGATACAGGTAGGGTTCGTTGGCCAAAAGAAACACTTTTTATGTTTTGTGACATTTGTAACCAATAAATTCAAAGGAGTAAGGAAAAATGTGGTGGAGTTATTTGTCAAAGGATACCATGGAAGAAGGTGGAGGAAGAGGTTCACAAAGCGACCAACTTACAATGAGATAAAACTAAGCTTCAAAATAAGTTGGATTGGATGAGAACCACATGGAGTATCTGGAAGTAGTTGAAAGGGAAAGAAACAGGATTAGGATAAGACTATGACAAAGGAACAATTGCTGCTAGTGAGGAGTGGTGGACTTTGAAGATTAAGGTTAGCCCATTTTAAGTTATTTTCCTTTACTTAAATGCTAAATAGTTAGTTAAATATAAGTTAATTATCTTTTGTAGGAGAACAACAATTTTAAAATACTTAAAAAGGAAGGGCTTGAACCTGAGCTTGGATGTAAGTTGGATCAACTTTTTGGATGTTTGGCTCAAGGAGGGTTACATTTAATCTCATGGCTAACCCTTCATAAAAATAATGAGAAGTTAAGGAAGTATATGTTCCGTCTTCTCCTAATATTTATAATGCTCATCATCAATTGTCAGGCTATCATGATCATAAGAATATAGATGAGACTCGTGGTCTAAACAGTTATCATATCACTTGTGATTGGGAAAAATTTTGGGGAGAAACTACCCCGCCCCCTACATTTACTCCTGTTGCTACCTTGACTCCTTTACATGATGAAGGAAGTGAGAGAAGAAGATGCAAAAGGGTTTTAGAGAATGATAGTTCACAAAGCAACAAGAGTGTAAGAATTGATTCCACTAAAAGGGTAGGAAGATCTGCAGGAATATATGAGAGGCTTGATGATATGATGTAATCGATTCAAGAGAGATATAGTGCAACAATGGAGATAGATACTTCTGTTATGAAAATTTTGAACACGATGAATATTGGTGCATCACAGAGTACTGGTGTAGATGCGTCACATCATGATGTTACAAATGCTCTGAGAAAACTATGTACTTTGCCTGATTTAGAGACTGAGATTCCTGAATTTTACTTTGCTTGCATGTTGATTGAAGATCCATAAAGAAGGGTCATTTTTTAGATTTACCAGATGATACAAAGAGAGTAGAATACATAAAGTTTATATATGAGTATGACAAAAATAAAAAGCATTAAACATAGTTTCTATCTACGCATTACTATGTTTAGTTTATTGTTTTTATTATTTGTGCATTTATTTTGGCATGGTATGTTTTAAGACATTATGAATTTGGTTAGCTTATTTTATTTTATTATGTTATCTTATTAGTAATTTATTATGTGTTACATTATTTATTTCTTTATATTTAGACATCTAAGTGTCTTTTTTATTTAGAATATAATTTTACTTATTTATTTTTAGGTATGGATGATAATGTTAAGCAAATTATGCAACTTCTGCAAATTAAACAAATTTTGGATAATGAGAATAAGTTTTGGGTTTCAGTGGCTTGTGTAGCGGGTTTTATGGTTGTGTAATTTTTTAACCATATATACAAAGAACCATGCATGACTTCCTATCAAACAGGAAAATTATGGATAAATGAATTATTGAATGACCATGAAAAACGGTGCTTTAATATATTTAGGATGAATCAAAATATATTTCTTCAATTATGTATAGTTTTGGAAAACAATTATGGTTTGAGACCTTCGAATAAGATGTCTATTTTGGAGAAAGTCAGTTTATTTGTGTATGTTCTAAGTAAAGGTTCCCCTAATAGAGATGCACAAGAGCACTTTCAACATTCAGGTGAAACTATGAGTAGAGTTTTTAAAGAAGTTTTGAGTGTGATTGATGGATTTTCAAGGGATATACTTGTACCACAAGATCCCGAATTCAAGGAAATTATACAACAAATTGCCAATGATGCTAGATTGATGCCACCTTTTAAGATAATTGAATATGTTCTTCCTCCCTTTCATTATATTTTTCATTGAAAAATATTGTTTTATCATCTTATAACCATTGTTCTACGTTAGAATTGCATTGGAGCTATTGATGGTACACATATAGTGGTAGTTAATGCAGAGGAGGATCAAATGAGATATAGAGGACAAAAAGGAATAATGACTACAAATGTATTGGCAGCATGTGACTTTGACTTACTATTTACGTATGTTTTAGAGTGTTAGGAGGGATCAACACACGATTCTCGTATTTTCCTTGATATAATCGATAATCCAAAACTTAAATTTCTAAAACCACTGATAGGTAATTTTAAGATTCGCAGGATTTGCTATTCATGATTTAGACTTTTTGTGATATCATCTATACTAATTACATTTCCTCTATGGACTCTCAAGTAAATATTACTTAGTTGACAAAGGCTATCTGAAAAAAGAAGGATATTTGACATCTTACCCAAAGACAAAGTATCATCAATCGGAATTTCGTGGTACAAATCCAAGAGGATCTCGAGAAATTTTTAATCGAGTTCATTCATCATTGAGAAGTTGAATTAAGAGGGCTTGTGGTGTTCTTAAGGTTTGATGGAAGATATTGGGGAAAATGACTAAGTATTTATTGATGGGTCAAACTAGAAAAATTCGTGCAGTTTTGCATTGCCTAACTATAACATCTTGTTTTCCCATGCTAAGGATTAGAACTCAAGAATACTGTACATGAGAGACATCGATGAGAAAATTAAGAAATGCACTTTATGCTCAAGCATAATATAGCATACATACACGTAAATTTGATTATTGCGACTTTACAATGATTTGTTCATTTACTCATTTGATATCTCTCATGTACAGTCTAAGAATGTAGATTCAAGTGACTGAATGTTTCAATTACCTACAATCTTAACTGTTGAAGATATGCTTAAACCTTATATTTTGCAGTTCCTATAAACATGAGATTAACATACAATTCTGATTTAAATTTGATTCGGTAGGATATGGTATGAGGTATTATACGACAGAAAGAGTCGTTCACCCTTATATTGAAATGAAGAGGGCCTAAAAATGGTTCAAGGCTAGAATTGATTAGAGATACTGTTAATAAGTGAAATGAATCTATAATAGAAATTAATTGATTCAAGAAAGATAAAAGAGTTAGGTGGATTAACATCGAAGATCTGGACTATAGTGAGATAGCCATAAGAGTTAAGTGTATTAACACTAAATAGATATGAAATAAAAAGCGAAAGATGAAATATTTATGACATTATTGTCAGGGCAAGGTGTGCTCAGGTTAGGAAAAAGGGGGAGCTAAGCCTGAAATAAATTGGTCTATATGAAATTATTGTGAGAATAGGGTATTTGACTTATGAGTTAGTGTTACCAACAAAAGATATTTCAAATTCACACAGTGTTACATGGATATGTTTAGAAAATATAGTTATGATCCGATATATGTGTTATTGATAATGGAAGTGAAATTATGAGTAATCTGAAATATATTAAGGAAACAATTAAGATAGTGTAATATTTGAATAAGCGATTGAAAAATCAGGTGATACCATCAGCTATTGTCCCTTAAGAGGAACTGTTTGAGTGAAGAAGTTACATGAGAAATAGAGGAGTATATGAGGAAACATTACCCCTACTTTTTGATGATTGAGATAAGAATTTCGAGAACGAAATTTATTAAGGTGGGGAGAATTGTAACATCTCGTTTTCCCGTGCTAAGGGTTAGAACCCTAGAATACTGTACATGAGAAATATCAATGAGAAAATTAGGCAATGCACTTTATGCTCATGCCTAATATAGCATACATACACATACAAATGATTGTTTTAATATGATTATGATACAGATAGTGAATATTTTGCCTTAAAAACTGATCTGGTGAATTGAATTATTAATTTAGAATTTTTGGTGAAATTTGAGAATTTTCTGAAACTATGAGTATTTTTGGACTAGAAAAAATGTCAAATGGTAGAACAATTGATAAATGGCAGTAGAAATAAGTGTCAAATGGCAGTAGAAATTAGTGATAAGTAACATTAAGATTTAATGACAAGTGTCATTAAAAATTGGGAGACAATTGGACTAGAAATTGAAGACAAATAGACTAGCCTTTTAAAAGAGCCAATTGAAGACCACAATAAAATGACAAGTGGTAAGTGACAAGTGTCACAACATTTGTAACTCACCACTCATGATTTTTTTTACTTAAATGAAAGACCATCTCATGGTCTTTCACTTGTCATTTTTTATACATGCTTCTTTTCTTCATCTTCTTCATTTGCTCTCTTCTTCACTCACGATCTTCTCACTCTCACCCTCATCATGTTGATTTCTTTCCAACTCTTTCACTTTTTTTCTTCAAGATTCGTTGTCTTCTCTATCTTGTTACTAAAAGACCCAACGTATTCCACCTTAAAATTTAATGATCGTGTATGTTGGAGGAGCTAGGGTCTCTTGGAGACTCTTGAAGAAGCTTTGGGAAAATAAAGGAAGTGACATATTAATCTTGATGGCTTTGTTAAATGAAGCATATTTGATGATAGTTTAAGAGGAGGGATGATCATGAAAAAGATGATGAAAATATATGTGTAATGTGGGTGAACAATGAACATATCCATGTCTTGCTTTTGTGGTTTGATGGGTAATTGATAATGGAATGATATAATGTTGGATTAATAGAGTAAATGGTGTTTTATATATGTTGGAACATGGGTAAAGGAATGAACACACTGATGTCTTGTTTGCATGTTTATGATAATCAATGTTTCTTAAGTTGTTGTATAGATGAGTTGAAGTAGAAAGATCATGAAAAATGGTGTAAGAAAAAGTGCAGAAAAATTTGATAAAGAATGAGTTTTATGATCTGTTTTCTTAGTGTATTAATGTGAATCTCTTTGGGTGTTTTGGAGATAAACTAATATGAGTCTAGAGCTAAAGAAGGGGAGTAATGTGGTGTCTTGAAATGGGAAGAATTAAGGTGATAGTTAGAAGTGAAATGAAAGTGGAAATGAAGTTGAACATGTGCAGAAAGTTGATGATGAATGTATATTTGTATATGTTATGTTCTTATTGTTCATGATCAATCATGGACTATAATTTATTTACGGATGATATTGAGCTGAAATAGAGTTGAGAATGATGGGGAAATGATGAGTAATTAAACTAGAAATGATAGACCAAGCATAAGGTGTTGAATGTAGTAAGTAAATAGTTAGAAATATGGAAAATATGGATGCAATTGGATAGATTTTGGGGCAAGAGGCATAACTTTGTTGTGGATGTCAGATTGAAGTCATTTAAGTATGCTTTCGAAGACAACTTTGAGTTCTACAACTTCTAAGAGACCCCAAGGAGAGATTTTTCTATCTAAAGGGTCAAATTTCACATCCCCATAGGTGTCCTGTGAAGGTCTGCCCAGCAGACATGATGTCCCTTCAAACAGACATAGGCGGAGCTGGAAAGCTGGAAAACTCGAGAATGTCTGCCCGGCGGACATAAAGTATGCCCAACAAATATTTACTGGCCATTTGGGTCTAATTTAGGCTTGAATGGAGCTTGAATTAAACCTAAAATGATACTTGGATTAAGTGATTAAATGTGTGACATGTAAGAAGCGATAATTGAGGTTAAAACTTAGTGAATGAATTGTTGATGTCAAAGTACCAAAGGCATGAGTATAATGGGAATGAAGATGTTCATATGATTGTAGTTATGATTCAAAGGAGTTGAGTAATATGTAGTAAGTAAATGTGAATGAGAATTGGGTATTATGAGAGCATTCAATGTTAGAAAAGAAATGACGAGAAATTGATTTATGATATTAGAATAACCAAGTGTTCTTGAGGTGTAAGCCTAAGAATAAGCTAGATACATACAAAGGATAAGGATTGAATTTTAAACTGAGAATGATCATGTATAAATGAAGTGTAAACCTAAGTTCAATTAGATGTATATGATTTATGAAATGAGAATGAACATAAGATGTGAATTTAGGTACTATACTCGGGGTTGTCATTAAGCATGCATTATACATAACACATATACATATGTATATGATTGAGTATTTATAAGATTGTGCAATTAGTAATATGTGTACAATGTGTGTATTGCATAATGTTGAGACACAAGATAGAACGTCAGTATCTAGATGTTTCCAGATCTTAGAAGCAAATGCTAATCTGGAGCGTACTGTAAGTGGCCTAGATGGTCTCACTTAATAAATTATTTTTTAAATTCTGTATTGAATTATTTTGTGAATGTGATTATGTTGATCCTAAACATTGAATGTCCAAGGCATTTGATACATGAATGAGATATTGGAAGTGCTCCTTACATGTGAATTTGACAAAATAAATGATACTTAACATTTTTGTTGAATGCCGGATTAAGGTCCGATGATAAATGTGAATGTGAATGTGTAAAGTGAAATAAAGTGACTGATTGAAAATATGTAAATGTGATGTATATGATTACATGAATGCATGATAATATAAAGGCTGTTGTGACCAGAGTAGCCACCGAAAAAGAACTTAAAGCTCAGAATGTGATAAGAGCCTTTAGCTCAATTGTTAATGTGCCTAGTATCCACAAGGAATATGGGCCAATAAAAGGGCACTCGGTCACAACAATAACAATTAGAAGTGAGTCTCATGAGTATTGCATATACATTTAATAAGTATGTTTGAATGATTGGAATGTATTGTTGAATTGTGTTGAATGAGAATGTGAAAATTGTGAATAAAGTGTTATATGATGCTACATGATGATAAATGAAATGATGTGAATTATGTGATTGTATGTGTTATATGATTTGAGTGAACCATCGAGGATGGTCCACTCACTGAGTTTGTAAAACTCACCCCAAAATTGCAACATTATTTTTCAGGCTTAGAGAAGATCTCCAGTTAGACAAATTGGAGTCTAGCCAGTAAATTCGAGTAAGAGATAGAGGTCAGGATCAGCTCACGCCTGCATATGTATTTCATTGCTTTGTATCAAAATGTGTATTCACAAGTATTGTACAATGTGTATATAAATGATTTTATAATGTAATGACATTATGATCAAAATGTTTTGAATCTGTAATGGGCCCAAGTGACTAGTGAAATTATGATGATTTGTATAATGATAGTAATTCTTGTAATTGAAAATGTTTATGAATAAAACGAGTTCAAATTGATTATTGGTTTTCTGTAATACACATATGATGCGTGAAAAGTTTTAGTGGTTATGATTATCTAACTGTTGCGTGTGTTATTTTGAAAATTTTGTAATGAGCTCGATTGTTGACTATTCTAGCATGCCACCCTCGTAGAGTATATCCTCGAATACCATCGGTATGTTCGAGTAGATGTCTTATGAGAGTGGGGTGCTACAATTTGGTATTAGAGCCTAGATTTAGTATCTTACATGGGCATTTTTCCAAATATATGTCAAATTACATGCATGTTAAACATGTCATAGCAAGCAACAGTAAACTAATCCCCAGTCTGAGTCACATTTATATGAGTCACATGCATGAACATTTGTTAAGAGCCTGATCAAGTAGAAATAATGAGAAGAATAATGATCCGTCAAAGTGTTAGAAAATGAAAGCTCATGGATATCTAGAAATGAGAAATAGTATATGGTTCAATATGATAGAAAGAGATTCAATACATTTGTAATTGTAGATGTATCATTGAATATGACATTAATATTGTACTGTAATTGTATATCCTTGAATGTGAAATAGATGTGAATACATTATCATGAACTGATTGAGGAAAGTACAGATATAAATATGAATGGAGAGATTTAAAGTGTACAAGCCAAGTTGAAAGAAAATAAATTTTTCTATGACCTTGAAAGGCTAAACTTGGACCTAAAATGGCTGTTTGATTAGTGTGACAAGAGTTATGATCCACCATAAGAATATATTAGTGGCATTGAGATCACAATTTCATAATAATTATGCATCTATAATTTTGAATTGTTTGTGAATATACATATTTAAGATGAAATAAATGATGATTGGAAGAGGAGATAAATGAGAACGAGATAAGTAAAAGCCCCCCAGGTTAAGTTAATTTATTATTGTGAGTGCATATATGCTAATGTGATTACTTTGACAAGTGATGTTATTAGCACATATATGTTATATGTTTGGAGATGATATAGGAATTGATCTATGACTTATTAAATGCTCATTAGTCTTAGCCCCTATAGTTAAATTTATAAGATGACTCATAGTAGGACATGAAAGCGTTTATAATGATCAATTGGGGATAGATTGAGGCTGTAAATGATGTTACTTTGTGTGATAAATTCGAGTAAAAGAAAGGAAAAAGAAGCAGGACATGATTGTGGCATAGTCCCCACAATTGTGGCTGAGATTATTTGGTTTTGTCACGATCGTAAAAAGGTCCACCACAATTGTGTCAGGCACAAAATTAGAAATGTTGTTTAGAATCAATTGGAATTCAGGTATCATTAGCGAATGATATTAATTGGTGACTTGTCAAAAATACATCTTTAGATAAGATAAAATGATCTTAATGGTATATACCAAGGTATAAGAGTAAATGAATCTACTTACTGCTTCACTGAGCCTTATTATAAAGGATATTCTGATTATATAAGTTATGACAGAAATTGATCTTATTGAGATATTATTAATAATTGAAATTGATCTTCTTGAAGTACTAAGAATGGTTGATAAGCAATGATGAAAATAGTTGATTGATGAGGATTATGTGAACAGTATAGATGATAATAGCAAGAAATCTTCTTTCGAAGAAGAATTTCATTGAATTAGGTTAAGTAGACCAGATGGTTTACTTCTAAGAATGAACGATGAGGTAAGAAATCAATTTACTAGATGATACAAAGAGAGTTGAATATATAAAGTTTATATATAAGTATGATAAAAATAAAAAAACATTAAACATAGTTTCTATCTATGCATTACTATGTTTAGTTTATTGTTTTTATTATTGATGCACTTATGTTGACATGATATGTTTTAAGACATTATGAACTTGGTTAGCTTATTTTATTTTATTATGTTATCTTATTAGTAATTTATTATGTGTTATATTATTTATTTCTTTATATTTAAACATTTATGTGTCTTTTTTATTTAGAATATAATTTTACTTATTTATTTGTAGGTATGGATGATAATGTTAAGCAAATTATGCAATTTATGCAAATTAAACAAAATTTGGATAATGAGAATGAGTTTTGGAATTCAGTAGCTTGTGTAGCGGGTTATATGGGTGTGTATTTTTTAACCACATATACAAGGAACCATGCATGACTTCCTATTAAACAGGAGAACTATGGATAAATAAATTATTGAATGGTTATGAAAAACGGTGTTTTAATATATTTAGGATGAATCAAAATACATTTCTTAAATTATTTTTAGTTTTAGAAAACAATTATGGTTTGATACCTTCAAATAGGATGTCTAGTTTGGAGAAATTCGATTTATTTGTGTATGTCCTAAGTAAAGGTTCCCCCAATAGAGATACCCAAGAGTGCTTTCAACATTCAGGTGAAATTGTGAGTAGAGTTTTTAAAGAAGTTTTGAGTGTGATTGATAGATTTTCAAGGGATATACTTGTAACAAAATCCCGAATTCAAGGAAATTCTACAACAAATTGCCAATAATGTTAGATATATGCCGCATTTTAAGGTAATTAAATATATTTTCCTCCCCTTCATTATATTTTTCATTGACAAATGTTGTTTTATCATCTTATGATGATTGTTTTATATTAGGATTGCATTGGAGTTATTGATGGTACACATATAGCGGTAGTTATTGCAGAGGAGGATCAAATGAGATATAGTGGACGGAAAGGAATAACGACTACAAATATATTGGCAGCGCGCGACTTTGACTTACTATTTACATATGTTTGAGCATGTTGGGAGGGATCAGCACACGATTCTCGTATTTTCCTTGATACAATCGATAATCCAAAACTTAAATTTCTAAAACCACTAATAGATAATTTTAAGATTTGTAGGATTTGCAATTTTAATCTTTTTATGATATCATCTATACTAATTATATTTCCTCTATGGACTCTCAAGTAAATATTACTTGGTTAACAAAGACTACCTAAAAAGAGAAGAATGTTTGACACCTTACCCAAAGACAAAGTATCATCAATCAGAGTTTTGCGGTGCAAATTCAAGAGGATCTCGAAAAAATTTTAATTGAGCTCATTCATCATTGAGAAGTTGTATTAAGAGGGCTTTCAGTGTTCTTAAGACTTTATGAAAGATATTGCAGAAAATGCCTAAGTATTTATTGATGGATCAAAATAAAATAATTTGTGCAGTTTTTGCATTGTATAACTATATTAGAAAAAGTATAATTAGCGACTCAACTTTTAATATCATCGATCAAGATCCTGAGTTTATATCTCTAGATGTATTTCAATATGTTGAAGTTAGATGTATGCAGGAAGGAGTTGAGGAACAGAGAACTCAGGAGATGACAATTATTCGTGATAATATTGCTTCTAGTTTAATGACAGTTAGACGTTGTTCTTAAATTGTTCCAAACCTTTGTTTTAAATGACGGTGTTCATTTCTTTTGCTTTATTTGAATTGTACTGTTAAAGTTCATTTAAATTGTTATATTTTATATTTGAATGTATGATGATGATGATGATGATTATGATGATTATATTTTTTATTAAAGTTATGAACCTAATTTTTGTAAAATAAAATACCTAAAATCTAAATTCTTATAAGAATATTCAACGAAATACTAAGATATATAGTATTCATGCTCTTAATAATTTTTTTAAATTATGCCCTCATAAGTCATTTTACACATCAACAACTAATACTAAATAACTAAATTTACCAAACATCTTTAATAAACAATTGATGTGATCTACTTATCAAATCAGTTAATATAATCAGACTGCTAATAAAATCAACTAATAACTAATGTAATTCGTTGTTTGCTAAACAGGATTATTAACTATATAGTTTACATCATTATTGAAAAAAATTAAACTGATAATTTTTCTAACTTGGTTTTGTTCGTTGTGAAAAGATAAATATTTCTTAATTTTTTGATTTATTTGGATGAAATAAGATATTCATACTCACTCTTTGCCATTATTCTTAACTCTTGCTACTCTTCTTTGTTACATAATTTTATGTTGAAGTCTATTCAGTGATTGGAATGTTTTTGTACATTTATTTTTATTTTAAAAAATGGAAATAGTGTTTAATTTGGTAAACTCAAAATATGAAAATATTTAAAATTTGAGTAATTTTCTATTGAAAATTTATTTCTTATATGAAAAGGAACAGTAAAAAATATGTTTCACGAGAATAAATCTTTTCATTTTAGTATGCATATATATTATATACCAATTAAATTGGTAGCAATAATTCGACACATAATAATAATTTGACATTCATTTATAAGTTGAATTGATCATATCCTTTAAACAGTCTTATAATCCCTTAAGCGGCATCTGAATGCTTTTTTTTTTTTTTCTTTCTCTCTCTTAATTCATTTTATGGTCATATTCCTGCATGAAAAGTGAAAGAGAATATATTTAAAAGAAAAAGATGAGGAATCTTGTTTTGCGGGTTAGTCTCTGGAAACTTTCGTAGGAGACCAGTTGTCATATGCGGCACGGAGACGGAGAAAAGATCACGTCCGGTGGAAAGACCCAGGGTTATTTTAGAATGACACATTGAACAGTGGGTTGGGTAATTAAGCAGCTAAAGGCCATTTCTATGCTGTTTATCCAAGTTTTGGGGTATCTTCTGAGGCACAAGTAGGAGAAAAGAGATGGCACCACCTAGCAAAGAGCCGTGCAAGAAAGAAGCTTGTGACATCCAAGCCTGTCTCTCCAAGAACAACTTCCTTTCTCAGAAGTATGTCATTAGAGACTTTGACTTTTTCCTGGCTGGCTTATTTCTGATCATGGTCAAATACCGAATTAACGTGTGCATATATAGACTTAAAAATTTGAAATGATGTTTGTTTTAAGTTCTTGTTTTGACGGAATTAATCAATACCAGAAAGTGATATGAGATTTCTGAGCTCTAGTCTTCTGGATTTGTTATTCTTTTGTGTTATTCTTGTAAATGGGTTCCTGCATGTTTTAAGGTTCTAAATTAGTCTTTAAGTTCCTGTGATTTATGCTCCTTACTTTTTAGGCGTTGGGTTTTTCTTTTTTGATTATAGATTAAGATGTTTACCATGCTGATCATAGTCGAGGAGTGATGCCTTGAAACTAAGCTTACATGGAAGTTATGACTGGAAACTACAAAAGTAGGTTTCAAGTTGTGTGAATCAAATGTTTGAAACAGCAGGAGTATTTGATCTTTGGGGTATGAGGATGAGCAATTAAGATCTTTTAAGCACTTAAACGAGATAGGGAAGGATCTATGATTCTAGAATCAAGGATTAAAGTGTTTGGGAAAAGGAAATATAAGATAATCGAACATTAAGATTGAATGGCATCGAAAGTTAGTAAGTTAGATGAAATGGGCCCTCGGTTTCTCACTTCTTAAGTTAGATGAAATGGGCCCTTGGTTTCTCACTTCTTCTATTTCCTCCGATTCACTAAGAAACCTATTTCTCTCTTTTGGTAGCTGGATTTGTTTCTTATCTAAATTTCAGCTAACATGCGAATTTGTCTAGTCTACTTGGTGAACAGTACATTTTCTTCATATTGATTCACTCAAGATTGATGATGGTCAGTTACGACAGTATTTTATTTAATACTAAAATGTTTTTAGTGTATACTCATGATGCTTGACCTTTATGATATGAACCATTTGGACACTTACTTTAGCAATTTACTAAACATGAAGTTATGTTTCATCACCTTGGCTTTGATAGCGAAGTCAAGATGCTTCCAATCTTAAAATGGTTGAAGTTGGAGAAGATTGCACTTCTTACTTATTAATTTTTCTTATCCATCTTATCATTAATGTATGGTTGAAATCATCTTCATTGGTCTTTTTGGTATTTAACTTATTAAGCATACTTATTGATTCTAGCCCTGTAGCTATAACGAAGTGGGTTCACCTTGTATATCTGTTGCCATTCTTCAATTGGATACCTTTTTTTTTTTTGAAAATTAAATTAAATAATTATATTAATAGCCCATCTTCGAAGAGGAGTTAAGACAAGATATATGAGAGGCTAAGCAACACAATATTAGTTATGCTAAACTATTAACTCACAACATAAAAAATTGAGAGAGTTACATCTTGTTTAATTGTTACTCAATGAATGCATGCTTTGACTCTAGCTAATGCACCATTTGGATGCCATAGTAGTGTTAAAATAATACCTCTAATCTAATCTAGTGTTTTGGAGTAGAAGGCATCCTTACATGGCACTTTGCCCTTGAAAATACACTCAGTCCTTTCTATTCATATTTCCTTATGGCATAGATGACAACATAAAAGGATATCATGATAATGAGAGAATCTTCTTCATTCAATAGTGGCTTTAGAGATTCTCGTACTAACAATTCTTTCCAATCAACCTCACTGCAAACATAAGCATTCAAATTATTGGATATAATTCCATAACCCTTTGGAGGCTGCATATTTAAAAAGTAAGGTGGTCCTTAGTTTCGTCATCATTGTGGCAAAGCTAACAAATAGGTGTGATAGGGAGGGAACTCTTATTTCTATCTAGAGTTGAGAGTTTATTTTTAATGACAAGCCATGTTATAAAAGACAATTTAGGAGGAATGTAGTTGTGCGGCACCAATTTCCTCGAGTGAACTTTTGGAGTAGGATTCCTAAAGATTTGATAATAAGATCTATTGTGAAACAAGCCAGATGAGTGTCTGGTCCAATTAGCAACATCCTGCTTACGTTGATTGGGAAGGTAATCCAACAAGTTGTCTTATATAAATTGGAAGCCCCTTTGTTTGATAGACCATTCATTACCATTGACGAGTTCATAAACTTTAGCTTTAGGCTTCATTAGATACCTCATGTAGAATACTTAGGGGTGGAAAACTTTAGGGAGCAAGTATACACGACCTTTCATACCACATCCGAGTGGAATTGTTTACTGATGGTAAATTTGATTCATGGTAAAGCTTTGCTTCTCAATTTCAGGATATTTACCATAGTCCAAGATGAGTGATTATGTGGTTTGATTTCCCAAACACAATGGTTTTCTAGATAGTGGGAGTGAATCCATTTCACCCAAAGAGATTCCTTGTTTGTAAGGATTTTCCCAAGCCTATTCGCAAGTAGCACATTGCTACTCAGTTGGATTGGCCAAATTTTTAGACCCCCTTCCTCCTTAGGTAGACTAATATCATCCCATTTCACCTTTGTATAGGTTTCCTATAAGCATCACCTATCTCAATAAAGTTTCTCATAAAGTTCCATGATAGCCTTGATAGAGAGAGGCTTGACTTTGCAAAAAACTAGCAGCTCATTAGTAAAAGACAAGTCAATGATTCTTTACTTCACACACTTATGATGGAACTTGAATGCAAGATCTTTTCTGGTGTTGACATAAGAAAGTTTGGAGACTACTTCTATGCATATATTAAATAAATAAGATGAGAGAGGATCACCTTGCCTAATACCTTTGCCACTCTTAAATATGGGGGCAAGCTCACCATTAACCAAGATGTTGAAGGAAGCCGTAGAAATACATTATTGAATCGAAGTAATAAACAAGTGAGGAAACCCAAGAGATTTAAGAACTTGTGGAATGAAGCTCCAATTTATAATCTCAAAGGCTTTATGGAAGTCTATTTTCATTGTACAACATGGCTTGGATCTCTTATTTCGATAGCCTTTGAAAGGTTCTTATGCTAAGAGAATATTGTCCCTAATGCTTCTACTTTTGAGGAAAGCTCCTTGAAATTTGCAAATCTGAGAGTCCTTAACATACTTGAGTCTAGAAGTTATAATCTCATAAATAATTTTGTAAAAGGTATTGCAGCGAGAGATAGACCTGAAATCCTTAAGTGAACTAGGGTTGGGGCATTTAGGAACTAGGCAAATTGAAGTGTTATTGAATTGCTCAAGGAGCTTGCCTATCTTGAAGAATTCCTGAATAACTTGACATACCTGAGGTTTGATAAGATGCCATGACACCTGAAAGAATTAGATATTGAATCTATCTAGTCCAGGGGCCTTGTTAGGATTGAAACTAAAAACTGCTGCTTCAATTTCAGAAATCTCAACTTGCTTAATCAGGTCCATTGCTTGACTCTTAGAGTTGGAGTTGGTTACAAAATCCTCCTCCAGAGATGGAAGAGAGACATTAGGAGATTTGGGATCCATAATAACATTCTTAAAGTAACTGAAAGCCAATTCCTTTAGCTCCTTCTGTACTTCTATCTTCTGCCCGATTTCATTAAGGAGACTAGAGATTTTATTTTAATTTCTTCAAGCAAGTTGTTCCTGTCCAAAGTCATTGGACCCTTGCCTTATGCCTTAAGAAGGAGCTTTTGATTTCTAAAGCTCTAATATAATCACAGAGGGGGCCATTTGCTCATCATTGATCAAAGCTGAGTTGGTAGGATACTTGGGAACAGGTGATCGTTAAGTAAGTCAAGTAGGGAGGTAGGAGATCCATATATTTATGATGGGGGCAAATGCATTGTTTCCTTATTTTTTAGGAAAGCTCATGTTTGTTTAATATGCCTTACTGGGAATTCCAATCTGATTGTTTGTGAACAATGTCTGCAGCTGCCAAGATATTTGCCGATTGCCAATCTCCTTCCATCCTCTTTATCAGCCAGTTTCTTCCCTCTACCTCCTTCGAAGACTTGCTAGGAGTCGGGTTTTGGATGAGTTACTATTTGCTTGGCTGCCTGTGTTAGAATTTCAGTTGTAGGCTGACATCTTACAGTTACTCCTACTTATTGTATATTTTTAATGCTTAGCCCTAATAGGTGGTGCTGACTAGGACTTTTCTTGAAAACTCTAACTTCTCTTGAACTTCTCATTTGATTCGGTGTAGGTGCATCAAAGTGATCGAGAATCTGCAAACTTGTTGTGAGAAATGTGATTACAAGTCAACCCATTGTGCTTCTGTATCTGGAATTCTGAAGCAAATTAACAAATGAGATTTAGAGCTTATATCTGCCATGTATAATTTACCAAACACAGATCACGGCTGTTTTTTCCTTTTTTTTTTTTTCCCACAGGAATACTAGGTAACAACACTCTTGAAATATGGTTTCTGCAGTACGGGAAACCTTTAGGCAATTTCTTTTCAATTTTACTCAGAGATGATGGTTTATTTCTTTGGTTATGGATTGAAAGAAAATGAAATCAAAAGAAATTGTGAAGGGAATAATTACTGTAATTTGCTACAAGTTTGATATAAATAAACTTTCGTGCGTTTATGAGGGTGGCTGATCTTGTATTGCATTGTCACACACTAATTTGACGTATTTTTAGGAATTATGCAAGAATAATTTTCAGAACTTAACATGGGCTATTATTGACTACCTGGGTCGACTTCATCATTTATTTTTGAGTTATTAGTTTGTTAATCTATTGGAATATGCGTTTAATCTATTATTTTTGTATTTTGAAGAATTCATTCTGATAGCACTTGTAAATAGCTATTTGCAAATTTCCCCTTCGTATAAGAAAACCGTTTACATGGGATCATGGATTGGTGTTGAAGGAAAGAGCCGGATGCATAAAGAGTAAAATTGGTGATGGCGACGCCTCCTGTCTCTAGTTAGATAACTGAAGTGTCTTCTGACCTCTCTACTTGCTACTTAATTTCCAATACGTTAGATTATTATACCCTGAGCATGCTAAGTGAGTGTGTTGATATCTGGACACTCCTGGCACTCTATAAATAGAGGTAACGTGTTTTTTTAAGCTCAATTTATCAAGCTATCAACCTAATTTGGAAGTGGAGCAAAATATTGTTTGGAATAGCCATTCTTCATGTTGTTTCTCAAACAAATCATGTTGAGAAATACTTTAGGCTCATGCACCTAAAGTTGACTGGTTTATGCTTGTTTGGGGTAAGTTTCTCCCGCCCGGATCTTCATTTATTGTGTAACCAGTCCAACGCAACTTCATTTCATTTTTGTTTCTTTTCTCAACCTGACATTTGACGGTAAACGTGTAAACTACTCTGCTTATTTAACTTGATCCGTTCGTTTAACCAAATTACGCTTTTGTATAGACCAAAGAGTTGGATTGGAATAATAAAGTCTCTTCATACCAGTTTTTGTCATTTTTAACACTCAGAAAAAGTAGGAAGATCAATCAACAAACACCCGAAAATTACTGTTATACATCAAATGCATTCCATCTCTAAATGTTGAAGCTCGCGTCCTATTTTAACCCAAAGGGATGATATTAGAGAATGAAGCAACTTACGAAATGGATTGCTCATATAAATAAAGTGGCAACATTTTCCTTGAGTGGTGGGAAGCTTCCATTTCTTGTATAGTCTCAGATCTGAAGAACACCAATCAAAAGATTTGGTACACGTATTATTGAAATCTAATACGTGTATACGTGTACCAAATATTTTCAAATCTAATACGTGTACCAAATATTCTATTAAGTTTTATGGAAAAGAAGCAAACAATCTCAGTACTTGGCTTAAAGTAATAACAAATAAAAATTATCTTACGAGAAAAATAAAAAATAATAATTGAGATATATTAACATTTTGTAAATAATTTCTTAATTAAAATTGATAACGAAACAAATTAACATCTATAACCATTTGCTTAACACTTGTTTAATAATTTTTTTATAGAACAAAAAATTTTCATTTCATTATTGATGTGATGATTTTTTTTTTGTTATAGTATGTAATATCATTGGTTTAGAATTTTTATGTTGGTGATTAGATTAAAATACAAAAAGTGATCACATACTAGTTTTTTTAGTGACATTATGTGGAATACTTTTCTAATTTCGTTTATGTGTAATATTAAGTGGAAAATTAAAAGCTCATGTATCTTAATTTTATAAAATTAATTTTAAGAAATAAGTTTTGAAAGAATAAATTTGAAACTATCCATACTTCTAAATCTACACCAAGTTTATATGGATGAATTTGACGTTAGTTTATACCTTGCAACCGATCAGTTTGGTTATAGTTTAGTAACAATTATTTGAAGACATCTTTTATTTTGTATATGATTAGACGTATATTGTAAAGCCCACAAGATAATTATAAATTATAAATAAAATTATAATGAGATTATAATTACAATATTTATATTGCATTTATGTATTATTCTTAAATTGTTCCTAGTTATTATTCTATTAAAATTGGATATTAATAGAACGTAAAAAAGCTAGCACGTGTCATATTTTTCTTACGAATGAAGTAGTAGATCTCATTGACTAAAGTATGAAGAAACTTAAATAAACGCATAGATGCTTATTAGAGAAATTTTTCATTAAACTGACTTTACATGAAAAATCAATTTAACATATTACTTGTATATTTATGAAATTCTTATTGTGATGATTATACAAGCGACTATTTGACTTGAGGTTTCCAAAGTTATCTTGCATATAAACTACTATATTTTGATACTACTTATGACATATTGTAATTATGAGGCATTCAATTGGTAGTCATTGGATATAGCATAAATTATATGGAGGTAATTGAGTGATCAAGATATGATTCATTACCTTAAAGTAATTAGGGAGAATATTCTGTTGTTCCCAATTAATATTGACTCGAGAAATCCTTTGTCAAGATGGAATGATGCTTTGTAAATAGTTTACAAATGTCATTAATTGAATCAATACCTACTGACATATAACTAATATGATTGGATTCAAAATAGAGTATATATTAATTTCAAGCTTTTTGTCTAATTAAAACATTGTATGATGAAATGATTGAATTATAAAAAAAATCATGCACAGAAAGGTTAGTAAAAATCACTCTCACATTCTTAAATATTTGGGTGGTCATGATGTATTGCTAGACGTCAATCTTGATATATGATTATAAATTGTTTAATTGCATAATTAAAGATAAATTAAAAGAAGTTTTAATATGTCTAATTCTAATTATGATGTATAATTATAATTTATAATCATTGCCAATATATATAGTTATGTGACCATAATGATGGTGGTTTTGATTTTTTTATAAAATGATTAGTGGTCGCCCAATATTTTTAGCTTTATAACCCTCTCCTTACTTATTTTCGCCTCTAAAAGACCCAAAATACCTAGTTGCATTTCTTCTACAAAGTATTTAAGAACTATTTACTTCAAAGCATAGTTTAGTCCCCTTATATTCCATGCTACTAGAGACTATAATTAATCTTTGGATTGAGATCCTTTGGATCTCTTTTCCTCTCCTAATTTCCTTTTAGTACCATTGATAAGTCCCTTTGAATTTTGCTTAGTCTCTTCACCTTCTAGCTTTATTAGTTGGATGATCTGTAATACTATAAGATCATTGGCATTAGGGCTGATATGGTTAGCTCTTTCCCCTTTTATAGTTAGCTCTAATTGGATGATCTGTAATACTATAAGATCATTGGCATTAGGGCTGATATGGTTAGCTCTTTCCCCTTCTATAGTTAGCTCTAAAAATTCATCCTAGTTGACTTGCAAGCTAGCTTTGGTAGTTTCTTAGTCAGTTTGTTCACTAGGAGATTTAGGTTGTTCTAATTTCATCCCTTAGTTGAGATGTTGCTCTATATTATTAACTCCTAATAATCTCCTTTTAAGAATTTCTTACCAGTAGGTTGCCATTGCATAGGGCCTTACCTCCATTAATAGGAGACATATACTAAATCTTGAAATATTTGCTCATTCTCCCACAAGCGCACAATATGAATATTATCTAAAAGTCC